>CM050841.1:29336618-29826618 GCA_027580175.1 Siniperca scherzeri | reverse complement strand
CACTCTTGAAAATATTCCTGCACATATTTTAATTACACATACACAAAATATTTCTACAGCTATAAAAGAAATTACACATGCAAATTAAATATGTGTGCACAAAACTTTTTCACACATGCACAAAATATTTCTACAGCTGCAAAACTTTTTTACAAAGTCACACATTCAGATAGTGCATGCAACTTTTTTTCACATGCACACAAAAGGTGATATACAACTGCAAGCTGTGAAATTATTTGTGAACATCGTTTCACAAACCTTAAAATATTAATGACACTAATTTGCTTCCATACCAAAACTCCTTAGTGACTAACAGAAGAGGAGTTATACATAAAAACCTAGACAAAAACGCTGAAATAGCACAACAAAATAGGAGAATTAAATGTGGACTCTTAAACATCAGATCTCTGTCATCTAAAGCTGTACTAGAGAATGAATTAATATCAGAGTATCATACTGAGTATCATATATGCTATACTGAAACCTGGCTGGGTCATGAAGAATATGTTAGCCTAAATGAATCCACTCCGCCCAGTCATATTAATACTCCTCGAGACACCGCCCGAGGAGGTGGAGTTTCAGCCATCTTCGACTCAAGCCTATTAATCAACCCTAAACCTAAACTAAATTATAACTCATTCGAAAGCCTTGTTCTTAGTCTTTCACACCCGACCTGGAAAACACGACAGCCAATTCTATTTGTTATAGTGTATCACACACCTGGTCCTTATACTGAATTTTTATCTGAATTCTCAGAGTTTTTATCAAGTTTAGTCCTTAAAACAGATAAAGTAATTATTGTAGGTGATTTTAATATTCATGTGGACATTGATAATGCTAGCCTTAGTATTGCGTTTATCTCATTATTAGATTCGATTGGCTTTTGTCAGAGTGTATATGAAGCCACTCATTGTTTTAACCACACCCTCGACCTTGTTCTGGTATATGGCATTGAAATGGAACATTTAATAGTCTTTCCACAGAATCCTTCATTATCGGATCATTATTTAATAACTTTTGAGCTGCTATTACTGGACTACACACCACTAGGCAAAAACTCCTACTCTAGATGTCTATCTGATATTGCTGTAGCTAAATTTAAAGGAGCGATTCCATCTGCATTTAATTCAATGCTATGTCTCAATATAACAGAGGACTATGCTAATTTCAGCCTCCCAAATTGACCATCTAGTTGATAGCGCTGCAGGCTCACTGCGAACGACACTCGACTCTATCGCTCCTCTAAAAAAGAAGATAATAAAACAAAGAAGGTTAGCTCCATGGTATAACCCCCAAACCTGCAAATTAAAGCTAAAGAGGTGATGCTTTATGTACTGTGCTGTAAAGACTATTGCATATCCTCAAGTCCTAAGAGGCAATAAGATAAGATATTGAAGCGATACAATTTTGCCTTGTTGACACCAAAGTCAGTATTCTCACACAAAGTTTCTTAAGCAACTTAAATTCATTTATTTAAGACATTTTAACTTCCTGGAAAATTCAGAATCTTGAATGAGACTTTGATAATAAATAAGGAAAAATTGTCCACCCTGAAAAGCTGTGAGGTTGGTTTTCTGACGTGAACTGAAAATCTCTTTATCTCTCTCTCTCTCAGTGCACCATTGTGGTACCTTCGTCATGGCCTAACGCTGACCCAGTTAAGTTTTGTAGCTGCTCATTTGTTCCTGTCTGACCTTGTCGGTCTCTGCCTCAGATTCATTCCCTGCCGGTGATCCCAGCCTATGTGGTCTACCTGATCTCTTCAGTCTCCAGTCAAGCTGCCTCCACTTCTCTGCCTGCCACACTACCCGAGCCATCTCCAAAACACTGTCTCCACCGCCTCCGCCCTCTCAGCCCTGCCAGTCCCCCACAGGCCGCATCGGGAATCCTGCCACCGGCTCCAGTGGACTACACCTGCCTCGCCTACTCTGGAGGAGCATTCGTCTACAAGTGATCTTCTGTAGTAAGTATAATATAGACTGTCTGAACTAGCATCCAGTTCTCTCTCTCTCGCTGTGTCCTGCTTTTGGGTCCTTTAGATCATCAAATCTAACACCATCAGCTGTAAGGAGAAACTTTGAATCTTTGATTCTGATTTTTATATATAAACCTGAATATATTAAGACTGTTTGTTTAAGAAATTCTGTTAGTCTGTGACCTCATAGACATTACTGCTAGTGGCAACGCTTCTACCAATTTAGCTTACCATTACTATTTGCCATTAGTTTGGCTAATTTTGCCTTAAGTGTACCATTAGCTCGTTCGACTGTTCCTTGTGATTGGGGATGATATACACAACCAAATTTTTGCTTAATCCCCAACATTTTTAAGGTTATCTGCATTGCTCTAGCTGCAAATACTGTTCCATTATTTGAACTCAGGGTGTCTGGCAGGCCAAATGGTGGAAAGACTTCTCTACAGAAAAATGTAGCTACTGATCTGCAATCTGGTTGTGCTGCTGCCTCAACCCATCTACTAAATCTGTCAACTACCATCAGAATGTATCTCATTCTTCTATGTGGTCAATCATGATATGCCTAAATAGTCCCGTCAGTGCGAGGATGTGTGCGATTGGGGACGAAAAAGCTTTTCTAGTGTTGTATTGTGCACACACCTCACACTCATGCAACGTTCTATCAACATTAGCTAAAAATGGCGACCACCAAGCAGCTGGAAGACTTCTAAAGACCTGCCCCCTTGCACAATGGTCCTGTCCATGCTCATTCCTAATAGCAAATCATGCTAACGACAGAGGCAACACAAAGTGTCCATGACTGCTTCTCCATAAACCTATTTGGGGACCGTACTGTGTAATATTAATAGCCCCATCCTTTTCACCCACATCAACTTCTCATGAGGGTCATCTCTGTCTTGTGCTAATATAAGGGATGACAGCGTTGTTAGGGGCTCACAATCTTCAGCTACCAACAGAGGGCCCATACTATTGCCTACTGCTGCCTGTTATGCAGCTTCATGTGCTAAGTTATTCCCTTTGGCTATGAGAGAGTCAATTTTTTGATATGCTGGATAATGGCAACAGCTGCCGGGAGATGCATTGCATTTAACAGCGTGGAGACTGCTTCTCCGTGCATGACTGGCATGCCATCAGCTCTAAGGAAGCCTCTCTGCTTCCAGATATTTCCATGTACATGGCATACACTGTAAGCGTAAGCCGAGTCTGTATAAACATTAAGACGCTTTCCTTGTGCTAGTTTACAAGCTGCTGTTAAAGCTTTGATTTCTGCAAGCTGTGCAGAACATGGTTGGGAAATCTTTGTTGCCTGGACTTGTGAGTAGGTGTCATCTTTGTTTAGCCTTACAAACAAACCTGCATGATTGCCTGTAGCGTCTCTAAAACAGGAACCATCTACAAACAAAGTAATGTCTGCAGTGATAGGCTGATTATACAAGTCCTCACGTGCTAGCATTAAATTAGTGGTTACCTGGACATAGTCATGCGGCATTCCATCCACAGGTAGCACCATCCCAGGTTGCTAGATTCACTGTGCTGCAGCGTTGGATGGTAAATTCAGGTGCTGAGAGGATAACCTCCTAGCTTGTGTTAGAACGAACCGAGGGCTTGTGAGCAAGGCATATAATTGATGGGACTTATACAAGATTACTGGATGTCCCATAGTCAAAGAAGAGGCTTTTTGAAAAGCAAAAACTGCTGCTGCCAATTCCTGATAACAGGGTAGCAGGCCTGACTCAATGTTATCTAATTCAGTGCTATAGTAGGCCAGCGTCTGCTTACACGTTGGGGTGTCCTGCATTAACACTGCACTGGCGTAACCTGATCGTTCTGCAACATACAAGTGAAATGGTTTGGCGTGACAACTGGTGTGATTAATTCCCCCTCAGGCTCCTCTCCCCTATTGCCATGGATTTGTTGCGCAGTCTCTCTGATGGTGACCCGGTTGGTCACAGCCCCAACATATGTTTTCTTGAGCTTGGGCTTGATCTGGTTGTGGGTTGGACAAGGAGCGTCTATGTTGTGCCTGCTGACCTATCCATCCTCCACGTCGAGGTGGGCCACCCCTTTGCGCCCCTGACCTCCAGCTTGATTGACATGGATTGGTGGCAATGATGGACTGAACTTGTACAGTGCCTTTCTAGTCTTCCGACCACTCAAAGTGCTTCACACACTACATATCACATTCACCCCATTCATACACTGATGCTAACTGCTCATCAGTCGAAAGACACTAACTAATCATTCACACTCACACACCGAAGGCACAGCCCTCTGGAGCAATTTGGGGTTCAGACACTTCGACATGTGGCTCAGCTGTCACCACTGGAGCTTGAGTCTTAACTTTGTCCTTTTTTTGTTTGGTCAATTCGTTCAGTTGGGTCAACTTATTGGCCAGATGTCTGTTTGCTTCTTCTTCTCTTTGTTTCTCTTTTCTCTAGTTTTCCACATGGTGCACTATATGTTCTGAAAACAGTGGCCACTCCATCTTCATGAGCCCCATGACGTTGTCCAGTCGTTTCTCTACTTCTTGTGGCATGGCCTTTTTCACCATCACCTTGAACAGGCTCTGTGTGGTGTCGTTCCAAGCACTTCCTGTTTCATCTCTCTATTTCCTCTGAAAAGCATGTAGAAACAGGGCATTCACTGTCTTTTAGCGTTTCTGCATCCAAACTGGAGGGGGCCATTTTCTCCGGATACTGCTTTCTTAATTCAGCCCATAGTGTGCTGCAGTGTCCACCAAAGCCCACGCCGTCAGCTGTGTTCCCAGCTACCATCAACTGCAGGTTTGCTGCGCAGAAGATTTCTTCAGTCATGTTTTCCAGTTACATGCATGCGCAAGGCTTTAATGTCACCCAGGGCCAGCGTCACGTCACTCCTGTCGTGCTTTCCTCTAGTGCAGTAATCCATTTGTTTGCCCCTTCAGTGAGATCTGGAAGTCTACCTGCCAGCCCCACCATATCCATAAAGGACCAGGGAACATATTGGTACTGCCCTTGTGCATTAGTTATTATGGGGCACATAAGTTTGCTGTTGTCTATACCCACTGGCAGCATGCTCTTTGTTGTCCATGGTACTTTGTAGCCAGTTCCTCCCACTTTTCTGCCACTTCTCAGCTCCATTCCTGTTCTTGTTTCCATTTCTCTCAGCTGCTGCCTTTGTGCATCCACAACATCCGATATTCGTCTGTTTATGCTTTCCAGTTGTCACTCTGTAGCCACAGGATCTTCTGTTGTCATTATGCCGTCCAGTTGCACCCTCATTCTTTGTTGACTGTTTGTTGTTACCCTGTCAACATCTTCCAGGACTCTTTTCCATTCAGCATTGAGTCTTCTTTCTTCTGCTTTCAGTGCATGTAGGTTCTTCCAGTCTGAGGAGTTCTTTGTTGGTGTTCCCTGTATCTCCCATTGGATATCTGCTGAATGGCTTCTGTCCAGTCCATCTCCATTTGGTTTTGGCTGCCCTCTTGCTGATTCTTCCAGTCCATCTCCACTTGGTTCTGTGGCCTGGTGAGTAACTTCTCTCTATTTGTTGATACATTTTCCTATCTCTCTAGTAGGCGTGTCCTCACCTGAGGTTGCTTGTGATTTTCTCCTGCTGATCGTTCTTTTCTTCAGACGAAGCTTGGCTTGTGATGATGTGTAGTTTCTGATGAACAATTCCTCTTCAGAAGAGGTTTCTAGTGTGTGCGTGCTCAGTTAATCATTTTCTTCTATTTCTGTGATTTCTGCGTTGCTGTATTCCTCGTTGGCCTCAGCTTCAGTCTCAGCCTGCTGTAGTGTGCCACCCCCTCTTGTCTGCTTTAGTGTCATTGTGAACTTTCCTTGCAGTTCCCCTGATATCTTATTTTCCTCATTGTCATTTCTTATTTCTAGTGATGGAAATTGTCCCGTCAGTCAGCACATCAGCCACTTTCACATGGCAACCACTGAACAGTTAAACCCAGATAATTACAAAGCTTGATCTTGATTGTAACATCAAAACTATTCAGTGTGCCTCTTGGGGCAGAGGTCTCAGATGCCGCTTGACTCAGGAAATGGTAACATTTTCACAAATACCGCTGAACAGCCCTGTAACAGCTGAGGATTTTCTGTGACTAAATTCAAACAAGGTATCAACAGGGGGCCCAAACAGAAAGCCCCTCCAGGCCCTGAGGTAGTTTTCAAAGGCAGTCACTAAGTAGCTTTATGTCTTGTTTACTGATCATTTTGGAGGGTCTGTATCAAATGAATCAAATAAACTTGTAATGAACAACAACTTTATGAACCACAGAATGCATCTTAATAATGTAATATTATTAGATACAGACTTCTAGTTTTGTGTGTGGTGATCATCAGTTTAATTGCCTACTTTTACTAACTTATTAACTATTGTTTACATAGATAATAATGAGAAATCACAGCATACTAAATTTGGTAACAGTGAGTGAGTGATTGCTGCTGTGGAGGAGTTTCTTCTGTGGTCTAGATGTTTGGGAGGAAGTGATAAGCAGGGTGGGGAAATGGTTCTGTATAATGACGCACCGATAAAAGGGGACGCTGCAAAAAACAAATGCATTCTGACAATGGTGGGTGCAAACATGGCACAAAACACTTCCTGTCCCTCAGACAAAACATGAAACCAAATTCACATTTACAGCATCATTAACAAAATGTCAATATTTCTGCCAGGAATAAATTAACTGCAAGAAAACATGGTTTCCTGGTGAGGAAATGTGGGAAAGAATTAAAATTGGAATGATGTCATTAAAAAGGGATGACCCATCAAAGGAACAGTACAGCTTTGAACATCCGTGCTTTTCCAGTCAGATGAAAGGAGTAATATGAATTTTATGTATACTATTTGCATCTAGTGAATATAGTTTAGCCTAGCTTAGCACAAATACTGGAAGCATGAGGGTAATGCTAGCCTCTCTCTCTTAAAAAGTACAACTTCAAAGCAGTGCTTTACATCTTGTTGGATGTAGGATACATATGTAGTAAATAAAGTTAACCTAATGAATGTAATGTAAGATCCAGTGTTTTTGGAGTTTGACCCATACTAAAGGACTAAAAGTCAGGATCTCTCGGCCTCTGCTGTTTTTGACTATTCTTTTTTTAATCTCTCTTCTGTGTCCCCCAACTTTATGGAAGTGTAATACAACATCACTGGAATACCTCTTTAAAGACCATACTTTGGTGTTTTTGACTTATCCAGCCTATTCACTACATCCAACAGCTCTTCATCCAAACATCTAACATCCTGTTAGAAGGTCACAGTCAGAAGACAAACTATAAACAGACATGGTGCTTGTGGTATGACGTGAATCTGGAGACTTCCTGCATTGAAAAGGCTGCTGTTTGGCAGTCAGCTGTCAAGTCTCAGACATTGGAGCTTCCCGTCAGCAAAATAATGTTAACACTATCAGATCTTTTAAACAACAAAACATATCTTTGACAAGGTAGACTGTGACCTGGTGCAACCAAGTATTCATTAATCTAAAATACTACTACCAACCATTACTAGAAAATGTGTGTAATGTGGTAGTAACATGCCCATACAATGAGTGTTGGAATGCTGGTCAGAGCGCAGAGAGTGAGGAAAGATAAAGGGCTAGACCCAGTCATGCATGTCATGCATTAACAATTAAGTATCCATGCATCTAACCACATATTCCAACAGAACTTTCTGATTTAAAAATGGTGCTCAATGCACAGAAATAAAGGGTTGTGTCCTAATTCCATATTACATACAGTTTGTACTATAACTGTACTAGAACAGTTTTCACTGTGAATGTACAAAACAATGTGCTTTATTTTTTTGTACAACATGAAATTATACAGTGTGTGCAAAAACATACGTACCAATACATCAATCAAACTGCGACTTCCACTGTCAATTAAAGTTTACAAAGAGAAAACAAAATGTTTTTCCATAGATTTAATACTTCTGTCTCCAAGATCTTTCTGGAGTTGTCTCACAACAATCAATTATTTAGTTTTTCTCCCCAGCCCTGAGCAGCTCCTCGATTTCCTTTGTAGATTGCATTGTGGGAGAATATTGTACATCAACACAACAATCTGCAGTGTTTTAGTTTGTCACTAAATTTGTCACTTTATAGTGTGAACACACTACAGACCCAAAACCTGCTTTGAATTAGTATGTAGAATGGAACTGGGACATAGTCCGAAAGAAATTGATGAATAATATGACAGATAAAAGATGACAAAAAATGGTATAAATCCATTCAGGAATATCCATATCAACCATACTGAGCTTTGCTTACTGGTAATCTATGTAACCCTATAGGCTGATTTTATTTCAACATCTGTTAACCACCAATCTGAGCTTCCACAGGAATGACGAGGCAGTTAAGTGTGCAGTGATAACATTAAGCTCAGGAGTCACGAAACCCAAGTGGAATAATTCCATTACATTCACTAATACCGTCTCTGCCCTGACTGAAACCACTCTGCTAAATTGGACTGAGACAAAATGGCATCATTTTCAACAGAGCCAATTCAGGACACGAGGAGAAAGTCACATTATATGTCAAACCATAAAACGCAGTGTGTTGTGAATACGAAGCCTGTACCATTACAGAATATTACACACCAATATGAAATGATTGAATAGCCTTTGCAAACCTGATGTTACATACTGAAGGAGTAGTGTGGTGCGTTTGTGTTGAAGTCACCCTTTTCAGTGTTCTGCTCCTTGTTTAATACATGTGTATGGTATCCCGTTGTTGAATCTTACAGTAGTTGACAAGTCTGGACAACACCTTCACATGATGAAACCCAGCTCCAAGACTCAGTCCAATGGCCTCTTTTTAACCTGCACATTTCAAATCTGTATAACTTAATGCACTAAGAAGATTGCTTCCTAGATCTCAGTGCGCAGGTTGGGATATCTCTTCAGCAGGGTTGTGGCTTGCTTTGGGTGCAGACGTCCTCCCTGGATGCTGGTCTGTTCAGATTTATTCTTCATAGCAGCCTGTGAAAGAGGAAGATGATTTGTTACCAGTGCTTTTTAAAGAGTAATGTGTTTATTAAGTACAACTAGGGAACTTTTGCACATTGGCAGTATGGTAAGCGTGCTTCACCACTCGGAAACTCTGTATGAGGTCAGCAAACTTGATATCTAAATGGCACTTCTGACACCTGCTGTCCAGCGCCACCAAATGACAAAAAAGAAAAAAAAAGAGGAAAACATGGCTCATAATTAGTGGTTTGTTAACTGTTTTGTGGAGCGAGGAGTGAGAAGGGAAAGAGTTTTTAGAGAGCGCAGTTTAAATATGATTTTTTTGGGGCTTTTTGACTTTATTTGAAAAGCAAATCAAATGTGGGAGAGAGGGGATGACATGCAGCCAAGGGCTGCGGGCCCGACTCGAACCCGTGCCGCTGGGGAAAGGACACAGCCTTGTACATGGGGGGTGCGCTCTACCAGGTAAGCTACCAGGGCGCCCCGAGAGCGCAGTTTGACCTATTGAAACTATACAGCAGTGAGGACATCGTCAGTCGTTTGTATTTAACTGCCTAGTTAGCAGAAGTACTGAGCCCTGCCACATCAATGCTTATTTTTCCTCATGTCAAAAAGCTTAGTCATATGCAATGGCATAAAAACACATTGGATCACATAAAATCAAAAGTCAAATCAATACAATAAATATTTAAAGGTTATCAGTGGAGGTTATCGGCCAAATGTCCTGTTCAGTCTGTGACCTGAAACAGGTGGAGGGCCCAGGTTTTCCTGTAGGTCGACAGCTTATTTGTGGTACATCTGAGGGGAAAAACAACAACAAAACGACGTAATACATTTCAATGTAACAGTAACTTCAGTAGGTTCTTAAATTTTACAGTCCCTTTCAAACTATTTTACCCTCGGTTTTTCAATGACTGGCTTTTCAATAGAATGATTTTCTGGTTCTGGGCCATTTAGGTAATAACCGTTACCCGTCTGCCCTCAATAGATTTCACATTACATACTAGGTCACCTCGCCCTACCTTTCGGCTTTATCTATATCGAAGACTGACATTTGACATCCTATATGGAAATAGAACAAGTCCAGCTGCTAGAAGCACCCACACAGATGGAACCAGTGTCTCATTGATGCATAAATAATGTCGGAAAATATATTCTTCACCTATAATAATCCAAACAGTGATTGATTAATAATCCAAATCTTTATCTTCCTTCTTTGAAATCTAAATGTGCTCCTGTTTTGCTAATTTCTTTTCTGAAAGGGCAGTTTATCCACTTAAATTATTTTTCTCAAATGTTGTATTTTCTATTTTGTTTGTCAGCAGTGGTGGAATGTAACTAAGTGCATTTCTTCAAGTACTGTATTTAAGTACAATTTTGATGTACTTGTACATTACTTGCCCCCATCTCCGAGGGAAACATTGTACTTTATACTGCACTACATTTATCTGACAGCTGCTGGTTACTTTGGAGTTTAATATTTCACATACACAATAGTTGATGAACCTATAAAATATGATTCTTTGCTAAGAGGTTTAACTAACCAACAGTTTTTTTAACCAGCTGCAACATTAAAATGCGGCTTAGATGTTGTTAATGTTCCCCAGATGTGGAATTTTTATTAATATGCCAACAATAATATCTGCCCAGAGAATACAGTGTTTTAGTTGCTGCTACAATTTTAAATTGAACACGCACGTCATCTTACAGCACAAACCAGGTCAGGTGTCAGTCGTGTTTGCTGTGTATGGGAACATACCTGAGCCTTCTCAACACAAGTGTAGAAGGCATTCATCTCATTAGAGCACAGACCGTCCACAAAGTTGTTCTGCTTCCAACAGGCCATCAGGACGGACATCTCTGTGATACAGGTGGCCTCTGTGGAGAAAATGGTTCATGTTCACCCCTTAATACCAAAATGATTTACATAATTACCAGTGTGTTATCGAGCTGCAGGAAGTGAAAGATTTAAGCTGCCGACTGTTGATTTCACCTTACAAGTGTCACTGTTGTGCTGTAGTTATTTAACGTTAAATCTGTAAAAGACATTTTGGCTATTGTCTGGTTGATATGTTCTCTGCAAGCCCATGTCTGTATTTACGCTTGGTCAAAGATGGGTTTGTTAAGACTCACCACTCTGTGGAACATACATGTTATGCCACTTTTAGATGTGATGATTATATCTTAATACATGTGAGCTAAATTGGTACATTTTTCAAGTTTACTTGACTTTTGTCTGACTAACTGGTTTGGATCCTGAGAGGACTTCAATAATAGACTACGGATTCCTGGCACAACGTCACCTACTTCCAAGGGGCATGTAGAAGGAAGATCGTTTGAAGAGGTCAAAACTCCAGTAACACTTGTAGTATAAAGAACAACTTAACTTCATCGGGGTCATCTGGACCTCAACAACAATCCTCCACCGCAGGAACTTCCCCCAGGGACTAGGAACCTTTGGAGGAACTCCACTGCAGGGACCAGGGTCTAAATTAAGTTCCAGGAACACTATTTTACCCCTCAAAAAAGGTCCCTGCTTGGGGGGGTCGTACTTTCCAAAACTACAGGAACTTTCAGGGTGGGGCTTGAAGCGCTGAAAATTTCTGATTGGTTGAGCTCCGACCGGCAGAGCAGCGGTCGTTTGACAGTCTGGATCGATCCGTTGATGCCGGGTCACAGGCCGGCCTTCTCTGTTGAAGCCGTGGTGGAAGACACACAAACGGATGACCAGTCGGACGAAGGTGAATCACATATGGCCCACATGCTGCTTGTTAAATGCTATAAAGGCTTTCATATCACCTTTTGTGTGCATGTGAAAAAAAGTTGCATGCACGTATCTGAATGTGTGACTTTGTAAAAAAGTTTTGCAGCTGTAGAAATATATTGTGTTTGTGTAATTAAAATATGTGCAGGAATATTTTCAACAGTGAGGTTTCACACAGTCTGAGAGACTGACACACAAATGTCCTATCTTTGTACGCGACACTGAAGCTACAAGCACAAATGTTGGCCCTGTTTCAACGCCTGTGCTGCATGTTGCCCACTGACCATCCAATCATGAATTCAGGTTGCTGTCACTGAGTCATTTGTATTACAAACACTAAAATATACAAATAGTGTTCAGGTATTGTCAGTTAACTACAACATTTGAGCATCAGTATGAGCTTTAAAATACTGAACAGCCAGCCTTCCTGTCAGTCCCATATCTGAGACTGGACTTTGTTTCAGTATTTTCAGCAAATAGAAAATCGTTAGTTGTTTACTCTTGTGCATTTAAATCTGTAAGTAATAGTAGCACTGAAATAGTATAAACCTATATATCATCATCCTTTCTGGTGTACCTTAAACTTTGTTTTACCATACATATCTATAATATCTTCACAGGCTTGATAAAAATAAATTGAATAGTTTAGAAACATATTTGTGAATTCTGTGTTAATTTACCATTCCTAAATGTTTGATTACTAAAAGCATCTACAGTGGTGTGAAAAAGTGTTTGCCCCCTTCCTGATTTCTTATTTTTTTGCATGTTTGTCACACTGAAATGTTTCAGATCATCAAACTAATTTAAATATTAGTTAAAGATAAACACAAGTAAACACAAAATGCAGTTTTTAAATGAAGGTTGTTATTATTAAAGGGAAAACAAAATCCAAACCTACATGGCCCTGTGTGAAAAAGTGATTGCCCCCTAAACCTAATAACTGGTTGGGCCACCCTTAGCAGCAACAACTGCAATCAAGCGTTTGAAGGGGAAGGGGGCAAACACCTTTTCACACCACTGTATCTTCTGATCCTGCTACATTAACAGCCTAATCTTTTATGATTAATGTTGTGTTCAATATATTGGTTGTGTACAATAAAACATTACATTTGTGGTTTTGGAGCACAACAACAATGCCAAGGAAGGAGATCAACATGATGCATCATGTGTACCACAGGTATCATATGCTGGCATTGTAAAGAGAGGACTTCACATTGATCTTGAAGATTACAATAATTGTCAAGTTTTGAAAATGGAAAAAATATCTATCTAATTTATTTATCTTCTGCACAGAAAATCACCTGGGATCCAGGTGGGTTAATTAGCACAGAACATGCCAGTAAAGTTTTACATCGTAATTAACTAGACATATCAGCACAGCTATGCAATCTTCCCGGAGTTACTTCATTTGCATATTTAGTTTGTGTGGTCATCACTACTGTCTAAGCTAGCTACAGTCTGTTGGCTAACGTTCGTTGTTGTGCTGTTTGAACAAGTCGCACACTCCAGCTCTGATTCAAAGTCATCATGCTGATTGGAGTGTGCGACTTGTTCAAACCCCCATTCTGTCATTTGTTTGTACACAATCCTCTGGAGTTGGCACCTCACTAATCTTGGTGAGCATCCCTGCCTCGTACATGTTCAAAGTTATATTGAGTAACAATAATGAGCAATAAATACAT
Source organism: Siniperca scherzeri (assembly GCA_027580175.1). Lineage (NCBI taxonomy): Eukaryota > Metazoa > Chordata > Actinopteri > Centrarchiformes > Sinipercidae > Siniperca > Siniperca scherzeri. Next base: position 29,813,237 of record CM050841.1, on the reverse strand, counting down.
TATACTATAATAATTATACTTATGCCTGCCATGTCATACCTTTGCATGTCTCCTCGGGGTGCTGTTATGGATGACTGCTGGTGAGCACACTTGAAACTTGTTTTGGCTGTGTATTTGACAAGATGTCCACAACGCTGCGAACAGCGCTCTCTATTAAAAGGAGTTCTGCTCCTGTGTGTTTGATATTAAATGAGCGTGTTTGACATTTAGCAGCTCATGAAAAAGGTGTATGACAGATAAAACAAATGTTCTCCATCATAAAAAGACAGTTCACTACTGTCCCTTTTCGATTTGAAGATTGTATTATTAGCCTACTACTGTTACTTTCCTGTTCATTTGGTTTATTTTCCAAATGACGTGAACATGTACAAGTTGGATTGCAAACTGAACCTTCAACCTTTAGCTAACTACCTTCCTTCTCACATTAAATGCCCACAGCATTACGTCTTGAAGCACCTGTTGAAGAATAGCCTTACTTTCCTTAATGTTAACGTTACTTGTTCAAAACGGCACAACAATGAACATTAGCCAACAGACTGTAGCTAGCTAAGACATTAGCTAATATGCAAATTAAGTAACTCCAGGATGCACGCACACCTGTCTTGATATCAGAATCAGAAATACTTCATTGATCCCCGAAAGGAAACTCTGTTACAGCAGCTCGCCTTTACGTCAGTGCACACAGGAGAAAGTACTAGCAAAAAAATAAAAAAAAAATCTCTTGTTATTTACGATGTAAAAAAACTTTACTGGCATGTTCTGTGCTAATTAACCCACCTGGATCCCAGAAGAGTTCGCCTCGGGCTCCTCCATGTTGACTCCAGCATGCTATAGATGGACGAAGTAACCACAATGCGCTAGAACCTTCTGCCCCCTGATTGGACAGTTTGACTTCTAATTGAACGGTCAGTGAGCAACATGCTGATTAGCTAGTCAGCACAGGCATTAAAACAGGGCCAAAATGTGTGCTTGTAACTCCTAGCTTGTGTCTGCTCTCAGACTGTGTGAAACCTCCCTCCTGCACATATTTTAATTACACATATACAAAATATTTCTACAGCTGCAAAACTTTATACATGCAAATTATATCTGTGTACACAAAACTTTTTCCCCACACATGCACAAAATATATTTCTACAGCTGCAAAACCTTTTACAAAGTCACATTCAAATACATGCATGCACATTTCCCCCACATGCACACAAAACGTGATATACAACTGTAGGCTGTGATCATCATTTCAAAGCTCAAATTATTAATGACCCAAATTTGCTTCCATATGGTATAGACCCGTGCACACACCTCAGACACCAAAAATGGCAACCAGCTGGTGGCTCTATAATCAAGTTAAACGCATTTTGGCCAGTAACTCCCACATAGTACGTTGCACAGTCGAAAACCTTACATGCTCGCGTTCCCTCAACTGAGCTGCATCTCGTGGTATAGGCCACGCCCATTTCAGCTTATAATTTTTTCCGCAAAAATCGTGAAATGTGCAAAACCTACTTGAACTCCTAGGCCGTGAATCCGATCTGCACGAAATTTTGCAGGTGGAATCTATGGACCCTCATCATCAAAAGTTATTAAAAAGAATTTTGATACTCCAAAAAATGTTTAAGTTGTAAAAAGTAACAACTTCCTGTAGGTTGCAGTGAAACAGGAAGTGCTTTCCCATGCCCCACTGAGGCTCTGTGCAAGATTTGACACCAATCAGCCACTAGGTGGTGCTTTCATTGTAAAATCATAATATGCTAAAATTATTTTTCTTTGAACTAAATGTTTTCCAATCTCTGTGCTCCTCCTGCGAATTGCATAGTGCTCGTGGGACTGCAGGTCCGCCTTGCACTGCCTCCGTCGGCCACATGCTGGAACTTGCGCCGGAGGCTTGGACCCCGTTAATACGTGCTGGCAGGTTTTTCTCCGATTGACAATGTGACAGTATTTGAGTGCATTAACTGTTACAGTAGGAATTATGGCCACTGTTGAACGTTTACATTTTTCAAACTAAATTACACAATTAAAAACTTTCTTAAGTTTTCCCTGCTGTACCAAAACCGTGCCCCTAAAACCGAGGTACATGTCGAACCGGGATTTTTTTGTACTGTTACACCCCTGTAGGCTTTTCATCTATACATGCTTTAAAATAGTGAATGTGGCAGCTGAACTTTTTAATAGGAAATTCCTGAGGAGTGATGCCCCCGACCCCTGCAGTGGGTCATGTCACAGAAGGCCGAACCGACTTCACCCATACCGTTACCGAAACTCACTCCAAACTACATCGAAGAGTTGGCAGCCCTGTGTACAACCTCAAATAGTGTATTTGTTTTCCTAATTTTAATGTATGTGATGTAGGCCTATAGAGTGTGCATCATGTATCACGCAGTTGCACGTTGTGTTGTTGACCAGCCCCGTTTTCCATGTGTCTCTACTGCTGACCTTATGCAAGTCACCCTACATGAGATGCTACAAACCTCGGAAGAGACCAAGCAGTCACAGTCTTTTATTCATACCTCCTTTCTTCAGTTTGCGGTTAGCCACAGCATCTCTCAAAGCCAGAGTCCTGTTGGGTTTGAGTACGGGTTTTCCGTTCTGTCTACTGAGCAGCCTGCTGACCTTCTCCTGGAACAGGATGCCTCCCTGCGCCGCCATTTCACGCCACAAACACACACCTGCTGCTCACTAATTCTGCCGGAGCACAGCGGAGAGCTGCGGCTACACTGCGCGGATATATGGAACTCTCTGAACGAAGAGAGAGGGGGAAAGCAAGCAGTCTTCAGCTCAACGCCTCATTCCTTCACTGAGCTGATCAGTGTAGCGCCATGTTGTGCCGTAAGAAGCAATGAAGTGTCGTAAAACTCGTGCACTCGTGTGTCCCAGATTCAGTTGCTGTCGTAATTCTCACAATTATGCTCAGCATGAGCAATCCAACGGTAAAAATGATAAATGAATAAAAAAAGAAAATGGTATAATATTAGAACATACTACTACTACTACTACTACTACTACTAATAATAATAATAATAATAAAAGAAAATTTTCATTTTCAAATAGTTAGAAAATTGCATTTTCATTTTCACTTTGATTTAAATGTTGCTTGCATAAATGGAAAATCAGGTTACATTGTTTATATTGCATTTTCATTTTCAAATTTGAATTAACATTTGAATATTGTCCACTGCACAGCGGCGTACACCTTTTGAAAATGAAATGTCAAACAGCTTTTCCATTTTCATTTTAATATGGTCATAGAATGCCCATACAAGTATGTGGAAATGGAAATTGGATTATTGAATTCTCATTTTTACTCAAATAACACATACACATGTAGAAAATTATAATGCTAGTGTGGAATTACATTTTCATTTTCAAGTTTACATTATCATTTGAATATAGTCCCATATAGGCTTCCATACTCCTCTCTGTGGGAATGGTGGTGTCCTCTTCTGTGTTTGTGTGGCCTGTCCTCTTTCCAGGTCTCTATGGTGGAGAGGAGGTGGTGTGGCTCAGATCCTACTTAGTGGGTGACACCTGTCACCTGTCCTACTAGATCCATCCCCTTCACTTGTGTTTTACAATCTACATTTTGTCATCATAAGGCTACTGTGATTTTCTATTGTGAATCTATTCTGTACACATGACATCTACTGCATGTCTGTCTGTCCTGGGAGAGGGATCCCTCCTCTGTTGCTCTTCCTGAGGTTTCTTCCCCTATTTTCTCTGTTTAAAGGTTTTTTTGGGGAGTTTATCCTCTTTCGAACAGAGGGTGTCGTATGCTGTACAGATTGTAAAGCCCCCTTTAGACAAATTGTGATTTTTGATATTGGGCTGTATAAATACAATTGACTTGACTTGACTTGACTGTGTACAGTTTCCAGTGGAAAAACTCCTCTGCACTGTGTTCTTCTGGCACTTGGCCTATGGCTACATGACATTCAGGGAGAATGCAGGGCAAGTCTTAACATCATCATGCAAGGCATGTTCAGTGTGGATGCAGCGTCAGCATGTATCAGAGTTGGTACTGTGTTACTCACATTTCAAACTTTTCCAGTTCAAACAGATATGTAAAGTAGCAAAACTGACTTCATGTGAAGAAACACCTGGACTGATTAAATGTAAAGGTCACAGTCAGCTTAGTACACAAATCAGTATCAAAAGGCCTCTCTGTTACATCAGTTGTTGTTTAATTAAGTAGATGTTTAGATGTTCATATACAAAGCACAGTTTATTCAGTTCAGTTTCCAGTTTCCACACTGGCACATTCCTGCCACTGTGTGCCTGGAAGCTGTGTGGTATTTTCTGTGTCTCTGCATGTTCTTCATCTGGAGGAAATGTGAAGTACTTACGGCCTTGATCCTGTGCCAGGATCAGTTCATCCCCAGTGATCTGACACTTCTATCTCAGGGCTCACCCCAGGGACCAGTACAGCACAAATCAAGCTCATTTCTTTTTCTTACCATGAGGTGTATGTGCATGTGAAAGCAAAGCTTCGATGTGTGCCAAAGCTTTTATTTTGATATAGGCTCAACGACACTGGGGAAAAGGGAGGAGTTGAACTTTTTTTTGTTAGCCCTGACAGAACATCACGAGCATCCATACAACACATCACCAAACATTACAAAATAAAAACAATATCATGTCAGTGCACACAGGAAGAGAAGTTCTAAACAAATCAAAATATAATACACTATAATACAGGTAGGATAAGTACAAGTGGATATAAAGTATAAAAGCTAAAATAAGTGTAAGTACCAAAGTGGATTTAGAGATTGATAAGTATGTACGATATAATACAATGTAATAATATAAGTAATAAGTAATAGTGGATGTACTGTCAAGTTAAGTGTAGCTTATTAGATGATTATGAGACGGTGGATATTGCACAGCAGTAATAGAAGTATGAATAAATATCAATAAATTAAAGTGAAAACACAGAATATTGCACAATTATTTCAAATATTGCAGAGATGTTAATGATCAATGTCCAGTTTAGTGACTTCGGGTCATACAGACTGACACTTAGAGGGAGGAGTTAAAGAGTCTGATGGCCACAGGCAGGAATGACTTCCTGTGGCGCTCTGTGGTGCATTGTGGGTGGATGAGTCTTCAGCTGAAGGTGCTCCTTTGTTTGACCAGCACGTCATGGAGCGGGTGGGAGACGCTGTCCAAGATGGCGTGTAGTTTACCCAGCATCCTCCTCTCTGACACCACCGCCAGAGAGTCCAGCTCCGCCCCCACAATGTCACCGGCCTTACGGATCAGTTTGTTGAGCCTGTTGGCGTCTGCTACCCTCAGCCTGCTGCCCCAGCATGCAACAGCATACAGGACAGCACCGGCCGCCACAGACTCATAGAACATCTTCAGCATCGTCCGGCAGATGTTGAAGGACCTCAGCCTCCTCAGGAAATAGAGGCGGCTCTGGCCCTTCCTGTACAGAGCTTGAGTGTTCTTAGTCCAGTCCAGTTTATTGTCCAAGTGTACTCCCAGGTACTTGTAGTCCTCTACAATGTCCACACTGACCCCTGGATGGAAACCGGGGTCACTGGTGCCTTGGCCCTTCGTTGATCCACAACCAGCTCCTTAGACTTTGTCGCCTTGAGCTGCAGATGGTTCTGCTCGCACCATGAAACAAAGTTACCCACCACAGCCCTGTACTCCGTCTCATCACCACCGCTGATACTTCCCACCACAGCAGAGTCATCAGAAACCTTCTGAAGGTGGCAGGACTCTGTGTGGTGGCTGAAGTCTGTGGTGTAGATGGTGAAGAGGAAGGGAGAGCGGACAGTCCCCTGAGGGGCCCCAGTATTGCTGACCACGCTGTCCGACACACAGTGCTGCAGGCGCACGTGCTGTGGTCTGCCAGTCAGGTAGTCCACAATCCAGGACACAAGGGGGGCATCCACCTGCATCGCTGCCAGCTTCTCCCCCAGCAGGGCAGACCGGATGGTGTTGAAAGCACTGGAGAAGTCAAAAAACATGATCCCCACCGTGCTTGCCGGCCTGTCCAGGTGGGTACATGGTTTCCAGGTGGTTTCATGTAAATGATCCATTTTTCCCAGTTCTTGTCATAGATATCGCCTTTGATTTTTAGTTGATATGTCAGCTTTTCCATTGAATAGATATCCCAGACAATCTCAAACCATTGTTCTTTCCCTGGAGGCTCAGGTTTATGCTAGCTTTTTTTCTAGCTATAAGGTAGAACATCACAGCACGGTTGTTTGGAACAGCACATCCCATAATGTCTTTAATAGTTGCATTTTCTTTTATACCATTCTTCGTCTGAAATTTCTATATTGACCTCTGATTCCCATTTGTTTTTCATGTGTAGTGTTGAGCTGCCTCTATTCTCCCCTAAGGCTTTGTAGAAGGCTGAGATGACCCGAGATCTGCTCTGGTGATATGCATCCACTATGATTTTAATTATACCATTCAGACAATAATAATAATAATAATAATAAAACTGTATTTATAGAGCACTTATCAAAGTACAACGTGCTTCACAGAGAGAAATAAAATACCACAGTGAATGATAAACTACATAAAAACAATATAATAAACAGACAGCTCAAGTAAGATCAGGATCTGCTTTCCGATAAAATTGTGTTTTGAGAAGAGACTTAAAACTTCAAACTACGTGAAGGTTCATAAGGGATTAAAAGGTCTAAAATATAATCTGGAGCCAGCCCATGAAGAGCCTTAAAAGATCTTAAAATCAATCCTAAAACCAACAGGGAGCCGATGTAAAGAGGCTGAAACAGGTGTGATGTGGTCGTACTTCGTGGTCCTGGTTAACAGCCTAGCAGCTGAGTCCTGTACAGTCTGCAGTCGTTTCACAGTTTTTTGATTAAGACAAGTGGACAGACTGTTACAATAATCAAGGTGTGAGGAGATAAAAGCGTTTCTGCATCACTAAGATTTAAAATAGATCGGATTTTTGCAATATTTCTGAGGTGATAAATATTCTATTTTAGGGTCAGTTTTCACCTCTTTCATAAAATAGTCCCATATTTGTAAGTATCTAAAGAAATCTTGTTTTTCCAGTCCAAATTTCACCTTTAAGTCTTGAAAGCTCATACATGTCCCATCTTTGAGAATGGTACATAGAGCAGTGGTACCTGAAATAGATATAACAACCTTGGTACAATATTCACCTTAACCACCTGTATTCTAGAGCTGAGGTCCAAGGGGAAAGTTAACCATCTCTGTATATCTTTTGAATATTTTGTTCTATAACACTGTAGTTGGCTTCATACAATTTGCAAAGTCTTCTGGTTATTGTCACTCCAAGGTATTTTATAGTTTTACAGTTCCTTTTCAAGTTGTATGTATCCCTAATTTGCTGACATAGGGAGTAGTTAAATGCAACAAGAATTTGAGTTTTGCTATATCGACTTTATATCTCGAGAAGTGACTATAGACCTTGAGAAAATGTATCACCACGGGGTATCCTTTATCTGGGTTCTAAAAAATTATTATATTATCCGCGAAAAGGACAACAATGTGTTCTTTTTCTCCTATCTCTATTCCTTCAGATTTTAATTTTGCCGAATTGCTTGTGCTAAAGGTTCAATATAAGACTGTAGGGTTCATACAACAACCTTGTCTGGTAGCCCTTTCTAATCTTATCCTATTAGATAAATGTCCATTTACAGTAGGTGATTTGTTAACAGATGTTTTTTTTGTTTGTTTTTAACAGATAACGGATTTTTAGGGGCATTTACTCTGTCATGCAGCTGCCCCCCCTCTCTGCTGTAGAGAATATCGATAAATTGTTGAGAATGATTAAATATTGACAGAGCATTTCTATTTTAACCGGCACAGCTTTTCTAGCCTGTACAACACTGGTTTAGCGGCCCGCAAGTCAAGTGAACTCATGTGAAGTGTGAAGCGCCACTATGAGACAAAGCACAGAACATCTTTTAAGCAGGTTAAAAAGGGGGGTGGAACTTGATTATTTTGCTAATAAGGGGGATGGCATCCCCCCTCTCCCCCCCTCAAATCGCCTACTGTCCATTTACCTTGATTCTGTCCTTGACCTTCAGTCTGGGACGTCAAGGCTGATCATGATAGCCTTCGTGCCTTTTCTTTGTATATGTTCTACAATGTGGAGAGTTGTTCTAATATTATCCTGGGTCTGGCGCCCTTTAATGAACCCAGTTTGGGCCACATCAATTAAATCTGGTACAAACGTCTGAAATCTATTGAGGTATAGAGTTTATAATCAACATTTAGAACTGAAATTGGTCTAAAGTTGTTGCATTGTTCTGTATCCTTGCCTTCTTTAGATATGAGTGAGATAATCGCCTCTCTCAGGGTCCAGTTAAATGAAGACACAAGCAGAGGAGTTCATTCATTTTTAAATGTTCTGTACCACTCAGATGGGAACCCATCACTACCAGGAGATTGAGTGGCCTTCAATCTACTGATTGCGTCCTGTATTTCTTCACTTTTTATTTCAGAAGTAAGAGTGCCATTCTGCATCTCGCCAATAGATGGCAGATCGAGAGAGTTGAGGAAATTTCTGATCGTGTCTTCAGCAGCTGAGGGAGGTTTCGAGTATAACTTTTAATATTAGAGCTTGATATAACACATTTAATATTTCCTCTGGTTCATGTAATATTTGGTTGGTCTGAGGGTCTCTTATCTTGTTGATTGTGTTGACAATAGTCTAGTTGCCTTTGGGCCTGATTCTTAATAAGTCTGTTTTATAAATCTAGTTCTCTTTTCTATCTCACCTTTGAGGATGTCATCTCTTTCTCCCCTTACTTTCTTAATTTGTTGAAGAACTACTGGGTCTTATGATTCTTTATGTTGTTTTTCTAATTCCTTCAAGATCCCCACCTGCTGTTGATATCTGGCCTTTTGGGCCACTGACATCAGAGCAATCAATTTTTCATGTATAATTGCTTTTAAAGCATCCCACAAAATGACAGGATCTACCTCACCATTATTGTTTTCCTCTATATATCTTCCATCTCTGCCCTTATCTGTTCTACTACTGTCTTATTGTTCAGAATACCAGTGTTTTGCTTTCTTTTGTTTATGGTATGACTATGGTCTGAGACATCTACCACCCCAGTCCCACTTCTCTCCACCCTATACCTTTCATTAGTGTTCATAAAAAAATAATCAGTTCTGGAGTAGACAGAATGAGGAACCAAGTGATGGGTGTAGTCTCTTTCCAGGGGATGAAATTCCCTCCAAACATCGAACATCCCCATTTCTTGCAGTGTTACGTGCATTTTGTCCTTACGTGGACTTGTTGTGTCTAAACCATTATCCAATTTCACATTAAAATCACCTCCACATATCAAGATACCTTCTGTTTCTAATGCAATACAATTAATTAAGGATTTGAAAAAAACATGTCCTACTTCCTGGGGGGGCATAAACATTAACTAGTGTTAACACCTCATTTTGCAATTTCCCCTTAACCAAAACATGTCTTCCGTCTTTATCTCTTACTTCTCTATAACTTTCAAACTGTGCAGAATTTGATGAGTACTGCTACCCCCCTTTTGTACTTAGGTTTGTAGGTACTGTAAAAGGTCTTTCTGTAACCCAGTTGTTTCATTTTCTCATGTTCTTGTTGATTCAGCCTTGTTTCCTGTAAAAACAGAACTTGAGCTCTTTCTTTTTTTAACTTGGAACAACTTTTGGTGACATTATTCAGACCATTTACATTGAGTGATATGACTTTCACACTATTATATGGCATTGTCCCTGTTCAAAGTCCAGTCATGTATTCCCTGACAACCAAAAACAGTATAGACCTGAACATTTAGCCTATTAACACTAAGGAAAAAAACAGAAGATATTGACTTCCAAATGGGGGTGATTTTGTACCACCCAGGGCCCCTGTTGGTGGGTATTCCTCTTGTGTGGTGAGGGCCCCTCACTAGTGGTAAGAGTGATTATTTCACACATTCTAGTCCAACTGTTTATTTGGTTTAAATGTTCCCCGATAGAAAAGATTGTGTAATCCAGGTAAGGTCTCTGGTGTAAATAGTAGACCTATATCTCAGCGACCCAGCTTCAGAGAAAAAAAAAGTAAAAGTATATAAAGTATATATATATAAACATTGTTTGAGAGGCTACTAAAGATCTAACGTTGGTACCTGCATTGGGAAGGACTGGTTACTTTTGGGGGAATCTGGTCGAATTCCTGTAGCCTTTCCTTTGCTTGTCGGGCTGCGCTGTCGCACTTTCTCCCTTCGGCTCGTTGCCATGGCTGTGCCATGGTTCTCATTTTATTGAGGGGTGTCTGGAAACGCATCCCTTTCTCCTTCAATATTTTCTTGATCCCGCAATGTGTCTTACGTTTATGGACCACTTCTGTTGCATAGTCGTGGTCAATAATCAGCTGTTGTCCTTCCAGGACAATTTTCTTTTGCCAAGCTTTTTTTAGGGCCATCTCCTTGACAGTAAATTCCAGAAAGTTAACAACCATGGAACTCGGTGGTGAGTTGTGATTCGGTTTCTGGACTAGCGCTCTGTGGGCCCGTTGGATTTGTAGGCTGACGTCTGGTGGTATTGAGAGCTCGGTTGTGAGTAGTTGCTCAACAAACTTTGTGGCCAAGTTCCCCTCTTTGTCTTTTGGGTATTCCAAAAATACGACATTATTTCTTCTACTCCTACCTTCGATGTCTGTCAGCTTGTCTTGCAGAATTCTCTGTTGTTTCAAAGATCTGCATAACGCGTCCTTCACTTCCAGATTCCACGTCTCTATTTCGCTGATTCGTTCCTCTGCTTCTGTAATTTGGGTTTCATGTGTTTGTATTGTTTTGGTATTAGCAGTGAGTTGCTGGTATATCTCTTGTTTTAGCACGTTGATTTCAGACTTTACGTCTTTCGTGACTTGTTCTTTGTCTATTTTCTATTTTCATTTCAGTTTTGAGGTCAAATATCTCTTTGCTAATTGCACCATCCTGAGTTGAACTTTTAATGTTCAAGACCTCTGACACACACACACACACAAAAACACACACAAAAAAGTAGTTTTAAAGATATTTTTGTGAGGATTCAAGTGGACTGACAGTGTTTGAGCATTCTTTTAGATGTGCTGATGAAGCACATTTTACGCATTACTGCCTTAAATACACAATGCATTGCCGAAAACAGAAACATACACTAAAAACAATCACAGAGGGTTTATTTCAAGTGAGATTCAAGACTCGAGTCACACGGTGAGCTTAGACTTTCATTGTCATCTTTATAGAGTAGTGTTTTTTTTCATTTTAACATGCCCAAAAGAAAAATCTATTTTAATCTCAGTGACTTCTCAAGTAAACATTTCCAAAGATCTAACTTCAGCCCTGACGATTCAAGGAAGCAATTTTATATAATATCTGACTTTTGCCCAAAACATTAGATATAAGTTTATCATTCAATAGTTATGAACTGATCCAAAAAACTAGTTGCTGATGAGTCAGGTTCCAACACATTCAAGATATGTCCATATAATAATGACATCATTTTGATAATAATAATAATTATGATATAAACAGGGAAAATGATTGTGCCTTCCAATGTGTCTGCCAGTCACCGCAGAACTATTCTCCTCTTACAGCAGAGCATGAATTTCAAGCAGACACAGCTCAGAGCTTGTTGTGGGTTATCAACAGTGATAAGGGCATCCCGCTTATCATAAGTCATATCTGTCATTTCTTTGTAAAAGAGGCATGCTGGTTGACGAGTCTAGTAATCAAAAATGGATAGTGATCAAGATGTGAGAAGGAAGAGTGATTGTTTTCATTAGCACGTTATCATGGTTAAACTCTATGGAGTTCCAAAGGTGATAAACTACTGTATTAGGCTTTCTGACGACTCAAATGCAGAGTTGCATACACATACAAAAATACAGTGCTGGAAGAAGTATTCAGATATTTAATATTTGATATCTGCTTAAAATGTTAAGTGAAACTTTAGTCTCATGGCCCTATTACTTAGAGCACGTCATAAATAAATGGCATGAAAATGCCAAAATTGCACTGCGAAAGGACAGGATGACGATGAATATGTCTGGGAGATGCAAGCCGCACATTTATGGAAAGTCATTTGTGCAAGTAAAGTCTTAGAGATTTCTTGTTAAGACAACATTAAAATGTGTGTTAACATGTAGAGTTTTGTAGTATTAACACGAAATATTTCTAAACATTAACACAACAAAAATTGACACTTTAATGTGGCTTTTCTGGTTGTGGCCAATGAGGGACCCTGAATGAAGGCGCTCGCACATATTCATGAGGAAGGTGGCATCAATGATGTCGAACAACAATACAAGGGAGCAAGTTATGCATAAATTACTGATATGGGTGTCTACGCACATGTTACAGGGACCTACGTTGTGCATAAATTAATGATGTGGGCATCTACACACTCATTACAGGAACCTGGGTCCCTCACTGTTTGGCTGCCAACACAGCAAAAATAAAAAAATATGAAACAAGATTATAGAGTATCACGATGCTGCAGTTGAGCAAATCAATAAACTACAAAGTGGTTTGATGCGTTGTATGCTTCATCAGATTACAATCATTGTTCCAGTCAAATTAAACAAATCACATTAAAAGACTGGCCAGTTCTACTAATGGAACCTATGCTGAAATAGTCAATTCAATTCAGTTCAATTGTATTTATATTGCGCCAGTTCCAGAACAGAAGATATCTCATTGCACTTTTCCTATAGAGCAGGTCTAGACCGTACTCTTTATAATATTATTTACAGAGACCCAACAAATCCCACCATGAGCAAGCACTTGGCCACAGTGGCAAGAAAAAACTTCATTAAATTAAAAGTCCTCCTGTATTTGTTTACAGAAAAGCCCCCAGATTAAAAAACTCAAGGAAGGCTATAAGCCTAGTTGATGATGCCCCATTAGGATGCTTTCCACATCACCAGAGTTCTGGGTGGGCCTTCTCATCATTGTTGGTGAGCCGGCCTATCACAACTGTGTTGTCAGCAAACTTAACAATGGAGTTGGAGCTGTTCCTGACCACACAGTCATGCACAGGGAGTATAACACCCTCCAGTGTGAGTGTGCAACAACAGATGAGCTAATGCTAGTGCTAGCAGTGTTAGCATTAAAGTGTGCATTGAATGAGTTCAGATTTTTCTGCCAGGTAAGCGTCCCCACTCACCTTGGTGGCAGATGATGACCAAAGTGAGTTTCTGGGGAAGGTAGGAAGGACTGCATATTATCACCAGATGTTCCAAGTTACCAAGTTAGGCAAGCAGGAGCAGTAAAGTCTTTTAGTGTCCCTGGGATTGCACCATATGGTTCCTTTTTACATCCTTTTCATAAGGCTTGTATTCCCGGAAGTTTGAGAGACATACATATATTACTAAGTTCCCCTACACACCTGGGACTGATTGCTTATCCTCTACAAAAGGAGGAGAATACATTCTTGTTGTCCTCTGATGAAGGCTTGTTGCCAAAACGTATCAGCGTAATAAATTAAATGGTTGGATGAGGCCATAGTATTGAGTGCCACTATCCCAGTTCATAAGGATTTGTTGTTGTTTGAAGGCCGTCCAGTAGTACATGACTGACTGATTGACTGCTAGAATGAGTATATTTATAGCGTCTCACCTAACACATGTGGGCGCTATATGGGTTAAAATGTTTCATGGATTTTAAGTGGGCTTGTTACTTGGGGCTGAGCAGGAATCTCCCATGACAGGCCCATGTGGGCTGACTGCATGAGTCAGCTATGCTGCATAAAGAGAGGGCTCCCTGCTGTGTATGAGTGTGTGTTTGTGTGTGTGTGTGTTTGTGAGTGTGTATGGTTGCCTGTCTTTTAGAACTGAATAATTAATGGGGGCACAGGGTCTGCGGAAAGCAACAGCTGGTGTAGTGCGGAGAGCAAAAAGAGGGAGTTTCTTTGTGTGTGTGTGTGTGTGTGTGTGTGTGTGTGAATGTACGTTGGGGGTTGGTGGGGATTCACGTCGCCCTGCCCCCTTGCTGGTCCACAACCATAGCTGTTAATAACAGAGAATGAATGGAGTAGTGTGTAAAGTGGGTGTTAAGGCGACAACACATGATGACTTTGATTAGCAGTCTGAGCTGGGTGACAAGTCACAGACCAACACTAATTCACCAGCATTATCAGACAGCAGTAGACTGCATTATCACTGGTAATACAAGCCAATCAAACAGGCTACACTTAGTTTAGCTAAGAAAACTGAATGTATTGAATCAATGAAAATAATTCTAATTATCTTTTAAATGCAAAGCTTAATATCTTAATAGTGTGCACAACGTTATAGTGATAACAAAAAATAATAGTAAAATCAATATAAATAAGACCCAAACAGGTCATACTATGGATAGCTCCTGGTGCTGAAATGAGGTCTGATAAACTAGGGGGAAGTGTTGGGGAGTACTACTGTATATGTGGAAAAAGTTGCATAAAGCATTTTGTGTCTCCAGAGGGAGCTGTGTAAAGTCTGATAAATGTTCTCAAGTGATGTCACTTGAGGTTGAAGACTTGAAGTATGAAAATGAAAAAAATCTGGCGGTGTGGAGTTACAAAGAAGTGAGCTTACTAGACCTCTGCACCCACTCCTCATCTCTGCTTAAGGCTAGTGGCTTGAGGCTACATTAGCCACTACTAGCATAACACAACCAAGTTTAATGTGTGGACTAAAAAACGATATCAACATTTCTAATCCTTTTTTTAAAAACTGTATATCCTGAGTCTGACAATGTTACAGGAGTGCAGTACTAAATTGGTGTGCTTAAATGTGTGCTTAATTTACAAGCATCTCTATCTATCACAATCAGTTATGATAAAACAACAGCAGGGCATATTGCACAGGTCTCATGAAGCTTTCCAAATAAACCTCAGTTTAACATAAGTCATTTCAAGTGTTTCTCTCTAAATCTGACAGGAAGTAAACACATAAAGTAGCTCACTGGATTAGCTATTGTAACTAATAGCATGGGGATCTGCTTCTGAAGCATTTTGCTGGCTACCCAAAATAGTTGCCCCAACTGGAATATCATATCCACCTACTGATCAAGATCCTATGATGTGGTTGAAACCTCCAGAAAAAGCTAGTAAGTGGACCTTGAGTAGAATGGAACTTACGGGAATTGAATTTGAATTGAATGCAAGAACAGGTAAACAGAGCATAAGAAAGAAAGAAACACAGAAACAGAAAGAGAATAGGAGCCAGTGCTTATGGGGAAGTGAGTTGGAGCCAAAGGGAAATGAAGGACAGCGTGGTGGAAAAGCATCAAGCACCGTCTGCGGCTGTCTGACAGACTGAATTGATTATCCCGACAAGACCATTAGCTAATGAAGCGTGTGTCTGTCTGAGAAATCACCATCCTCCCTTCTCACACACACAACACACTGCTGCCTCACTGCTGCTTTTTACAGGACCATCCACATTCATGTGCAGATATAAGCAGCCATGATGGAGCATATTTGCTTCTCAGACAGAGTGGTCTTGCATAAAATCAAAGAATTTCCCTCTAGCTTCTGCCTTGATGTCCAGTTAATGAATGACAAAGCTGGGTTTATAATCCAGTGCATTAATGTGAATTGTGCTCTTGTATGACAAAGACCATCTGCCTGAATATTAATGACTTGTGCTACCTGTTAAGAAGAGTCCTTGCACTGATTTTCTTAGACATTGAAGGAAACCACTTTGGCATTTGACATTTTGGCAAATACTCTGTTTAAAGAAATGTCTTCTTTGTTTTCTTTCCAAGAGTTAGATGAGAAGATCAATATTAGTCTTGTATATGTTTGTTAAGTACAGAGCTGGAGTCAAGATGTGGCTAGCCTAGCTCAGCAGGGGCAGCTAGCCTGGCTCTTCAAAAATACACCGACCAACACCTCCACCACCAGCAGCTCATTAATTAATATCTAATTTGTTCAATTTGTTCTCTGTCAACCCAATCGGTCGAGGCAGATGGCTGCCCACCATTGAGTCTGGTTCTGTCCAAGGTTTCTGCCTCTTAAAGGAAGTTTTTTCTTGCCACTGTCCCCAAGTGCTTGCTCATGGTGGGATTTGTTGGGTCTCTGTAAATAATATTATAAAGAGTACAGTCTAGACCTGCTCTATAGGAAAAGCGCAATGAGATAACTTCTGTTATGAATTGGCACTATATAAATAAAATTGAATTGAACTGAAATATTACAAATCACAAATTTGCTTTAAGGGGCTTTACAATCTGTAAAGCATACAACATGATCTCTCCTTAGACCGTTAATTCAGAAAACGGGGGGAAAAATAGAAGAAACCCCAGGAAGAGCAACAGAGGAGGGATCCCTCTCCCAGGATAGACAGACATGCAAAAGATGTTGTGTGTACAGAATAGACCAACATTGTAAAATGATAGTATGGACAATCAGGACGACCAAATTATAGATAGATTGTAAAAGATTGTATGAAGAATATAATCCGGGAGGACGTTGAACAACTTCAGGTGTCGCCAAACTGACCTGAGCTACATGACCTCCTCTCCACCACGGAGACCTGGAAGAGGGCAAACTACACAAACACACAAGAGGAAAAACTAAAGCACAGCATTCACACAGAGAGAGGAGAACAGAACAGACACACACAGGAAGAGAAAGACAAGGACAACATGCACACAAGAGAGAGAGACAAGAGGAGAGGCTGAATCTCCTGGAGGACAAAGATCCAGATCCAAAACATCTGGAAAGAGGCACTGACAGCCAGGACAGAGAGGTCCTGAGGACGGCTGATGGTCCAGCACAGAGAAGCCTGACTGAAAAGAGAGGACAAGGAGGAGAAAAGAGAGAGAGAGAGAGAGAGAGAGAGAGAGAGAGAGAGAGAGAGAGAGAGAGAAAATCGATCACACAGATAAAGTCTCTCCATCCAAGGAAAGCTTGTGGTCCGGACAGCATTAAAAATGAAATGCTCAAATGCAGCACCCCAGAGATGCATGGTGCAGTGTTGAAGTTGTTCAACAGTTATCGTATTATAGTCAGGATGCTTTCCCGACATCTGGTGCAAAGGGCTCATTTCCCCCATTCATAAGAGTGGGGACAAATCAGACCCTGGTAACTACCAAACAAAAAATGAAGGGCTCGATTACGGACATCTGCATTGTGGTATAGGGGGCAAAATATATGAACTGGTTAAATCAATGTATTTGGAAAATAGGTGTGCTGTTAAAATTGGAGACAAACAAACTGATTCCTTCACCCAGAGAAGAGGTGTTCGTCAGGGCTGAAATTTAAGCCCGACTTTATTCAATGTGTATATAAATGAACTTGCTGTACAGTTGGATCAGTGTGCTGTTCCTGGCCTCTCCCTCCTAGATAGAGAGGTGAAGTCTCTGTTTTATGCTGATGACCTTGTTCTACTGTCTTCTACTGAACAAGGACTACAGCAACAGCTGGACATAGTAGAAAAGTACTGTCAGAACTGGGCCCTGGCAGTAAATATGAAGAAAACTAATGTCATGATGTTTCAAAAATGCCCCAGATGTCAGGAGAACAAATACCAGTTTACCATAAATAATCATATCATTGAACACAGTATGAGTTATACCTACCTTGGTATAACCATAACAGCATTAGAGAGTTTCAACATGGCAGTGAATGCACTAAAAGAAAAAGCTCAAAGAGTTCTAATTCCAATTAAAATTTGGCTTAACATATTTGATAGTGTCATCCAGCCCATTGCGCTATATGGTAGTGAAGCATGGGGTCAGTCATCATAGCTTTACCCGCCGGGACAAACATCCAACAGAATCTCTAGATGCAGAATTCTGCAGATACATTTTACACGTACACAGAAAAACACCAACAGATGCATGTAGAGCAGAATTAGGCAGATACCTGCTGATAATTAACATTCAAAAGAGAGCGCTCACATTTTTTAATCACCTTAAATCCAGCCCCCAAGACCCCCTCCATCCCAAAGCCCTCCAAACCCAAGAGCTGAGCCCAGGTATGAGTCCCCTATGTCAGTTGGTGCTGAGACTAACTGCCCCCTCTCAGACACACTCTGACCAGTCTCACAACAGCACTGCTTTCCAAACACCAATCAGAGGAAACCAAATTATAACACAATGTAAAGAAACCTATCTGGAACATTGGAAAGAAGAAAGTAGATCTGAAAGTTATCTGGCCCTAAAAGAGATGATGAACTGGCAGAATATCTCTCTACTGTCAGAGACAGATCCTGACCAAATACAGGCTCAGTGACCACACACTGGACATCAAAAAAGGAAGACACAAAAAATCCTGGTAGCCAAAGAAAACAGAACATGTGGTCATTGTTCAACAGGTGAGGTGAGACAGAGCACTGTCTCTTACAATGTAAAACATTCAATGAAATAAGGAACATTTACTTTAACAAGTTCAACTCTGTACTCTCAGATTTCAAAGAGCTAAATGAGCTCTCAAAATTATAAATACTCCTCAGGATTCAACGTTAAGGTTTTTTTCACTTGCCTGGCATGTGGGTCAGAAATCTACTTGCCCAAAGTAAATTTTTACTTGCCCCTATACAAATTGTTTTATTTAATAGCGGTTATCAAATAAAAATAAAAACTAAAGTTAATTGTCATGTTTAATCTTTATAAATAAAGTAAATGAATCAGAACAATTGTCATAGATAAAAAGCAACAAACATTCTTGCATATCGAACATGGTGCGACGTGGTGTAAACAGAGGGTTAGAGAGATGCATTTGCCATTGAGGTAAGTGATTAGCAAGAGATTTGTTTTCATTTGTAATTATCCCATCTTGGTCCTCTGCATCAGCAGGATTTGTCACGTCCTGTTCCTCAGTATCTGGGATTTTAGGTGAGTGAGGTTCTTTAACTGACTGATGGACTGAAGTAGATTCCAGCAGGAAGTTGGGATTGAGAGAAATAGCATTAGGATTTGCTTTAGTAGTTCCCTCTCTGAGTGTTTGGATAGTCGTGGACAGCATTGAATCTGGTGGTGCTCTGACAAGGGGGTTCATGGGACCAGTGGACTAAAAGTTCATCCACCAGATCACTTGAATCAACAGCCTCAGTTTCACTGACACTAGCTGTCTGGCGTGTTTGCGGCCTACGGACAGGTTTGGGCTCAGGAGGCTCCTCCTTGGTTGTCATGGGGAGGAAACTACATGAAAGCAGGTGATCACGATGCATGTGTGGGACCCTCTCTGTTTTTTCTTTGTTTTTTCTTCTGGTCTTACAGTATAGACCGGAAGTTCTCCAGCACATTTGACTACAATGTGGACATCAGCTTCCCACTTATCTGCAAGCTTATGCTTGCCATGTACCCGTACATTCCTTACTAAGACCCTGTCTCCAATTTCAAGGCCTGAATTAGTTACTTTTCTGTCAAATCTAGTCTTGTTTCTCTCTGCTGCTTTCTGGGAGTTTTGAGAAGCCAATTGGTAGCTCTCTTCTAAGCGAGATTTGAGGTTTTGTACACACTGTGAATGAGATTTCTGCTGATCTTCTTTCAAGGGAAACCCATATGCTAGGTCGACAGGCAAGTAACTTATACGGAGTGAACCCTGTTACTTCATTACGTGTACAATTGTATTCATGTACCAAGGATTTTACAAACTCTTTCCAATGTGACTTTTGTTTGTTCTCCAGTGTCCCTAACACGCCTAACAGAGTTCTGTTCAATCTTTCAACAGGGTTACCTTGTGGATGGTAGGGGGTTGTTTTGATTTTCTGAATATCTGCGACTTTACATAGCTCCTTGATCAACCTGGATCCAAAATCAGGTCCTTGGTCGCTGTGTAATTGCTCAGGGTTGCCATAACTGGAAATAAAGTTATCCCACAAACACTTAGCAACTGTCCTTGCTTTCTGATTGGATGTGGGGACAGCAATCGCAAACTTAATGAAATGGTCAGTCAGTACAAGGTACTGCTATCAGGCTCAAGTGAAAGGAAATCCATGCAAATTAACTCTAGTGGTCTCGTGGTCTTTATGGTTACCATCTGCAGACAGTCTTGGCCAGTAAAATGTAGTTCTGACAAGATCTCAAGTACTGTCAATGCTCATATAGAGACTGGGCATCAAATGGACTGTATTTGTATAGCCTTTCTATTCTTCTGACGACTCAAAGTGCGTCACACTCATATCACATTCACCCCAAGCTGGGATTGAACCACCAACCTTCTAATTGGTAGATGACCTTCTCTACCACCAAGCCACAGCCGCCCCCTGTCAAGAAGTTCTCCATGTGGCCGTCTGGAGATTTGAAAGAGTAGTTAGACAGAGCTGCAAGCCATCTATAATCATTGAGGTGAGAATGTACGTTAAAGGGTTACTATCTGTGACAACAGTAAAGTGATTTCCATAAAGATAGTTGTGAAACTTTTCTGTCACGAAACTCTGGTTTATGGGCAAGATAGCAAGACCGTCCGCGTTGAAGACCAAAATCATCTGGAGGCCTGGCGGAATGCCTGCGGTACAGGCAGAAGGTCACTGGAGGCTGGTGGCGAAGACGGAACACTTCTGGAGGCCGGCAGCGAAGGTGGAACCCTTCTGGAGGCCGGCAGCGAAGGTGGAACCCTTCTGGGGGCCAACGGCAAAAGGCAGAACCCTTCTGGGGGCCGGCGGCAAAGGCGGAACCCTTCTGGAGGCCGGAGAACCAGATCGGGGACGGGCAACAAGGCAACAGGACAGCAGGACAGGAAGCCAGCGACGGGACAGCAGGACAGGAAGCCGGCGATGGGGAGACTGGTAGAGGAGCTGGCAGAACCAGTGATGCCCGGGAACCCGGAGCCTGCCACTCCAGCAGCGAAGGAGGGTGCTGCTGCTGTGACCCAGCAGAGAATTCAGTGGTGTGTTGCGATCCAGCAGATGGTTCAGCAGTGTGCTGCAAACCTTGCCTCAGGCTGGAGATTGCCGCAAGGTCCTCTACCATAATTGAAAGAGTCGAAAGCCAGGGTCTGGATAATATTGTCCTCTCCATTAAGGAGTATACAAAAAGTCTGTGTTTGATATCTACCGCGTCTAAAATGGATAGGCAGAATCTCTCCAGATTGGAGAACACTTCCTTTCACTCTCCCATGAGAGAGTCGACTTCTGCTGGGTCCATGACTGGTCGGGTCATTCTGTTATGATGCACAGTTTAAGGACCCAAATGCAGAAGACAAGGAAGCAGTATGTGGATGAGGTAGCAACCGTATTAATTATAAACGGCAAGCAAACACTGGGGGATGTGAGCTCTTCCAGAGCGGCGAGGCTCCGGGGATAGAGACGGGGAGTGTAGTGGCTCGGTCAACACCAGGGAGAAAGTCCAAACAAAGCAAACAAATCCAACAGGGAGCAGGCAAAGATACAAAAGTCCACAGTACAGGCAAGGTCCAAGGAACAAAGAATCAATACAATAGAACTCATGGTAAGAAATGCCGGGATGCTGGACATGGGAACAAAGTATAACGAAAAATGCACATGACAGAAACAACGACCCGACAACGAAAAAAGGAAAAGACCCGGACTAAATACACTAAGGTAGGTGAGACAATGAGACACAGGTGCAATCAATCAAGGAGAGGCCAACAATCTAAACTGGAGGGAAAGCAAACAAAGACAGGAAGTAAAACCACAAGACACACAAGGGGAGGAGAATACTACAAAATAAAACAGGAAACAGGACAAAACCTCAAACTATGACAGCATCAAGCAACTCCTGAATGTTTCCGCACTGCCTCGATGTCTTGGGGATGTATGGGCCTGGCACTATGCTTAAAGGGAATAGGAGGGAATCCTGAACCCAACCCCCTAATGCTATTTCTCTCAATCCCAACTTCCTGCTGGAATCTACTTCAGTCCATCAGTCAGTTAAAGAACCTCACTCACCTAAAATCCCAGATACTGAGGAACAGGACGTGACAAATCCTGCTGATGCAGAGGACCAAGATGGGATAATTACAAATGAAAACAAATCTCTTGCTAATCACTTACCTCAATGGCAAATGCATCTCTCTAACCCTCTGTTTACACCACGTCGCACCATGTTCGATATGCAAGAATGTTTGTTGCTTTTTATCTATGACAATTGTTCTGATTCATTTACAAAGATTAAACATGACAATTAACTTTAGTTTTTATTTTTATTTGATAACCGCTATTAAATAAAACAATTTGTATAGGGGCAAGTAAAAATTTACTTTGGGCAACCCTTCTGGAGGCCAGCGGCGAAGGCTGAAACCTTCTGGAGGCCGGCGGCGAGGACATAACCCTTCTGGAGGCCGGCGGCAAAGACCGAGAGTTTCTGGAGGCCGGCGGCGAACACTGAACCCTCCGGGAGGCCGGCGGCGGAGACCGAGAGTCTTTGGAGACCGTTGGCGAGGACTGACCCTTTCTGGAGGCGTGCCCATCCGTTCAGGGACCAATGGCGGTACAGCAGGGCCGGGGACTGGCAACGAGATGTCAAAGCGGGGAGCTGGCGACGGCAGGACGTCAAGGCAGGGCGCCAAGGCGGGTGGACCTGGAGCCGGCGACGGCGGGACGTCAAGGCAGGGCGCCGAGGCGGCTGGACCTGGAGCCAGCGACTGGACATGGAGACGGCGACTGGGCGGCTAGACAGGAAGCCGGCTCTGGACCAAGGAGCTGCTGTGACTCAGCAGGGACTGGAGCCAGTGACGGGGCCGCTGGACTGGGAGCCGGTGTCGGGGAATCGTGACATGGCGCCGGGACAGCAGGACATGGCGCTGGTGACTGGACCTCCAGACATAGCGCCGTCTTCGGAACCTCAGGCCTGGGAGTAAGGAGCTGCTGTGATCCAGCCGGGAAACGAGTCAGCTGCGATCCAGCAGAGAGTTCAGGGAACTGCTGCGATCCAGCCGGGAAAGAAGTCGACTGCGATCCAGCAGGGGGTCCAGGGGGCTGTTGAGGTCCGGCGGAGAGTCCAGGGAGCTACTGAGGTCCGGCAGAGAGTCCAGGGAGCTGCTGAGGTCCGGCCGGTAAGAGATTAGACTGCGATCCAGCAGGGAGTACGGGAGCCGGGAGCAGTTGCCACCAGGCAGGGGTTGCTGTCTTCTGTGTTCCAGTAGGGTGTGATGGTGGCGCCTGAGGCTGCAGCGGTCCGGCAAAGGCGGTGAGCGCAGGCTGCTGTGATCCAGCAGCGGCGAGGACAGGGTGCGGCTGTGATCCAGCGGCGACAGGGAGCGATGGCTGCTGCCATCCAGAAAAGACAGGGAGTGATGGAGAGTGACCGGAATCTGGAGGCGAGGCGGTGCCGGCTGTCGAGAGCTGGGTGGTGAGTCGGGAGACCTGCTGGGTTCGCTGAGTGATTTGGGAAACCATGGCCTGATGGCTGTCTGTCAGAACCCGGAGTAATTGTTCATGCTGGCCTAACAGAATCCCTCGGTTAGCCAGCGCTAAGTGGTAGGGTGCTACTTCCGGGTTATTGCTTGCTGCGTCCATGTTTGGTTGGATCATTCTGTCGTAAGGGGTGCTGTATAGAGGTATGTGGACCCAAAAGCAGATGATGAGGAAGCGGTCTCAGGGTGAAGTAGCCAGATGACTACCGTGTTTATTGTGGGGTGGAATGCAGGCAAGAACAGGCAGAGGTGAGCAGACATGTAATGAGCAGACAAAATCCAAAATCCAAACAAGGTCCACGGGAGAACAAAGAATCCAACACAACTTACAGAGACAATGCTCGGCAGGAACAACACCATGTGTACAACAATGATCCAACCCAGAACAAAGAAAAGACCCAGACTAAATACCCTAGGGGAGGTGAGACAACGAGACACAGGTGCAAACAATCAAGGGAGGACCAACAATCAAAACTGGAGGGAAAACACAGACAGGAAGTAAAAACACAAGACACACAAGGGAAGAAGAATACCACCAAAATAAACCAGGAAGTGACAACACCTAAACTACCACACTATGAACATTGGCTGATCCTTCAAGAACAACGGTGTGGCCTGCAGGAATGACAGCAAGGGTCTTCCCTAGCATTTTGACTAAACCCACAATGCCATGTCTGTACTGTTTTTGTCTTAGTTCAATTGTGTTCAGCACCGCCCTGTAACTGTAGGGACCTGGTTGGTAGTGTGGGGTCTAAATGTCTGAGTACCTCTCGTATAGGACATCAAGTGTGTTTGTTTCTATAAACACTGGTGACTGGCTATCAGGGTGTATATCTGGAACAACAAGAGCAAGGATTGGTATTTCAAGAAAGTCTTTGGGGCATGTGACAGTCATCTCTATGTAACCTAGGTAAGGGACAGATTGTCCAGCTGCACATTCAACCTCTAAAAGATCATTAAGTGGGTTGTTGTCTTGACCTGATAAGTTCTGTCTGTAGAATAACTCTGGAACTTTAGTCACTTGAGACCCAGTATCCAGAAGGCAACTACGATCTTCACCAGCTATTTTGACAAGAGCTGTGCCCTTTTGGGCAGTTTGTGGACTGGTTTCTTTGTATAGGACTGTTTAAGGTTAGTGCAATGTTTGAGCTTGGTTTTACCCTAACAGGGACTGCGTCTAGTTGAACTGTTCAGCTGCAGCTGCAGGATTCTCAATTTCCCACTTTCTTTGCTTTTTTTTCAGCAGCTTTCTTTTCTCTGCGACTAAAACTGGATTTGGGTTGCCGTTGCAATTGGGTTTGATGTGCACATCTTTGCCACATAGGAAACAGTACCATGGTTTTGGCTTAGACCACTGATTTCTGACTATTTCCTGCACAGGTTCTTTCGCCAGTTTCTCAGATTTCCGTTTCTCACCTGGCATGTTGCTATGAGCTCCACTGGAATTGGAGGCTCTATTTCCTTGTTGCTTTGTAGTCAATGTTGCCAACTGTCTTTGGATTTCACCCACTTGTCTACTGAGTTCTCAGGTAAGTGTCCCATGTGCCTTTTTCTTCCTCACAGCTATATGCAGTTTGTAAATGAGATATTGCTATCTGCTTTGTGGTACCTAGATATTGTTTCATGCGCATGGCTTTGGCTGCATGACGATCTTCCTCTGTGCGCAACAGTAATAGCAGCTCAACAAATGATGGCGGATTTGTTTCCTTTTGTTTTAACTGGAGTTCAGTGACAAGAGAATTATTCCAACATCCCCTGCAAAACTATGTGAGAAGATATTGTTGACTTCGTCACTTGAAACACCGCCTCTTTTCACAGCTAGGTTTGCTGGTAGACTCAAGTGTCCGACCACATCAGCTGCTGGAGGTAAGAGACTTTCCAGTATTCTCCTAGACCTCTGAAGGTCTGATATGGCAGGATCAGGCATAACTAGTTCAACACTGGATCACCAAGAATCAAGCTGGTTCATGGGTAGGTCTGGGGACTTTCCCTGAGAATTCACGAGCATGAGTTTCAGTAAGGACTGCATCTGTAGTGCACTGTCTTCCCTTTTCACAATATGTTCCACAATGACTGTCTGAACTTCTGGTGGGCTGAGATCATGTGCAGTAATGGTAGGAATAGTCTGGGTTCCACTGCTTTGAGCTACAGGTGAGGAGTTGTCAACGTCTGATAGGGCAGCTTTAACAGGAGGGTTAACTGTAGGAAACTGGACTGAGGTTTCTACAACACCTAACTTAGGCATTGCAACAGCTGACTCCTTTTCCTCAGGTGTAGGTGGTGCAAGATCAGCAATGGACTCGCTTATTTGGGACATCATGTCTTTGAGAACCTCAGCATAATCCCTCCCACTCAATTTAGCAAACCCTTTAAATTCAGCAAGCTATGACTTAGTTGTGGTATTCCCCTTTGTCTGTGTGTAAACACTGCCAAAAGACTGTACATAATAGGTAATCCCACTTTCATCAGCTGCAGGCATGTAAGGCAGTAACAGTTTTAATGTTTCCACTGCACTTCCTGTGTTGTACTCTATTAGGTTTTGGAAAAACTCTGAGTTACGATCATCGCCTGGAGCCAGTCAGCTGACGTCTTTTTAATTCTGGGACAGAGCCCTGTATTCTGAGAGCGGAGTGCAGAGGATGGGATATAAGGTTTATGTCATAGTTTGGGGTTTTGTCCTGTTTCCTGTTTTATTTTGTAGTGTTCTCCTCTCCTTGTGTGTCTTGTGGGTTTACTTCCTGTCTTTGTTTGCTTTCCCTCCAGTTTAGATTGTTGGCCCCACCTTGATTGATTGCACCTGTGTCTCATTGTCTCACCTACTTCAGTGTATTTAGTCTTTTCCTCTGGTCTTTTCCTTTGTTCATTGTCAGGTCGTTGTCCTTGTCATGTGCATTCTTGGTTGTACTTTGTCCCTGTGTCAAGTATCCCGGCATTTCTTGTCTGTGAGTTCTGTTGAATTGATTCTTTGTTCCCTTGGACCTTGCCTGGATTATGGACTTGTGAACTTTGCCTGCTCCTTGCCGAATTTATTTGCTTTGTTGACTTATTCCCTGGTTTTGACCACTGCCTGCCCGAAACCCGTAGTTATTCCCTGCCGGTGATCGCAGCCACCGTGTCCTCTCTGATATCTGCAAAGCTGCCTTCCTGTTCTGCCTGCCACGCTACACGAGCCAGTTGCCTTTCCTATTCTGCCTGCCACGCTACACGAGCCAGCTGCCTTTCCTATTCTGTCTGCCACGCTACATGAGCCAGCTGCCTTTCCTGTTCTGCCTGTCACGCTACACGAGCCAAACCCAGAACCTACACCCACCGTCTCCATCCTCTGAGCCCAGTCGGTTCTCCACAGACTGTGACTACTAACGTCATTACTGGCTACAACGGATTACATCGGACTTGCCCGCTCTGGAAGAGCGCTCATCAACCTGTGATTGCTTGCTGTATTATAATAAAGACTGTCACCAGTACCATCCAGTTCTCCACTTTCCTGTGTTCTGCATTTGGGTCCTTAGCTCGTGCACTATTACAGTTTAAGGAGGTCAAACAGGTATGAAGGGGCAAGGGGCATTTACAATTTTGTCAGTCATCAGAAGCACCTTAAAGGTTTTATTGATAACATTTTTATGTAGATGAATATTTTTAAAAAATACATCCATAGAGCTTTTAGAAAGGTGCGGAATAAAAGTATCACTTTTCCTAAAAAAACAAAAGATATGATGAATGTGAATTAATCATTTTAAAAATTGAAATTTTCTAACAAGGCTTGTGAGACAATACTATAACGACGTTGGTACATAACTGATGTCAGACTCAGTACAAGTTTATGCAGGGCAAGTTGACTGGTCTTCTTTAAGAACAGAGTGGACGTGGGATCCCAATATATTACCAATGTGTCATGTTGAAGGTAAATTAAGGTTCAGAAATAGTGTAAATCTGCTCATTATAGTGTTTAGACCCAAAATGTGAAAATGCTATTGAGGGTGTCATCTCATATACTGTAGGAGTCTAACGTTAACCCTATTATGAAACACTTTGCTGAGGTACTTGTGGCTAGCTAGCCATGTAGCCAGCTGCGTTGAGCTTAACAGCTGCGGTACTCACATTAATATAAAAATCTGAAAATACTGACATGATCATACAGTCGTCCTTTCTCCCTGTAGCCATTGTTGCTGTGTGGTGCTCAGCTGTTTTGTTAGGTCAACACTACGCAGTAGCTAACGTCAACTGTAGCTGTCTGTCTAATGTCGAGCGCTGTGGGTTTTAATAGCATCCCTACAATGTACTGTACTGTACCCTTTGACTGGATTAAAATGTAAATATTTAGCTAATGTCTTATAGTGTAAGGATGATAGAAATGTCCTTTTATGGTAAGTGTTGCAAGATAGGGCCCCTATAATTATTAAATGATGGGGAAAAAGGGTTACCTAAAGCTAGCTAGCCATATCCTAAAATTACCATAGATAACATTACATGAAACACCACCACACAAAGTAACCTAAATCTATAGCTAATGTAAGTTATATGTTGTAAAATGAATTCATTACTCTATCACGAAAGATTCATCACTCATGACTGAGTCTGTCTGAGTCTCACTCCATTCGACCGTGAAATATGCAGGTTGTGCAACGAATTGGCAACCACTGGAATGGACTGGAAGGAGGAGTGCGTCATCTAGTGGCAGAATGTTATCAATAGCACCTTAAAAGTCTGATCTGACATGGATAGGGAGCCAATGAAGGGAAAATGTTCTAGCTGCAGTATTCTGTACCATTTGAAGCATTTTAGTACTAATACACGGTAGGCCTGACAGCAAAACTTTACAATTATTATGTCTGGAGGAAAGAAAGGCGTGAATTAGGGTCTCTGCATCAGAAGATCATTTACCACTTCAGTAAGTGCAGTTTTGGTGGCATGACAGGCCCTGAAAGCAGATTGAAAATGTTCAAAAAGATTACTGTTAAATATGTGGGCCGAAAGTTGCAGAGACACAACTCTGTGTGTGCCAGTCCTCAGGATGTACATGGTTGCTCTTCTGCTAAGTAATGTCAGAGCATATCAGTCAGTAATATATGCCACACACACACACACGTGTGTTTGTTTCACTATCCCCGTGGGGGACAGTCATTGACATAATGCTTTCCCTATCCCCTTACCCTAACCTTAACCATCACAACTAAATGCCAAACCTTAACCCTTACCCTAACCCTAACCTTAACCTAATTGTAACCTGAACCCTAAAACCAAATCTTAACCCTCAAAAAGCAGTCTCTACCCGTGGGGACCTCAATTTCTGTCCCCACAGTGACACAAGTCCCCATGGGTTAGTGTACATTCAGGTTAAACTCCCCACCGGGATATAAGAACATGACACATACACACACACAAAATACACTCATGAACTGACATTTCTAAAGTTTACTAACTGAATACTTACTCGAATACTTACTGGACAGTTTATAAAAGAAAGTATAAAAATTGATGCAGCAGAACCAGAAATATTGTCTTTTTTACTACACACATTCATCTTTCTTGTCAAAACCTGGTGCCTACATTACCTACAATGCAACTCGACCATCAACAGGTCAGTCGGAGAGTCAAGTGTGTTATGGTAGTAGCGGCTAATGCAGCCTGGAGCCTCTAGCCTTGAACAGAGATGAGCAGCGGGCTACAGAGGTCTGGTAAGCTCACTTCTTTCTAACTCCACACCCCCAGATCATTTTCATTTTCAAACTTGTGGTCTTCAGCCCTCACCGACGCTGACTCAAGTGACATCATTTGAGGAAATGCATCAGACTTCACACAGCTCCCTTTGGAGACACAAAAGGCTTCATACTACTTTTTCACATATGCAGTTGTACTCCTCAACACCTGTAAACAGACTTTGATGTGTAAATCAGTGGAGATCCCCTGTAAGACATCTTGTCATTGCAATACACTAAATTGATCAAAAGTTGCTAAAAATGTATTAGACAAAAGGCTTATTCTCTCTAACTAGATCCTCAGTGCCTTAGATTACTCAACCTAGAATAGTAAGTGTGTGTACAAAGTGATGTGTCAAAGGAGCCCATGGAGTCCACTTATGGAACCTGAGTACAATTAGATTGTCTGCTGTAGTAATATGGTTAGCTGGAGGGAAGCACACTCCCTTTAGTGTAGGCAAAATGTCTAACTGTGTTGCTCTATACATAGTCACAGACCAAATCCACTTTTTGCAAGCCAACTGTACTGCTACTGTAGTGTTGTTTCTTCATCCATGCCCATTAAAGATGTTTTGACATTACTGATTGTGTAATATAGAATTGATGCATGTGGATAGGTGGACAACTGCTGCTGCTACAGGCTACAGTAAATATGCAGCATGCTACACAGTGGAAGAAGTATTCTGATCCTTTACACGAGTAAAAGTACCAATACAACTGTGTAAATATACTCGATTACAAGTAAAAGTCCAACATTCATAATCCTACCTAAGTAAAAGCACAAAAGTATTAGCAAAACATACTTATGATACAAAAGTATCAAAAGTAAAAGTACACAGTAGGCATCAGAATGGCCGCTTTCAAACGGTAAAAGGAATTTAATGTAACTGGTCATTTAAACTGCTTTATACACTGCTGGGCAGTTTAATCTACTAAAATGCATCATATTATATTATAATATGTTATATCATTGTTTTGTATGTTACATCTTAATCTGCAAAGTAACTAGTAACTGTGGCTTGCAGATAAATGTAGTGCAGTAAAAAGTACAACAGTTCTCACTAACATGTAGTGTAGTCTCAAAACTGTACTTAGGTACAGTACTTGAGTAAATGTACTTAGTTACTTACCACCACTGATGCTACACATTGTGAAGCATGAACTATCAGGCACGCAAACAGTATATTTTATATATATGGGAACAAATCCCATCCTGTCAAAATGAAAATCTATCTGCATACCCGTGAATTATGGGCTTGGTTTCATTTAATCACATAACTGAATCCCTCAGATATGCTTTACTTTAAATCTAGAGCACTGGCCACTTAAATATGCCTTAAACGTATTTATTCAACCTGTTAATTATTAATGTAAGGACAGACTGTGGAGCATAAGCAACATTTAGGGCTGGCTTTGGTTTCCAAGGATTGAACTCACTTTCTTTATTGCAATTTATCCAATCACATTAAATCTTGTTAAAAAAATTGTAGGTGATTTTTTTGTCAAATCAAACTCTTTCTCAGGACTGTGTAAAGACTGTGCTTAATTGACATCTCTCTGACCCTCCTATTAGTTGTGATGCACTTGTTTGGGTGGAAGATGTAAGGGTAGAAACTAAAATGCCACAAGGCTGTCAGGAAATTCAGACACCTCAGTTGTCAATCAAAATTCAGTTTACTGCTAAGTCTGCACTGTTGTTGCTATTTCGGCTCACAATGATACAAATCAGTGCAGCAGCTGCATCCAAACAGTGCTGTGAAATTGGTGATTGGTTACCCTGACACAATTTTTCACCTCTTCCAGGTCACAGTTCATTCATTTGAACTTTACCCTTGGTTGCACCTGCTTGTTTCTTGCTGCCGGCTATCCCATTGTGCTTCTCACAAGGAATTTGTCGCCATTGACCATGTCAATAAGACCTATAAATGACCTTATGAACTGGTGTCAGGAAGGGCATCCGACGTAAAACACATGCCAAATTAAAAATGCGAATCGTGACAATGACTTCCATACCGGATCGGTCAGGGCCCGGGTTAACAACGACCGCCACCGGTGCTGTTGACCTACAGGGTACCGGTGGAAATTGGACTACTGTTGGTCGAAGACGAAGAAGGAGAGGAGGAAGGTGTGTTCGTAGGCAGAGAGAGAAGAGGAAAGCTAAGAATGTAGGACTGACAGTAGGGACTTTGAATGTTGGGACTATGACAGGGAAGGCTAGAGAGTTGATTGACATGATGCAGAGAAGGAAGGTGGACATACTGTGTGTACAGGAGACCAGGTGGAAAGGTAGCAAGGCTAGAAGCTTAGGAGCAGGGTTCAAGTTGTTCTACCATGGGTCAGATAGGAAGAGAAACGGAGTAGGAGTTATCCTGAAAGAGAAGTTTGTGAGGAATGTTCTAGAGGTGAAAAGAGTATCAGACAGGTTGATGAGTCTGAAGCTGGAAATTGAAGGGGTGATGTTCAATGTTGTGAGTGGTTATGCCCCACAGGTAGGATGTGAGTTAGAAGAGAAGGAGAAATTCTGGAGTGAGTTAGATGAAGTGATGCAGAGCATCCCCAGAGGTGAGAGAGTGGTGATTGGTGCAGATTTCAATGGGCATGTAGGTGAAGGGAACAGAGGTGATGAGAATGTGATGGGCAGGTTTGGTCTTCAGGACAGGAACGCAGAAGGACAGATGGTGGTAGACTTTGCAAAGAGGATGGAAATGGCTGTAGTGAACACTTTCTTCCAGAAGAGGCAGGAACATAGGGTGACATGTAAGAGTGGAGGTAGGAGCTCTCAGGTGGACTACATCTTGTGTAGACGTTGTAATCTGAAAGAGACCAGTGACTGTAAAGTAGTGGTAGGGGAGAGTGTAGCCAGACAACACAGGGTGGTAGTGTGTAAAATGACTCTGGTGGTGAGGAAGATGAAGAGGACAAAGGCAGAGCAGAGGACGAAGTGGTGGAAGCTGAAAAAGGAAGAATGTCGTGTAGTTTTCAGGGAGGAGCTGAGACAGACTCTGGGTGGTCAGGAAGTGCTCCCGGATGACTGGACCACTACAGCTAATGTGATCAGGGAGACAGGTAGGAGGGTACTCGGTGTGTCATCTAGAAAGAGGAAAGTGGACAAGGAGACTTGGTGGTGGAACGAGGAAGTGCAGGAGTGTATACAGAGAAAGAGGTTAGCTAAGAAGAAGTGGGACACTGAGAGGACTGAAGAGAGTAGACAGGAGTACAGGGAGATGCAGCGTAAGGTGAAGGTAGAGGTGGCAAAGGACAAACAAAGAGCATATGAGGACTTGTATGCTAGGTTGGACACTAAAGAGAGAGAGGTGAATTTGTACAGGTTGGCCAGACAAAAAGATAGAGATGGGAAGGATGTGCAGCAGGTTAGGGTGATTAAAGATAAGGATGGAAATGTCCCCTCCTTGAACCGCCACCTTAACGTGGTGGAGGGGTTTGAGTACCCGAATGACCCTGGGAGCTATGTTGTCTGGGGCTTTATGCCCCTGGTAGGGTCACCCATGGCAAACAGGTCCAGGGTGACGGGTCAGACCAAGAGCGGTTCAGAAGACCCCAATGGATTATTCAAAATCAAGGCCAGTTACGTCGCCCGGATTGGCGCTACCGGGGCCCCACCCTGGAGCCAGGCCTGGGGTGGGTGCCCGACGGCGAGCGCCTGGTGGCCCGGCCGGGCACAGCCCGAAGGAGCGACGTGGGGCCGTCCTCCCGTGGACCCACCACCCGCAGGAGGATCCGTAAGGGGCCGGTGCAGAGAGATCTGGGCGGCAGTCAAGGCAGGGGCCGGCGACCAGATCTCCGGACACAGAAACTGGCTCTAGGGACATGGAATGTCACTTCGCTGGGGGGGAAGGAGCCTGAGCTTGTGCGGGAGGTTGAGCGTTACCGGCTAGATATAGTCGGCCTCGCCTCCACGCACAGCCTGGGCTCTGGAACCCGTCTCCTCGAGAGGGGCTGGACGCTCCATTTCTCTGGCGTTGCCGGGCGGGAGAGGCGGCGGGCTGGTGTGGGCCTGCTCATAGCCCCACAGCTCAGCCGTCACGTGTTGGGGTTTACCCCAGTGAACGAGAGGGTCGCGTCCCTCCGCCTCGGGTGGGGACAGGTCTCTCACTGTTGTGGCGGCCTACGGGCCGAACAGCAGTGCAGAGTACCAGGCCTTCTTGGGGTCCCTGGGAGGGTACTAGACAGTGCACCGCCCGGGACTCCGTTGTTCTACTGGGGACTTCAACGCCCACGTGGGCAACGACAGTGACACCTGGAGAGGGATGATCGGAAGGAACGGCCCCTGATCTGAACCCGAGCGGTGTTCAGTTGTTGGACTTCTGTGCTAGTTACAGTTTGTCCATAACTAACACCATGTTCAAGCACAAGGGTGTCCATCAGTGCACGTGGCACCAGGACACCTAGGTCGGAGGTCGATGATCGACTTTGTTGTCGATCATCTGACCTCCGCCGCGTGTCTTGGACACTCGGGTGAAGAGAGGCGGAGCTGTCAACCGATCACCACCTGGTGGTGAGTTGGATCCGCTGGCGGGGAGGAAGCCGGACAGACTTGGCAGGCCCAAGCGATCGTGAGGGTCTGCTGGGAACGCCTGGCGGAGCCCTCTGTCAGCAGGGTCTACAACTCACACCTCCGGGAGAGCTTCTCCCAGATCCCGGGAGGTTGGGGACATTGAGTCCGAGTGGACCATGTTTTCCACCTCCATTGTCGGCGCGGCGGCTCGTAGCTGTGGTCGCAAGGTTTCTGGTGCCTGTCGCGCGGCAATCCCGAACCCGGTGGTGGACGCGGAAGTAAGGGATGCCGTCAGGCTGAAGAAGGAGTCCTATCGGGCCTTGTTGGCTCGTGGGAGTCCCGAGGCAGCTGACAGGTACCGGCAGGCTAAGCGTGCTGCAGCCCATGCGGTCACAGAGGCAAAAACTCAGGACTGGGAGAGGTTCGGAGAGGCCATGGAGGAGGACTATCGGTCGGCCTCAAAGAAATTCTGGCAAACCGTCCGACGGCTCAGGAGGGGGAAGCAGTGCTTCACCAACACCTTGTACGGTGCGGGTGGAGAGCTGTTGACCTCGACTGGGGATGTTGTCGGACGGTGGAAGGAATACTTTGAGGATCTCCTCAATCCCGCTGTCACGTCTTCCGAAGAAGAAGCGGAGGCTGGGGACCCGGAGGCGGACTCATCCATCACCCTGGCCAAGTCACTGAGGTTGTTGGCAAGCTCCTTGGTGGCAAGGCTTCGGGGGTGGATGAGATCCGTCCTGAGTATCTTAAGTCTCTGGATGTTGTGGGACTGTCTTGGCTGACACGTCTCTGCAACATCGCGTGGCGGTCTGGGACAGTGCCTCTGGACTGGCAGACCGGGTGGTGGTCCCTCTGTATAAGAAGGGGACCGGAGGGTGTGTTCCAATCACAGAGGGATCACACTTCTCAGCCTCCCGGTAAGGTCTATTCCAGGGTACTGGAGAGGAGAATTGTCCGATAGTCGAACCTCGGATTCAGGAGGAGCAGAGTGGTTTTCGTCCGGTCGTGGAACACTGGACCAGCTCTATACTCTCCATCGGGTGCTCGAGGGTTCATGGAGTTTGCCCAACCAGTCCACATGTGCTTTGTGGATCTGGAGAAGGCATTCGACCGTGTGCCCCGGGCGCTTTGTGGGGAGTGCTCTGGGAGTATGGGGTCCGGGGCCCTTTGCTAAGGGCTGTCCGGTCCCTGTATAACCGAGCAGGAGCTGTGTTCGCATTGCCGGCAGTAAGTCAGACCTGTTCCCGGTGCATGTTGGACTCCGCCAGGGCTGCCCTTTGTCACCGGTTCTGTTCATAATTTATATGGACAGAATTTCTAGGCGCAGTCAGGGGCGGAGGGTGTCCGGTTTGGGAACCACAGGATCTCATCTCTGCTGTTTGCAGATGATGTCGTTCTGATGGCTTCTTCAAACCGGGACCTGCAGCATGCACTGGGACGGTTTGCAGCTGAGTGTGAAGCAGCCGGGATGAGAATCAGCTCTTCCAAATCTGAGGCCATGGTTCTTGACCGGAAAGGTGGCTTGCCCTCTTCGGGTGGGCGGGGAGTCCTTGCCTCAAGTGGAGGAGTTCAAGTATCTCGGGTCTTGTTCACGAGTGAGGGACGGATGGAGCGTGAGATTGACAGGCGGATCGGTGCAGCGCCTGCAGTGATGCGGGCGCTGTACCGGACCGTTGTGGTAAAGAAGGAGCTGAGTCGAAAGACAAAGCTCTCGATTTACGGTCAATCTACGCTCCTGCCCTCACCTATGGTCATGAGCTTTGGGTAGTGACCGAAAGGACAAGATCGTGGATACAAGCGGCCGAAATGGGCTTCCTCCGCCGAGTGGCTGGGCGCTCCCTTAGAGATAGGGTGAGGAGCTCAGTCACACGGGGAGCTCGAGTAGAGCCGCTGCTCCTCCACGCCGAGAGGAGCCAGCTGAGGTGGCTAGGGCATCTGATCCGGATGCCTCCTGGACGCCTCCTCGGGAGGTGTTCTGGGCATGTCCCACCGGGAGGCGGCCCTGGGAAGACCCAGGACACGCTGAGGGACTATGTCTCGGCTGGCCTGGGAACGCCGGGATCCCCGGAGGAGCTGGAGGAAGTGTCTGGGGCGAAGGAAGTCTGGGAGTCCCTGCTTAGACTGCTGCCCCGCGACCCGGCCCCGGATAAGCGGAAGAAGATGGATGGATGGATGGATGGATGGATGGATGGAAATGTATTGACAGGTGCCAGGAGTGTGATGGGAAGATGGAAGGAGTACTTTGAAGAGTTGATGAATGAGGAAAATGAAAGGAACGAAGAGTAGAAGAAGTGACTGGTGTGGAGCAGGAAGTAGCAAAGATTAGCAAGAGTGAAGTGAGGAGGACGTTGAAGAGGATGAAGAGTGGAAAGGCAGTTGGTCCTGATGACATACCTGTGGAGGTATGGAAGTGTCTAGGAGAGGTGGCAGTGGAGTTTCTGACTAGTTTGTTTAACAAGATCTTGGAGAGTGAGAGGATGCCCGAGGAATGGAGGAGAAGTGTACCGGTGCCAGTTTTAAGAACAAGGGAGATGTGCAGAGCTGTGGCAACTACAGAGGAATAAAGCTGATGAGCCATACAATGAAGTTGTGGGAAAGAGTAGTGGAAGCTAGGCTAAGGGCAGAGGTGAGCATTTGTGAGCAGCAATATGGTTTCATGCCTAGAAAGAGTACAACAGATGCAGTATTTGCTTTGAGGATGCTGATGGAGAAGTACAGAGAAGGTCATAGGGAGTTGCATTGTGTCTTCGTAGATTTAGAAAGCGTATGACAGGTGCCAAGAGAGGAGCTGTGGTATTGTATGAGGAAGTCTGGAGTGGCAGAGAAGTATGTTAGAGTGGTGCAGGACATGTATGAGAGCTGTAAGACCGTGGTGAGGTGTGCTGTAGGTGTGACAGAGGAGTTCCCGGTGCATGTTGGACTCCGCCAGGGCTGCCCTTTGTCACCGGTTCTGTTCATAATTTATATGGACAGAATTTCTAGGCGCAGTCAGGGGCGGAGGGTGTCCGGTTTGGGAACCACAGGATCTCATCTCTGCTGTTTGCAGATGATGTCGTTCTGATGGCTTCTTCAAACCGGGACCTGCAGCATGCACTGGGACGGTTTGCAGCTGAGTGTGAAGCAGCCGGGATGAGAATCAGCTCTTCCAAATCTGAGGCCATGGTTCTTGACCGGAAAGGTGGCTTGCCCTCTTCGGGTGGGCGGGGAGTCCTTGCCTCAAGTGGAGGAGTTCAAGTATCTCGGGTCTTGTTCACGAGTGAGGGACGGATGGAGCGTGAGATTGACAGGCGGATCGGTGCAGCGCCTGCAGTGATGCGGGCGCTGTACCGGACCGTTGTGGTAAAGAAGGAGCTGAGTCGAAAGACAAAGCTCTCGATTTACGGTCAATCTACGCTCCTGCCCTCACCTATGGTCATGAGCTTTGGGTAGTGACCGAAAGGACAAGATCGCGGATACAAGCGGCCGAAATGGGCTTCCTCCGCCGAGTGGCTGGGCGCTCCCTTAGAGATAGGGTGAGGAGCTCAGTCACACGGGGAGCTCGAGTAGAGCCGCTGCTCCTCCACGCCGAGAGGAGCCAGCTGAGGTGGCTAGGCATCTGATCCGGATGCCTCCTGGACGCCTCCTCGGGAGGTGTTCTGGGCATGTCCCACCGGGAGGCGGCCCGGGAAGACCCAGGACACGCTGGAGGGACTATGTCTCGGCTGGCCTGGGAACGCCGGGATCCCCGGAGGAGCTGGAGGAAGTGTCTGGGGCGAAGGAAGTCTGGGAGTCCCTGCTTAGACTGCTGCCCCCGCGACCCGGCCCCGGATAAGCGGAAGAAGATGGATGGATGGATGGATGGATGGATGGATGGATGGATGGAAATGTATTGACAGGTGCCAGGAGTGTGATGGGAAGATGGAAGGAGTACTTTGAAGAGTTGATGAATGAGGAAAATGAAAGGGAACGAAGAGTAGAAGAAGTGACTGGTGTGGAGCAGGAAGCAGCAAAGATTAGCAAGAGTGAAGTGAGGAGGACGTTGAAGAGGATGAAGAGTGGAAAGGCAGTTGGTCCTGATGACATACCTGTGGAGGTATGGAAGTGTCTAGGAGAGGTGGCAGTAGAGTTTCTGACTAGTTTGTTTAACAAGATCTTGGAGAGTGAGAGGATGCCCGAGGAATGGAGGAGAAGTGTACCGGTGCCAGTTTTTAAGAACAAGGGAGATGTGCAGAGCTGTGGCAACTACAGAGGAATAAAGCTGATGAGCCATACAATGAAGTTGTGGGAAAGAGTAGTGGAAGCTAGGCTAAGGGCAGAGGTGAGCATTTGTGAGCAGCAATATGGTTTCATGCCTAGAAAGAGTACAACAGATGCAGTATTTGCTTTGAGGATGCTGATGGAGAAGTACAGAGAAGGTCATAGGGAGTTGCATTGTGTCTTCAGAGATTTAGAGAAAGCGATGACAGGTGCCGAGAGAGGAGCTGTGGTATTGTATGAGGAAGTCTGGAGTGGCAGAGAAGTATGTTAGAGTGGTGCAGGACATGTATGAGAGCTGTAAGACCGTGGTGAGGTGTGCTGTAGGTGTGACAGAGGAGTTCAAGGTGGAGGTGGGTCTGCATCAAGGATCGGCTCTGAGCCCCTTCTTGTTTGCTCTGGTGATGGACAGGCTGACAGATGAGGTTAGACAGGAATCTCCATGGACTATGATGTTTGCGGATGACATTGTGATTTGTAGTGAGAGCAGGGAGCAGGTGGAGGAAAATCTAGAGATGGAGGTCTGCTCTGGAAAACAGAGGAATGAAGCTCAGCCGCAGTAAGACAGAATACATGTGTGTCAATGAGAGGGACCCAGGTGGGACGGTGAGGTCACAGGGAGCAGAGGTGAAGAAGGTGCAGGACTTTAAGTACTTAGGGTCAACGGTTCAGAGCAATGGAGACTGTGGAAAAGAGGTGAAGAGGCGAAAAGAGCAGGTTGGAACGGGTGGAGAAAAGTGTCAGGTGTGTTGTGTGATAAAAGAGTATCAGCAAGAATGAAAGGAAAGGTGTTCAAGACGGTGGTGAGACCAGCGATGTTGTACAGCTTAGAGACAGTGGCACTGAAGAAAAGACAAGAGGCAGAGCTGGAGGTAGCAGAGCTTAAGATGTTGAGGTTCTCTTTGGGAGGGACGAGGACGGACAGGATCAGGAACGAGGACATCAGAGGGACAGCTCATGTTAGATGTTTCGGAGATAAAGTCAGAGAGGCCAGATCGAGGTGGTTTGGACATGTTCAGAGGAGAGACTGTGAATATATTGGTAGAAGGATGCTGAGGTTGGAGCTGCCAGGCAGGAGGTCTAGAGGAAGACCAAAGAGGAGATTTATGGATGTAGTGAGAGAGAACATGAAGTTAATTGGTGTGAGTGAAGAGGACGCAGAGGACAGGGTTAGATGGAGGCACATGATTCGTTGTGGCGACCCCTGAAAGGGAACAGCTGAAAGGAAAAGAAGAAGAAATGACCTGAAGTCAGGGTCCACTAAATTAAACTCCTAACTGATGACCTAATTACATTTCCTCACATTCTCACTGCTCTCACGACTATCATGCCAAAACATAAAAAGCAAAGCTAATTATGGACATTCTAAAAGATCATTAAGTCACATTAAGCACCACTTTCCACTATACTATTTTTTGTTACACCTTTAGATAAAACACACACACACACACACACACACACACACATATGTATATTATATGTATATATATATATATATATAAAAAATTAGATAAAATTCTATTTATTTTACACCATTGATAAGTTCCATTTTGTGCTGTTCTTGTAGTGACATTTTTTCCCTCAAAGTGAAACATGTTCAGCTGTTTCCACATTAAGCCTTTTAGAATGTCCACTTCACAGCATTTTCATATAGATCAGCTAGGGGGCGTTGCTTCATTAGATGACTTCGCCCGCTAACCTGTTGATGCATTGCCTCACCTGAAGTTTTCTCAGGCCTTTTAAAACGAGCTGCAGGGTTACGTCATGCCTTGGTATCATACTGATCTCCAGATGATGAAACAGGATGAAAGCCCAGTGCTGGGGTGGGGTGGGGGTTTGTGGTGGTGACCACCACATGGAGGACCAGTCCTCCCTCTCTTTTAGCTTTCCCAGCTGTGGTCTTTGCCTCCCCCTGGTGGTGAGCTCTGCTTCAAAACCTCACTATTGACTTTGTGAATTCATTTAGTTACTTTTTTATTTAATAGTTTTTCTCAACTGCTGAGATGTTCTATGGGCCCATACTCCAACCTCTCATTTATAATTTCAGTAGCAAATTTTCATAGTTTTCATACAAACATGATTATGTAAAGCATTTTTGTAAACACGGAGTACCACATTCTGCATAATAAAAGGTTCATAATTTTTTCAACACAGTTGTCTAAAAGAGAATACAGAGGCAGAGGAAGGATAGAGCAATGTAAGACAGCTGTAGAAAAACATGTGATAACACCGTTAGGTTTGTGAAGCAGCTGGCTGTGAATGCTGGGGGCCTTTCAGGGAAGCAGACATGCTCTGTAATGTACCTGTCTTTAAAGCTGCACTAATCAATATTTTCTAACAATGGATCAAATGTGGAATGTAAACCATGTCATTCGAGAAATATACGTTTTCTTCAGCTCTATGGAGCTTTTTGGCCTTTCAGCTCATTTTACTAAATGCAAGGGTAGCCTGAGACACACTGTTTGTCCACCAGCCCTGCCTACCCAATTTGCATATTTAAATCTGATCACAATCGAGAGTCAATTGCAGAGTAGCAGATTCGAGATGAGGCATGTGATATGATGTCATTATCCAGATAACTTATCCAGATACAGACCGCATGTTAATGAGGGGGGTCAGTATGTCAGATAATGGGTTTTCAGCTTATTGTGAAGTTCCTCTGCCCCCAAGGGGACACAAAATGAATTTAAGCTTTAATATCTTTGTAATGAAACTGTGTTGAAAAAGTGTTGGTTATCAGAGATGACCTTGGCTGTTAAGCTTACAGAAAAATGCTTGACTTTGAATATTGAGACAGAATGTGGCACTTTTTGAATTCATATCTATGGTGCCAGTGATATTTTGGAGCCACTGAGTGGCCACTAGTGGTAATGCATCTGAAGGCATTCTACTTGGCTTTAGTATTCAGACATGGTGGTGGTCCTTTGTTTCAAATGGAACTCCATGTTGTGATCAATTCAATTCAATTCATTTGTAGTTATATAGTACCAATTCATAATCTCATTGCACTTTTCATATAGAGCAGGTCTAGACCCTACTCTATAATAATGATTATAAAGAGTAATGATCTGTATTATATACAGTACATATCCTCATGAGAGCAGCTGGCTGCAAAGAGTTGGTCCTCACAAGTATAGCTACTCCCTGCCTCCCTCCCTTCCTACCCACACAGATACACAAGCACAGCTTTTCACAAACACAATGCTGTTCTCCAGCCCAACCATTCATTTACTGGCTTTTGTTCTGACACATTGGGACATTTTCCAGTCACAACCCCCAGCAGGGAGAAGTGTGTTTGTGTCACGACTCCCTGCTTTGTATCTCAGCTTCAGCTTCTCTCTCTCTGCAGCTGATAATCAACTGATGAGCTTTGAATAGATTTAGAGCGTATTAGGGAGTGAAGGCAGTGAGAGAGACAGCGAGTGAGAGAGAGAGGATGGGGGAGGATGGAGAATTTCAATAGGAAGGAGATGAGAGACAGGAGGTGAGAATGCTACAGATGGAAACAGAGATGCAAATAAATAACACTTGTACAGTAGCCCATTTAAATATTTATTTTTTTCTATAATAATTTTTATTTAATTTCATGCTCCGTAGAGTTTTGCTTGCAATATCTTACTTAGATTTTAGATCTTATAGTAGATCATTGTGTTCTGATTAATCACCTTCATAATTTACTGTAGTTGGTGGTAATGATATAGCTCTAGATTGGTTTACCCCTTACCCTACTGACTGTTTCAGTCCATTTTGGCAATTTCTCATCCTTCATAGCTGGTATCTCCTGTGTTCCCTTGAGCATCAATCCAAGGCCCTGTTCTCTCTCTTTGACCTATATGTGCATCCTTTGGATTAAATCATTCATAAATACAACATTTCCTTTGATCTCTTTGCTACTTACACTGAGATCTGTTTTTCACTTGATGAAGAAAAACTTGTAATGAAGAGATGTCCTCCATTGAATAAAAGAATAACTCAATGAGCTCCAGTTGTCGTTACAGGAATATATGGATTTATTACAAACAGATCTGTCGACAGAGAAGCAGTGTGGCAGCATGTACACATGGGCACAGCCAACACAATACTTAGTTTACATCCAAAAGGTACACTACTTATACCAGAACAGTGGGTGGTGGTTTACAGGTTACATCATCTATAGATGAGATAAAGAAAGAGACTGACTCCAAGTTATCAGTATAAGAAGAACAGAGACTTCTGGGACACTTCTATGTTATGATAGGAACATCTAGTGCCCCATAACCCAAAACAACATAATCACAGGGCCTGAGGCCTCCTCTGTGAAACCATACTTTAGTCAAAGTGGCATAAATTCTATTACGCCCATAAACCCCTTAGTCACCCCCAAATTTCTCCGACACCACTAATCCCCATGATCTGGTGACAGTTATGCACCCCTTTTCGTCCCAGCTCCAACTTCACTGCCACCAAAAACAGAGACCACATTACTCCTGAGCTAGCTTGTCTTCATTGGCTTCCAGTGTGGTGTAGGCACTAAATGGGCCAGAGTACAGTGGCCTTGAGAGCTCAATGAACTGCAACTAACTAAAGGCAGAATAAGTATTTTCCTAAAAAACAATGTATAGACTCAAAAATGATTCCTCTCAATCATCACTTATGACCCACTAGAAGTGTGTGGCGGTGTCTGTATCTGCAGAGATGCTGCCCTCTGCCTGTATTTTCTTAGTTTGCTGTGTTCGGGACATTTCTGGGCGTCAACCTTTGGGCAGTGGTGTGTAGCCCCCAGCCAATAACAGCGCGGTGTGTAGCCCCCAGCCAATAACAGCACAGTGTGTAGCCCCCAGACAATAACAGCACGGTGTGTAGCCCCCAGCCAATAACAGCGCGGTGTGTAGTCCCCAGACAATAACAGCACGGTGTGTAGTCCCCAGCCAATAACAGCACGGTGTGTAGCCCCCAGCCAATAACAGCGTGCAGGCTGTGAGGTAGGGAGTCTATAAAAACGTAGCGAGCAGGTTACGTCGCTATCTCCGTCTCTCTCCTCTGCTCTCTGTCTGTGTCATGGATGTATCTCCAGCGCTGACACAGCGCTAAACCGAAGTGTGCGAATAGGTCAGGCTATACGAAACTGTAGCTGTATAAAGAGCTGCAGCTGTGAGAGCGGGGCTGAGCTAGACACACGCAGAGCAGAGAGCAGCGGACAGGATGAAGCTGCTCCTTCCTGCAGGGTGGTGCGCAGGTGTGGGCGATTTTATTTATGCCTTAGAACATAACCGCCGTGAAACAATCAGAAAATAACGTTTTATTTCTCTGATTCACTGCTTTGTTCTCACTAATGCTGCTCCCTCTTTTCATTCATTCTCTAGCTCTCTCTCGCTCTGAGGCTGGGAGGAGGGGCCAACTTTGAATCGTGTGTTTGCAAACAGCAACCGATAAATCCAACTTATTCTGCCTTTAGGAAAACACGTGCAAATTAAGAAAACATCTTCACCAATTTGACAACACAACACAAAAATTGCAAAACAGAAAACACACCCAAACACAGAAACACTGCAAGTAGCACAGACGACAACAGAAACTGTTTTCAGTAGACACTAAAAAGTGATGAACACGGCTGGGACAAGCTTGTTGTTGCCATGGTTTGTGACTCATGAAGTTATTGAAGTCAGCTATCCGTAAGTGGTGTTGGAAAACTAGCGAGTTTTTTTGGCAAGACAAGTGTCACATTTTAGTGTCCCCTGGAAACAGTTTCCATGCTGCTTTCACTGCCTTTTATTAAGAAAGTAATGAACTGTGTATCACAGCTGAGCTGATAACGGCACTCTCAGTCACCAGTGAGGGGCGCATCACTGTTTAAAGCTACTGATTCGGCCAGAGACAATGGTGATTCAGTCAGTTCAGTTGGAAGATTTGGTGATACAGATTTGTTCGTACATATACTGTACTGAACACCCCTAGCCCAAAGGATGAATTCTAATAAGTTAGGTGATCCCCTGACTTTTCCTCCAGCCACGAGGTTCACATTTTTGGTTTTGAATGAAATATCTCAATAGCTATTGGATGGACTGCCATTAAATTGCACATTCATGTCCACCCCAGGATGAATGGTGATAACTTTGGGTTAAACCAGGTAGAAAGTTCTGTTTATCCAGTGCTTTGGCTTATGACCAATCACCTGACGGTGACTTGACTTCTTACAGTGCATTGTAAAAGTATTCAACCCCCTTAAAAGTTATCAAATTTGTTTGGACTACAAATGATACTGACACATATTTTTCCATTCAGTATTTTTATTGCAAACCATTATGTTCTAACAGTAATTTTTCAAAAGCCAAAATTAATTATTTGTCAGCAAACCTTTTAAAGAAAATGAATAACGGAAAAATGCTGCTTGCACAAGTAACCCCTACACATTAGTACTTAGTAGACCACCTTTTGCTGCAATAACAGCTTTAAGGGGCATTCCATCAGAAATCAATCACTTTTTTTCTACATGTGAACCTATATGAGAGAGTGTTAGAACGTGGTTTGTTTAACCAGAATGACCAACCACTCGGGAGACAGGGGCCGTCAGAGTTGACCCATATTGAACCCCCATTCCACCTAAAGACACAGATATCATATAAAATAAACACAACAGCATGGTTGTCTGCTTATTGGAAAGCATACAAACAA
Source organism: Siniperca scherzeri (assembly GCA_027580175.1). NCBI lineage: Eukaryota > Metazoa > Chordata > Actinopteri > Centrarchiformes > Sinipercidae > Siniperca > Siniperca scherzeri. The sequence continues at coordinate 29,768,861 of CM050841.1, read as the reverse complement.
TGAGGTCCAAAGTTTCAATACTTTTGGTCCAAAATAAATAAATATGCAAATTAGATTTTTTTTTTGTCAAAAAAACGCATAAACTTTTTATCATGTTTTAATATGATATATAATATATTTTAATATATATACCGCTGGCACTCCACAGATGAATTTGTTCATTTGTGGGACTTTTAGACCGCATGTTCATTTATTCTGTAAACAAAGGAAAGCCATAGAACTCAGTTTCCCACAATCCTCCAGACTTCAGACCTGTGAACTCCCCCCATGGACCCAGTTTACAGCTACCATTGGTCAGTCTGACCTGTGACCTATGATGTCACCAGGTTAATAAAAGGATCAGCAGGCCATTGTTCTCTCTCTTTTCTCCTCGCTCCACCTCGTGGACATCTGCGTTGAGTAGATCCACTGACGAAGAACAAAGGATTACGACCACAACACAAGAACCTGCCTATGTCCTAAGATTTCTAGCTCACCGCTAACCAAGAGTAAGACAGCAAAAGCTGTCCTCTAGTGTGTCCTGCTCAAAGCAGACACACAGCAGAACTGAACTCTCTCTCTGATCTAAAACAGCGCTGTGAGAGCCTGTGTAAGACTTCTGTGACAAAGCCTAGTTAGCGCCAAGGGCTACTACACAAAGTCTTCCAGCTAACTTTAAGGAAGCAACTAAGGAAGTTAGCGCTGAACCAACTGTAAGGAGAACAAAGAACGGAGTGACCAGATCCTCCAATCTGCATAATCGGAGTACTGCACAGCAAGGGCTTTTCACCTGAACCACAATTCTTCAAATTCAGCTTGGCCCACCTCTAACAGACGGACCACCGGCTAACAAGGAGTAGGCCTACTTCAAAACAACCTGCTTTCCCTCCATGGACTGGTAACCTAACTGGGCATTACATAACTTCACATAGCTAAACAGTGTATGTGACTAAGCACAGGACTGTGTTACTTTTGTGAATGTATATGTATTGATTTGGTTCATTGAGTTTCGTTGTTGTGATGTCTTTTCATCTGTTAGGTCATTTGGTAGCCACATGCTAAGTTGATGTTAACGTTAAGCTTTACACAGACAGTCTTTGCATACTAACTAACCTTTCTTTGTCTAACCATGCGGCCGCTGCCTCAGTCGGCCATTTTGGATCACACACACACACACACACACACACGGCATTGTTTACAGATACACATGATACCCTTTAGCGTCTGTAGGAGACATCTTCACAGTATGGGTCATATTTGTTGTTGGTTTGTTTTTTTTCTTGTTTTGCAGGATGGTGTTAGGGTGAGTGACATCATCATTACTGAAGACTTACACCTGTGTGGAGCTGATGCCGGCAAATTTAAGCAGCTCCCTTCAGTGTGATGGTGCTCGCTCTCCCTTCCTCGTGTCGTGCTCGTTCTCCCTTCAGTTGTTTGTTTTGTTTTCATTTGGGTCTTTTTCCTAATTTTATTCTTACTTTAATAAATGTTGTTCTTTTTTGACCCTCATACAACGTGTTATCTCCTTCTTTGTCGCGGCTTGCGAGCCGGCTGTGACAATCCCATCAACTCCATAGGTGGACCTGACTTCCTTTAGGCTTTCTGGCAGCCCCGTGCGTCCTATACAAACACTAAAGAGTACCTTGTGCATCTGTATACTCCACCGAGGGGCGTGACAAAATGTCGGTGTTTGACGCCCTGGGAATGAGAACGGGCTGTGCATTTAGAGTCAGACTTTATATTTTGCGTTTTGGCTTTGTTTATCTTTTAATAAATTCTTGTGTATTAATAATGCTGTTTTCTTTAATGTTGCGTGAATCGTCAACCTCTATATTGAACTCCAAATCCTTCAACCTACTAGCTATTAATGGTAATTTTGGTTATAGTTAATTTAATTATTAATCGGAGTTCCAAATTAATATTTTAATGTATTTTATGAGACTGAATCGATTCATTTTCATTTTATCTTTTATAGTGGTGCCCCCGAGGAATTAAAGTTATTACTTATGATTATCTTTGATAATTCTGATAGCCATAAATAATTGATTGCACCTACACAATTTTGTGCCCCCTTTAACTATTGTAAATCCCAACATAGTGTAGACACTTCTTTATATCTCCTGAAGTTTTCATGTTGTGCCCGCTACTTCTGAGTATATGGTGGGTAGGTCAGTCTAACACACGAATCCTTAATGTTGCCTATGATTTTCTGTTTCACCTCAAAAATTACTTCAGTTTTCCCATTTGTTTATCATCACATGACTGAAAAACAGAAAATTAAAATGAAACAGCTGTGAGTCGGGGCCAGGCATTTTGAGGAGGAGGAAGACGAAGAAGGAGGAGGAAGATGAAAAAAAGACAAATGCAGTTCATCAGCAGAACATCCCGGACCAAAGTTATTCAAACTTGAAGTCACGCTTCTCTAATACACACAGCACAATGACTGAGAAGACATCAGCATGTTTTTTCTGCATCACCCAGGACTCACACTCACAATCTTAGACAACAAGGGCAAGTCATGATCTTGCTGAGCTACCTGCCATGTGAGAAACCATTTGTTAGTTTGGTGTCAATTGAGCAAAAAATGTGAGAGGACGCAGCTGAAGCTTATCAAGGGCTAAATGAGTTAATAATTAAAATCAGGTGTGTTAGAGTGGGGAGATACCTAAAATATGCATGGCAGTAGCTCTCCAGGAGCAGGGTTGATGACCACTGACATGAGATGTTCATTGTGCATCACCTGGGTCTTGACCTCACAACCTTTGTCACCAATGGCACGTCGTGATGAGCTAGCTGCCCGGCCCCTAATAATAATAACATTGACAATTCTAATTACATAAAAACAAGTCAGCAAAAATGTGAAATGCTATGTCATGTGAAGGTGTGAAGATCTTTCTTTTTCATTTTGAAGCCACTGGTCAAGGCCTGATGATGCTTTGCTCATCTCATCTGGACTTAGTATGTTCTGCCTGTTGCTGTGTGGCTCCACTGGTGTGAACACATGGCCCGAATCAACCACAACTTGATCAGGATGTCTTGGGAAAGCAAATGATGTGGAAGGTCCCTTTGGTTGCAAGAAGTAAATTTCTACCTGATGCTGCTTCAGATCAGCAGACACCACCATACCCAGCCAAGTGTGACACAGCCTTTGATTTCTTCAAAAGTCAGGACATTGTTTTCAACTGTGTGTCATGGTTTCAAGCAGGGTACTCAGGGAAAACAGGAGATTGAACCTAAAATCAAACTGGGAGGCAGAGCTAGTGCAGTTCAATGATTTAATGATGAAAAAGGCTTACACAGATATCAGGCAGGCAGTGGACAAAACCAGAGAAGCAGGCCAACAAAGGCAAACAAGTCAAAGGGAGCAAGCAATAATCAGAATCCAAAATCCAGGAGAGGTCCAAGAGAAACAGAGAAATAATCCAAGAAACACTGGGGGAATACAGGAAACAAAGGCCAGGACACTTGGATGCAGGCATTGGGCAGAGGCATGCATGTACAACAGATCACCATAATCAAGCAAGTGAAGGGCCGTAGCCTCAACCAATTTTTTCCGGACAACATAGGAAAAGCAGGATATGTTTCTAAAATAAAAACCTAGCTTGAGCTTCAGTTTTATTACTAAGTTTTCGATATAAGGTTTAAACATTAAACAATCATCAATTAAGATACCTAGATACTTGTACTATGACACTAATTCAATCTGACTGCCCTGCAAGGTTGAAATGTTAGGAAGAAAAGCTGATGTTGTCCTGTCATTAGAAAACAGCATAAATTTAGTTTTTGTAGCATTCAACACAAGTTCAGACAACCGTGATTCTACAATATGAAAAGCAGACTGCAAATAATCAAGTGATTGAGCAAGAGTGGCACCACAGCAGGAAATAATAGTATCATCAGCGTAAAAATTAAACTGTGCATTGGGAACATTTTGAACCAGGTTGTTAACGTAGATAGTAAACAGAAGTGGACCCAAAACAGAACATTGGGGGATCCCTGACGCAACATGGAATATACGTACTGGAGGAAGTGCCATCAAATTTGACACATTGTGTCCTTTCAGAGAGGTAATTTGCAAACCAGCCAACAGCCTGCTCAGACAACCCAATAGTGAGCGGCCATTGCTTCATGATAGAGTATTTTATTTCCTGAAGCCAGAAAGGTACAATGAGAGAATATTATTAGCACTCAGGAACTGCTTCAATTGATCATTTACCAATCCTTCAAAGAGCTTTGATAAGACGGTTAAGTTGGAAATAGGCCTATATTTGTTAAGTGAAGTACGGTCCCCCCCATTTAATAGAGGGAGAACATGGGCAGATTTCCACATTTATGGGATGACATTTTGAGTGAGAGTGAGGTTAAAGATACTCATTAAGAGTTTAGCAATAAAATCAGCTACAAGTTTTAAAAAGTATGGTTCCAGATTATCTGGACCTGCAGATTTCAAGCTTGAAGGCATATGGTTAGTCTGTGGGACCTCCAGGTGGGTGTTGCTCAGTGGCCTGGCCACTTAACTTCTTTTTGCCCAGTCAGCAGTTGGGTTTGAGTTGCTGTATGCACGGATTCGGGCACAGCTGGGAGTACATCACATCCCTAAAGGCCTTTGCCTCCGGCCTTTACTGATAACAAAGCCCGTTAGAGAGTGAAGCACATACAAACTAGTTACCTGGATGTAACTTCCATTCTATGAGTATGTGCATAGCCCTCTAATTGTTATTCCATTCAAAAACGTTTTTTGTGTGCATTAAAAAAGGAAAATAACTGTTTTCCTGTTTTCATATTGAAGTGGGTTATCAAATTAAATAGAAAACCAAAATCAGAAAACAAGGCTAATTTCTGTTTTAGAGAATTTTTCAGATTTGTGAATTTCTGATTCCTTTTCACTGTGCGCACGTGCTGAAAGTGACCACTGCACGTACCTCGTGCACAGTGAAACACTGGAAAAGAGATTTGAATGATTTCTGAGGAGAATTAGTGTTTATGGCAGATATTAGGGCTGCGCGATATGTCTTATAAATAAATTCTCGATATTTTTAGGCTATGCCGCGGTATACGATATATACAGTGGTGTGAAAAAGTGTTTGCCCCCTTTCTGATTTCTTGCAGCAACAACTGCAATCAAGTTGCAGTCTGATGCAATCTGCATCAGTTCATGCTCGAAAACCCTCCAATGTGGCTGAATTACAACAATTCTGCAAAGATGAGAGGGCCAAAATTCCTCCACCGCACTGTAAAAGACTCATTGCAAGTTATCGCAAACGCTTGATTGCAGTTGTTGCTGCTAAGGGTGGCCCAACCAGTTATTAGGTTTAGGGGGCAATCACTTTTTCACACAGAGCCATGTAGGTTTGGATTTTGTTTTCCCTTAATAATAACAACCTTCATTTAAAAACTGCATTTTGTGTTTACTTGTGTTATCTTTGACTAATATTTAAATTTGTTTGACATTTAAACATTTAAGTGTGACAAACAAATAAGAAATCAGGAAGGGGGCAAACATTTTTTCACACCACTGTATCTCGATATACAAATTTTCTCTAAAATAACAAACCGTAAATTCTCTAATAGTGCAAACATAAAATGACCTTGCAGATTATGATGCATTGCTGGCGAAAAAACATGACATGTAGCTGCTAGCTAGCTGTTCACAGTCTGGAGCAACTCTGATGTGAAGAGTACAAGAAGACACCGTAGCACCGTTACATTAACAGCAACTTTTTATTGCTTATTGTGGCAGCAAACACAACACACAGCCGTACAGTAACTATTATGCTGCAACCTGAGCTCATCTACACACTTATGGCTGACTATGGTAACCTAACTACCTTTCAGCGGTGACCAGTGGAAACACTGAAAACTCGAATACAAGGATATGGTCATCTGCTATATCGCACATTAATTGATCAAATATATTGAATATATTCAAATATCCCAGTCCTAGCAGATGAGCAGATTAACCTTTACTATCCAGTTCACCAGTGTTGACAGATGGCCTTAGACCAGAAATATCCCAAGGTATAAGACGGTGTAGTCCCTCATTCGTCCAGGAGTGTTCTATCGTAGAAAAGGTTTCAGTCGTAGTCATCTGGACACTGTTTTCAGAATCAAGACGTTTCGGCTCCCATCCGGAAGTCATTCTCAATTGTGAAAATGGTCTGAGAACTCAGAAATGTAAACTACTCTGTGTAAACTGCCATGCTTAAAAACATATCGGTGAGGACGAAAAATTATTTCACCGGTGGGGTTTAATGCTGGAAACTTTGCGCCTAACCCTCCATTTTTAATTTCAGAAATGCTTTACAAACCTTTTCTTTGAGTCTGCGTACTCCTGCAAGGTCAGGTCACGTTGCAGATCAGACTGCGCATGCACACAGCGGAGAAACAGTACAAAACAAAATATCACAAAAACTGAAATAAGACTTGTTTTTTGGTTTTGGTTTTCTTGTTTATTAGATTATCCATTTCAAGCCGAAAACAAGAAAACACGCGGTCATTTTCCTTTATTAAATCCTACAAAAAACTGACCCATTTTTCTGCTTTTCGTTCCAGCTGAGCTCAAAGGCATGCCACCACCTGATTGGACGGTGAGTGCAAAGATCTGTCCGAAAGAGTGCCGGGGTGGAGCCTCGATGGGGTAAACCATTAGGGGTTGCTATAACTGGCTTTACATACACCTAACTACCATTTCTGCCTACCAAGCCCTGTCCCCAGCTCTGCCACAACTCTTCTTAGGGCTTCATAAATGTTCTGTATGTTCAGACACTGTCTTTTCTATAGCTAAATATTATTTCATTTCATCTTTCTGTAAAATAGAGGCTTGTTTTATTCCAATAATTTAAAATAATGTTTCTTGAAAACGATTTATATTTCAAAAACATTGAAACTATTTATTTATTATTCTATTTGGTAGTTATCATTTTCTTATTTACAGTAGGTGCTACTCTCGTCCGAACAATAAAGCTTATTTTAATTTGTTAACTGAAGAGCAAGGGGGAACTGAGAGCAAATGAGCAGAGAGAGAGAACGCATGCGCAGTGGGGGCAGGGAGGGAGGGCTGAGGGCGAGAGAGCTAGCGAGACATACACGTAGAGAGAGAGAGAGAGAGAGTTGGCTAATGGGTTTGAGGAGCAGAGAGAAACACACAGATAGAGTGACGGACAGAGCTGGGGGGGGTATCCTCTGCTAGCCTCAGACACACACACACACACACACACACACACACACACACACACAGTGCTAACAAGCAGCCAGCAGAGCCTGCCGACCAGCAGCCATGATAGACACCGGTGAGTAGCTCCATATCACATCCCCTAGTGTGTGCGCGTGCGATGGCATGTGAGTGATGACATATAATACCAGCTGTGGTTATGGGATTTTAGGCATCACACACCAGGGAATGGGAACGTGTGAATGTGTGTACGGGGGCATTAGCTCGCTCGATAGATCAAGAAAACAGCACAGTCTGCTTGAATCCACCATCAGGTGTTGAATCTCCACTGATGCCTGTCACCGCCATGTTTCATCAGATCCAGAAGGAGCCTGGGAACAGTGGCACACTGATGAACTCCAAGAAACCGGGCCTTCTTTGTAGCCTACGTCTGGGCAGCACAATATTGTTCTTAAAATAACGATTAGCTAATCAGCTAATTGAATTAAGTGATCTAATTTATTTTCTCTAACTCTAACGTTTCCAAAAAGGTTGAAAAAAATGGTTAAATGTACCATGGAATATTAATGAAACTATACTTACAGATAATATCACAGCATATGTTGCAAATTAAACGGAGTGAAATACTTATAGCACATACAATCGTAATGAGATCAGCTCATCTGATTTCACAGTTGTAGAATTTATTTTTTATCTGACATTTCTTTCTTCCTCCTTCCTCTTTGTCTCAACCTCTCTCTGCAGTGCACTTCTTCTCTGATTAGTAAATTGGTGCCTGCTCTCTTGTCAAACACACATGGACACATGCACGTGGACGCGCACACACAGAAGGACATGGGGGTTAGATCCTGACGTAGCAGGCTGTGTATTAGCCTGATAGCCCCCTCCACTCAGGCTATTTTCATTTGACTTACAAGGGATTAGCTGAGGTGATTACCATCTGCAGGTCTCTCCTCACTGTGTGTGTGTGTGTGTGTGTAATACATTGTATTGGATGTGCATTTGTTTAGTAGCTCCTAAGGTTTGTGCCTGAACTTTATTCCATGCCGGCAGTGGAAGAAATATTGCAGATGTTTCAGGTTAAATGGATTGTGATTCGTTTTTACAACCCTATCACCAGACAAGAACATCGATATCGGACAATTCTACAAAACCCCGGATTACGTTCATTGACAACATTATTTTGGCTTTCTGTTTCTGCCCATGGCAATGTCTGGTTAAGGTTAGGGAAAGGCCGTGTTTATGGCAAATGAATGATGATTAAGGTAGTGTTAAGGTAAGGCAACTAAAAACTTGCCTAAGGTTGGCTAAAGATTGTGGTTACTGTTAATGAAAAGGTGAATGTTAACTGCGGGTCTGTGACACAGGCTAACTCCTGCATGGAAGTCATTGAACTGTTCTGCTGGATGCCTGTCCTCTCGTGTTGCTGGCTGACCTGAGAAGTTCAAACAGATACTAACAGTAATAATGAAATTGAATATATACGAGCTACTTTTCTGCTCCAGGCTACAGTTCTGCTACTTACTAGTGTGCTGTTTAATTTGCAATATATTTTGTGGTGGTCAACGACAGAATGAACAAACATAAAACTTGTATTACTATCTAAAGACTACTTTCTAACCCTAACACAACATCTACATATATGCTACACACTACAGATAAGGTCATTACAGTTCAGGGGGACTGTTACCAACGATGGCTCAGTTACCAATCAAAACTGTCCATGCTGATCTGTTGCCAAACAGGGGATGCATAAACGGTGAGACATCCAATACGCCACAAAACGTATTTACCATGGAGGTGTTAGTAGCAGGCCTGTCTATGGGTTTTGGGAGATGCCTCAAACGTCCCTCTAACAAAGGCAACCCGTTAGAGCCTCTGACAGACACTACGCGTTTTACTCCCTTTTTTACTCTGCTTTTTACCCTGTACAGTGTCCTTGAGATTGTGAAAGGCACTTTCATATTCAAATTAATTTCAAATGTATTATGATTATTGTAACACTCAAAGTATTATGAACCTTATCATCTTAAATGTTTTTATCTCATAGGCTATTCTAGATTTTATGACTAGTGCTCTTATTGCTGAGCTGCTCTGTTTTGTTGTCCAACACATTTCATTGTACCACACACACGTGCACACACACACACGCACGGAGAGCAGCGGCTAAAGAAAGGAAATATTCTTACACCTATTTTATTATGAATGTATTTATTTATTTTGACATTACACCTTCTGAATTCACATTTCTCTCTTTCACCAAACTAAGAGCAGCTTAATCGCCTTGTTAACTCATCTGAACACACTTCATTCAAACTCGACAGAAACAAAATAAAACTCACCAAAATTATCTTGGTTAGTCTTGAAACTGTTCCAACAATCACTCTGCTTTGGTCGAAATAAATCCTTACAGTTAATCACAGAGTTTGATGTGAAGATATTCTGGCTCTCCAGCTGTTTCTCCCGCTGCCTCTTCTGTCAGTTGCTGAGCAGCGGCTCTCACTCGTTCTTCGGAGGCAGACCATTAAATTAGCAAAATAAAATGACAAACATCGCCCCAAAACGAGACTAGGCTAAGTTTGTTGTCACTAGCACAGCTATCATTGTTAACGGTTCAGCTGGCTACAGTGCAATGCAATGTAACTTATGCTCTGCTCAGATCATGTTCATGTAACTTGGAATTCATCCAGACATTTACAGATGTTTTTTTAACTCAGCATGAGAGGATGTTTGTGCCACTGTTGTGAAGAATTGACAGACCTGTCAGCCAATAAGACACAAGTATTTCCACGTATTTTACTATAAACCCTCTCTGATTGGTCTTGCCACCGCTCAGTTACGTTTAATGAATATACAAAACTACAATACTGCCGTCTTCTTTTAAGCCACTCAAAGTGGAGAATTATTCGGGGCCAAAGAGAAAATCTTTGGGGCTACAGCCCCAAGTGCTCAGGCCAGGCGACACCCATTCATGGATTAATGTATTTCTTAGGCGGAAGCTTTGCTTGGATGGCAGTACTAGAGGAAAGGATCATCCTCTGGGGACTGTGAATATCCATACCAAATTTCATTGTATCATTGCCAGTAGCTGTCGAGACCTTTTTTCCTGGACCAACCACCAAGTGTTGTCGTAGAGACAGGGCAATTTCCAAACTATTTGGATTCTTTTGTTATCAGTAAGCTTGTTTGCACTGATTAGTCTGCGTGGCTTTAATTTTATAGGTGCGTTTTGCTCAAATATCTTTATGTGGGCTACTGTTGTATTTTCCCTCTTCCAATACATAAATTCCCCTTATTGCTCACTATGTATTACAATAGGCAGATGCCAGATATTCATAATAATAATAATAAAGCAGACATGTCAATTTTTTTTATTTATATAGCTCCAATTCATAACAGAAGTTATCTCATTGCACTTTTCCTATAGAGCAGGTCTAGACCGTACTCTTTATAATATTATTTACAGAGACCCAACAAATGTTACAATGCTAGCTTTGGGATCTCCTGTGCAAGTGGTTGTTGCTCTGATCATAAAGCTGAGACTTTAATACTAAGTATGTGACGATAGAGAGTTCTTATCCAATATTTATACTTGCCTAGATGATACCGTTGCACAGTGCACAAAGTAGCCTATGGTAAGCCTACATTAAAATGGTTTATGTCAGTCCACTTTTTGAGCACCTCCATCACAGCTTTCCTCACATATGATGTTTTGTTAATGTCCTATAGTGTTATAGTATCCATGGAGATATTGGGGAAGTTTGAATGTGGACCTGTTGTGGAAGAATGGTTTGAACAGGATTTAGGCAGCCACTCTTCATATTCAGCATGAACAAAAAAATGTTCCAGTATTTTAATGAAGCACAATATGGTGTTGTTGACAGATTGCATACCCAGAGCACAATATTGAGTAATAAACAGAGGAATGGAAATGGATCAGGCTTTATATAGCCTATTACAATCCTTTAAAATGCCTTGATTAGCCCGGATACTGATCCTGCATATTGGTGTGGACATATACTGGACATACAGTATACTTTAGTAACTGTGACCAAAAACAAAACATCACAACTGTGCATTTCAGCCCATCATGTAGTCTGACCAAATGGAAATGATACTGTGAGACAATTAAAATCTGTGTACTGCTCAAACAAAAAAAAGTCAAAATACATGAGAAAGTTAAGAGAACAAATATCCAACATTAAATACAGTGTATTTAATTCCTGATTTCTTGTTTTTTTGCATGTTTGTCACACTTAAATGTTTCAGGTCATCAAACAAATTTACGCAAACCTCCAAATAAAGGTTTTAAATGTAACAATTGCTTGCCTCCTCATTATATTAATCACGTGCCATTATTTTACTGTGTAAATACTGAATTATAACTATAACACAAGTAAACAGAAAATGCAGTTTTTAAATGAAAGTTGTTATTATTAAGGAAAAACAAAATCCAAACCTACATGGCCCTGTGTGAAAAAGTGATTGCCCCCCCTGTTAAAACATAACTTAACTGTGGTTTATCACACCTGAGTTCAATTGCAGTCTGGAAAAGGTTATAAAGCCATTTCTAAAGCTTTGGGACTCCAGAACCACAGTGAGAGCCATTATCCACAAATGGCGAAAACATGGAACAGTGGTGAACCTTCCCAGGAGTGGCCAGCTGACCAAAATTACCCCAAGAGCGCAGCGACGACTCATCCAAGAGGTCACCAAAGACCCCACAACAACATCCAAAGAACTGCAGGCCTCACTTGCCTCAATTAAGGTCAGTGTTCATGACTCCACCATAAGAAAGAGACTGGGCAAAAATGGCCTGCATGGCAGAGTTCAAGATGAAAACCACTGCTGAGCAAAAAGAACATTAAGGCTCGTCTCATTTTTGCCAGAAAACATCTTGATGAGCCCCAAGACTACTACTCTGTGGACTGACGAGACAAAAGCTGAACTTTTTGGAAGGTGTGTGTCCCATTACATCTGGCGTAAAAGTAACACCGCATTTCAGAAAAAGAACATCATACCAACAGTAAAATATGGTGGTGGTAGTGTGATGGTCTGGGGCTGTTTTGCTGCTTCGGGACCTGGAAGACGTGCTGTGATAAATGGAACCATGAATTCTGCTGTCTACCAACAACTCCTGTAGGAGAATGTCCGGCCATCTGTTCGTGACCTCAAGCTGAAGCGAACTTGGGTTCTGCAGCAGGACAATGATCCAAAACACACCAGCAAGTCCACCTCTGAATGGCTGAAGAAGAATAAAATGAAGACTTTGGAGTGGCCTAGTCAAAGTCCTGACCTGAATCCTATTGAGATGCTGTGGCATGACCTTAAAAAGGCAGTTCATGCTTGAAAACCCTCCAATGTGGCTGAATTACAACAATTCTGCAAAGATGAGTGGGCCAAAATTCCTCCACAGCGCTGTAAAAGACTCATTGCAAGTTATCACAAACGCTTGATTGCAGTTGTTGCTGCTAAGGGTGGCCCAACCAGTTATTAGGTTTAGGGGGCAATCACTATTTCATACAGGGCCATGTAGGTTTGGATTTTGTTTTCCCTTAATAATAACAACCTTCATTTAAAAACTGCATTTTCTGTTTACTTGTGTTATCTTTGACTAATATTTAAATTAGTTTGATGATCTGAAACATTTAAGTGTGACAAACATGCAAAAAATAAGAAATCAGGAAGGGGGCAAACACTTTTCACACCATTGTATATGTTGCACAGTAAAGCATTATAATTCAGTATTTACACAGTAAAATAATGGCACGTGATTAATATAATGAGGAGGCAAGCAATTGTTACATCACCTTTATTGGGAGGTTTGCGTAACAATCGTGTACTTTCCGTATGGAGTGTAATGTGGTTTGTTCCAGATGACCGGGTGGTTGGATTGGCCACCTGTAAGATGAATGGGGGGATTAGCGGAGCTCGGAACGATTATTCCTTGGCTCAGTTAGTCAAGTTTCTCACTTATTTTGAACATGAGATATAAATGCAGTATAGTGAGCGTGATGTCAAATGCTAAACACTTACTTGGGCTCTCCTGTCTCCGACTCCTAGGGTGCGCGATTAAAAGTGTCCCCGGGGAAACAAGTGCCTCTTTATTGTTCCAGGAGGGTTTGAATGGGGGTGGGGAGTATATGTCAGCTTTATGTTTTTAGATGTTTTAAGTATAAAGGGGTTAGTTGATGTAATGGCAGTATTTTGTTATGTATGTTTTTTTCAAATGTAGATGTATGTAAAATGGGGCACCCTAGAGTACCCCTGTTTTTGGTAGCACCCAAGGGTGGGTAGTATAAAAGGCTGCCCTTTGTTCCAGCTTGGGTAGTAATACTGGTCATGGTGGCTGGTCCAGAAGGGTGCTGCTGCTGCTATTTTGTGCTGTATGCCATGGTCACATGTACATAGCTGTAAATAAATGGCCACATCTGGGATTTGCTTTATCTCATGTCTCTGCCTCCATCACTTATGATCTTGGCCACTGGGAAGGTCAGTCTAACAATGTCCATGTTTATTGAGGTGGGATAAGGAAGTCTGGCAAATTCTTAACTTGTTGTTATTTTTGTTGGTGGTGTATGTTTGTGTGTGTGTTGAAGACTCTCTGAGCGAGGCACTAAAGGCTATCAGTGTGAGTACAGAGCTGATTGAGGAGGAGCTCAAGCCTCATTTGGACACAGTGCTGGCTGCTCTGCTGGAAAAGAGTAAGTCATGTAACACACCTGCATACAAACACACTGCACCCACAGACCCACCTTCCACCCATCCATCCATTTACTCTGGTTTGTCATCCCATCCCAGATCTGGTCATCAAACAGTAAACTATCTTACACAGCTCAGCTCTTACGTGTGAGTTAGACAGACTAGGCCATGATAGTTTTGATAGTCGGAAAATGAATGTGCTCAGCAAATGTCATAGCAATCTGCCTACTACAGTAAGCCCTTTCCAGATACGGAATATGTAACATTGCTGGCTTCATCTGCCTAAGCCTACCTAAGTTAAAATGATGGCTTTTGGCACTCAAACGTAGGATTCTGTAACATAAATGGCCCGAAATACTTTTATTCAGACATGACAGGATCATTACATTAAACTGCAGTGCTCGCAGAAAATAATATCAAGTGAAGCATTTTAAAACTTTTTGCAGTTGAATGGCTATCTAGGTGGCTTAATTGTAGACCATCAGAAGCACAAAGGACACTCACCCCTGATTCTCACTTGTCTGATCTACCTTGTAGTTTCCCTAATAAATTTTCTCATCAATGTCTTCATTTCGTAGCTAGAATATACAGTCAGCCAAGCACAGTTCAAAATGACAAGACATAACTTTCGCTCAGTTCCTTTTTGCTCACATGCTTTAACCTTGTACTGGTATACCTTACAGAAATGTTGCAGGTCTGACCTCGTCAGATTGACTTTTAAAAGAAACTCAGCCGCTTTTTCAGACATGCAACCAACATGTAAAATTAACATGTATGCATGTCTGAAGGGTGCTTCACAGTAGCCTGGATTTTGTGTGCCAATTGAATACTCTGCGTAAGGGTGGCACAATTGGCCTGTTAGACTGTCACATACCTGTATATTGGGTGAAAGTCTGATGGTGGCAGTAGATAAAAGGTCAGGAGGCCACCAGAAAATGTCTGTGAAAAGTGTCTTTTTTAATGCAACCACTAGGAGTTGTCAGAGTCGGAGTCACATACTTTTTGACTTGAAGTCACATCACGGCTTTACTTTGTAAACTAAAGACTATTAGCCAAAACTAACTCCACACATTTCTAGTAAATGCTGGGATTGAATATCATGCCATTGTTTTGCTTCTGAATAAATGGATTTTTGCATCCACAGAGAAAGATGCTGCTGTTGAGATTGTCAGAAGTGGGATTCTACCCACACTGGCTCAGGCTTTACGGAGTAAATGCAGCCTGAGCTGCCAGGTGGCTCTGGTGGTGGCAGAGATGGCCCGAGAAGGTAGGATACTGCTATAGTTGTTAATACAGCAGGAAAATTATTATATTTAATATTTTAGATAATTACTACACCATGTGTTCAGTAGCCATTATATGGAAGTTTTTATTGGACTTTATTAGTTGTAAACCACAGAAGACAATCCACAAATGTGGCCCATGATCCACAAATATTTTACACACAATAAAATAAAAAAAATACATGTTTGTGGATAGTGACATTTTTGTGGGTCATGGTACACACAAAATGGATTGTCTTCTGTGGGTTGCAAAGTCCAATAAAACTTTAACTATCACCTTACCTCAGCTCTTCACTGCCCCATATATTGTTGACAAAAGGTCCATTTAGTAGGTGGTCTAGAGCTTTCAATCATATCACATGATCTTTCTCAGCAGATGGAGTTTGCCCAGTTGTCGTGGAATTGTAAATGTCCAAATTTCCATTTTTCTGAGCACTTTACGGACATCTCACCCATGCTGCCCAAATATTGTTTGACTGACACACAGCTGGATGGTGTTTCATTATATGTCTTTTCTGAGTAATTACAGTGAAAAAATACTTTGCCCCTTGACTAACTTTTCCACAATGTTCCTGGAGCTATTGTTGTACACTGGGAAGATGCTCTTTTTGAGAAGCCACACTCGCTGAATTACAGCGAAATGTTGAATATATGTATGTAAAATGACGAACAATACAGTAGAATTTGACAATTCAGTAGAATTTAATGTGCAACCATATTTAGGGTTTGATTTCACTCAGTTTATATAGTGCACTGTGGCTTCAATAAAGCACTGGCTCAAGCAGAATTTTTACTGTAATACTAATTATACTGTATAAGAAAATATGTCACAGTTAGTGTGGTCATCTTTTTCATCTTTCAAAGCCATTATGAGTGGAATTATTCTGATGGCATGCATTCGTAGTAAAATTTCAGTCCAAACTGGTGCAGTCTATGTGTTGCTTTCAACTTATTCATGTCAGTGCACCCAGGTTAAATCCATATAAGGGCTCCATGCATTGCGGTCTACCACAGTGTCTTTGTTAATACTATTCCTCTGGGTACCAAACACATAATGGCTAACGAAACTGTAACTGCTTACTGTAACTGCACTCAGTCTAATAATCTGGCTTGCCCTGCCAACTAGTGGTGACAACATGCTTGCATGTAGCGTGGCAAGCATGTTGCCACTGCCGCACAGGGGGTAGAAAAAGGTACAACAGAGGTTCAAGGGACTTATATGTTTCTTTAAGGGGGCATTTAAGGGAAATACCAGAGTTCAAGAGGTTAAATCTTATGTTATGTTGTAGCTGCAGTCAGGGAGCCATGCATTGAGGCAGGCCTGGTGAAGGTGCTCGTTCCCCATCTGAACAGCAATAACCAGGAGATGCTGCTGAACACTGGCAGGGCCATCGGACGCATCTGCTTTGACAACTGTGAGTTGATCTGACATTGCTTGCTCGGTCAGCAGGGTTCACTGATGATGAACAGTGTGCTTATGAGGCAGACTGTCATTCTCTGTAGCCTTCAAAAGAACACAGACAGCAAGTCAGTCTTCAGGTTGAAATAGGTACTATGTATATGGCTTCTAATTCTCAAATGTAAAATTATTTTTTATTATCATTATTCAATTTAATTTGATGAATTGTATGCAATTAACATTTCCACATCAGTTACCTGATTATAATTACAATAAACCACTGAGACATGATGTTGAAATGAAACATTATAATTTATAACATATTATAAAGAGTACAGTCTAGACCTGCTCTGTAGGAAAAGTGCAATGAGATAGCTTCTGTTATGAATTGGCGCTATATAAATGAAACTGAAGTGAAGTGAACTGAAACAATGACCTTTAAAGTTAAAGTGTGTTTTGAGACACAAATACATACACACGAAATACAAAATTAAAAACAAAACAATAATAAAACTGTTATCTGTTACTTTATCTTTGTTCACTTCCACTCTCTCTTTGACCTCCCACCCAGCATACCAACAGGACCAGTTAGTCCAGAGTGGTGTAATCCCCCGACTGGTGTCCATAATAAGAGAGTATCCAGAGAACGACCCTCTGGTCAACGTCTGCCTGCTGGCCCTCTGTAACCTGGCTGACATGGGTGATTATTTATTAATTGTATTTATTATAATTAATTAGGAATTATTTACAGTAGAGATGTCCTTCACAGCTACAGGGCTGCTCTTTTAATTCGTGGTCATCTTTGTGTTGTGTTTCTTCTCTGTATTGTCTATGTGCTTTCCCTTAGTCATATAAAACAAACTAAATTGCTCACAGGTACAAAAGGCACAGTAAATGCCTGCACACACCCTCTGTTACTCACTATTATGACAACCCCAACAGGCCTGTGTAATTTTCAAACTGTTTGTGTACAGTGCCAAGACAAATCAGTGGGAATAATGAACAAACAAAGACAGATCTGACTTTAGGCATTCTTCCGTGCTTCTCCACCTCATTCACAGTGGAATATGTAAAACAATGAGCCAAAGCTTACACAGCGATATCACCAGGATAAAGGAACCAAAGCTTGTCCCAAAGGAAGGGAGGCCAACACTGTTATAAAATATTTTAAATGAGACCCTTACCAAGAAGAGAGTGGGAAATTCACAATGTCAAAAAGCTGCTGTGTTAAATTAGCTGTCGATGTCTGATGTATGATCGCTTAAACTGGTAGTCAGGATAATTAGTTACCTTCAACACTGCCTAGTTATAGATCCCCGTGTTTGCAGACTCTGCGCGGGATGCCCTGGCAGAGCTGGACGTCGCCGATGTACTGACATTTCAGCTGAAACGGGCGCCTGATGCTGAACGCAGACACGTCATCCTGGAAATACTGGGCTCACTGAGCGAGAGTGGTAAGACCTGCAGGATGCTTCAGGAAGGAAGCTAGGAAGACTAATTGATGAAACTCTGGTTTGAAATTTGGTTTGCAGCCAGATGACATAAGTCATAAAAAACAACAATGAAAAACAAAAACAATGACAACGGTCAATCACAAAACACAGTAAAGCACAGGATAACAGACACAATTAACACCTTCCTTGAAGAGTGTTAAGATGGCCGTGTAGCTGCTGGAGGCAGAGGTTAGGTGCAGACTAACCAGGTGTTTACCCACGATGACGACATAATAACAATAAGTCAACTTCTCCACATAAAATACTACAGCAACATGTGGTTCTGACAACAGCAGCGCTTGATGGAAACTTGCAGCCTTATATAGCCTGCCACTGGCAATGACCTCGACCCCTACCACAGTATAGGGAAATCTGCCCCTCACCTGACATCAAAACTATACAAACACAACAAATAAAAATACATTAAAATACATTCATACTACACTAATGTCAACTAGTTTGCATGATCTTAATTTATGTTACACATTAAAATATAATCACAGAAACCCTGAATAGCAGATTACAGTCCACTAACACCCTTACAATAATTACCACACGGTATCTCCCGGAACCTTTAAATTGGTGCTCAGATACCCTGACTACT
The DNA here is from genome assembly GCA_027580175.1 of Siniperca scherzeri. Lineage (NCBI taxonomy): Eukaryota > Metazoa > Chordata > Actinopteri > Centrarchiformes > Sinipercidae > Siniperca > Siniperca scherzeri. The sequence continues at coordinate 29,750,230 of CM050841.1, read as the reverse complement.
CTTTTAGCCCGAACACCCTGGAGAGGAGACACAACAGAGGTGAGTGACCTGAACACAAACATTACACATTATATTATTATCAAGCAACAGTTAACACTACATTCAATCCATCATCATTTTGGCAAAGGTTATAGCACAATGCACACATTATGTTAACCAAACTAGCCAAACTGAGTGTATATGTGTTTACAGGGCCGACCTTCAATCAACTCCAGCAGAGAGGCAGCTACAATATCTACAGAACACATTAATTAATATATGCAACAATTTCAATAAAAACATTCAGCCTTTCAAGTTTGTGCCTTATTTCTTTCACCAGTACTGTATACAAATTGTTACAAAATACTAGTAATGAGGACCTTTATTACATCCCTCCTCTCTCCCTCAAGAGCACAGTACCTCAAACTTCCCTTCAGAGACAGTCAGCCATAGTGTTTGTTTTCCCTGCTCTGTTGTGGACTGTAAAGCCATATTGCTGCAGGGAAAGATACCATCCGGCGATGCGCATGTTGGTATCATTCATCCGATGCAACCACTGGAGGGCACAATGATGAGCCTCCAGATAGAGGTGTCATTCTAGAAGTTAGTATTTGAGTGTCAATGGCCTACTTCATCGGGAGACACTCCTTCTCCACAATAGAATACCTGGTCTCTCTCTCCACCCCCTTCCTGCAATAGCACCCCATCCAGGCCCACTCCAGAGGCATCTGTTTGCAGGGTGAACAACTTGTCAAAGTCAGGACTGTGCAGAACTGAATGGGTACAGATGGAATCTTTGAGCTTCCTGAAAGCTCTTTCACACTCCTCGGTCCAGTGCACTTTATTGGGTGCTGCAGCTCTTGTGAGGTTAAACACCACTGAACGCTCTGCAAAGTGGGGAATGAACTTCCTGTACCACCCCACCAGGCCCATGAAACTCTTCTACCTTCTTCTTGGTGGTAGGAACAGGGAAGGCCTGGATGGCCTCCACCTTCCCCACTTGAGGCTTGATCTTGCCAAAGCCGATGACATAGCCCAGATACTCGACCTCTTTCTGGGTTAAAGCACATTTCTGTGGATGGATGGTTAACCCTGCAGCTCTAATGCATTGCAGGACTAGTTGCAGATGTGACGTGTTCCTCTCAGGACTGGCTGAAAATCACCACATCATCCAAGTTGGCAGCTGAAAACTCTGACACATCTCTCAGAACAATTCAATTTATTTATATAGTGCCAATTCATAACAGACATTCTCATTGCATTTTTCCTATAGAGCAGGTCTAGACCATACTCTTTATAATATTTTTTACAGAGACCCAACAAATCCCAAATATGGTTCACTAATCTCTGAAAAGTAGCTGGGGCCCCCCCGAAGGCCAATGGAGTCTTGAAGGCTGTAAACTCCCATGCGTCTGGTGCCAACTCAACCTGCCAATAGCCTTTACTCAGGTCCAGGGTGGTGGTGTACTTTGCTCTACCAACTCTCTCCACCAGGTCATTGATTCTAGGCATGGGATATGGATCAAATGGAGTCACAGCATTGAGGTATCTAAAGTCAATGCCAAATCTCAGTGAGTCATCTTTTTTGGATACCAAAACAGGGCTGCACCATTCACTGCTGGATACCTCAATTATACCCATCTCCAACATCAACCTGATTTCTTTCTTTAAGACAGGCACAAACTGCTCAGGAATCTTGTAGCTCTTCTGCCACACTGGAGCATCCTTCTTGAGCCAGCTCCTGGAACACCTTCAACAAGTTTACATGAAATGTCTGATATTTCTTGACTCTCTGGCTTATAAAGTTCATATGTGACCTTACTGATCCATTTAGGGACTTCATAAGGTCCATGCCCCTTGGGCAGCAGCTTGCTGTAGGAAGCAGCAACAGCAGATGTTGGCCTGGTCCAAAAACCCTCTCTCTACTCACTTATTTTGGTTCTATTGAGCCGTCCTCATGGTCTCCTGGGCCACTGCTGATATTTCCTCCAGCCTCTCTCATCTTGACCACATATGGCACAGCGTTCTCTCTCGTTTATGTAGGACTTTCCCATTAGTCTTTCAGGAGGTCCATTGGCCCTCTCACCTGGCGTCCATGCAACAGTTCAAATGGTGAGAAGGGGTGGTCATAATTCTCTTCACTCCTGACAGCTGATAGACCTGCTGTAGCAACTTAGACATAAAATTTGTCCCACAGTCTGTCAGGACTTCTCTAAGTATGCCTACCCTGGAAAACATTTCTGGCTTTCACTGACTTTAGGGGGAAGGCTTCAGGATAGTGGGTTGCATAATCACAGATTACCAAGATGTATCTGTTGCCAGAGGAACTTCTCTCTAATGGTCCCACTACATCCATGCCTATTCTTTCAAAAGGTGTCTCAATGACTGGCAATGGCTGTAGCTGGGTCCTTGCAACCTTCCTCCCTGACGTCCGCTGACACTTCTCACAAGAACTACAGAACTGAGAAACCTGACTATATAAACCTGGTCACACAAAAGGACTGTCAATCCTACACAAAGTTTTTTGAAATGCCATATGTCCTGCCCATGGTACTGAATGTCCTAGATCCATCATCCTGTGTCTGAACCGCTGTGGTAATGCTAAAGCCTCAACATAAACCCCTGCACTGGCCACCCACTCTGAGTTTGGTTCTGTCCAAGGTTTCTGCCTCTTTTATAGGAAGTTTTTCCTTGCCACTGTCACTTGCTTGCCAAGTGCTTGCTCATGGTGAGAATTGTTGGGTCTCTGTAATTAATATTATAAAGAGTACGGTCTAGACCTGCTCTATAGGAAAAGTGCAATGAGATAACTTCTGTTATGAATTGGCGCTATATAAATGAATTGAATTGAATTGCACTGATAGAGAATCCTCCCTTTTACTACTTAGGTAGCTTCTTCTAGACAGCCTGGGCTACCTTGCTTGACTCCCTCAACCTCTTTCTCAAACCAAGGCTTTAAAGTAGGGTCTTCCTTCTGGATGGATGGCTTGGTTTAGAAAGCTCATCTGTCTCTTTCCTAGCTATGCTCCTCCATTTTTCTGTCCTCTTTGCTATAGATTTAGAAAGCCTAACTTGACCTGTCTCCGACTCCACCCCAAAGAATGGCAACTCCCAGTGAACTTCCCCTGAACTCTGAGCCCTGGTGGTCACCATAATACAAGGTTGAGATGTCCCTGTGACTGGGACCACTATGGCATGTGCTAGGGCCCTCCCTGCATTCTTGCCCTGGGCTCTGAACCTTCCTAGTTACTGGGTTGAGTGTGATAGGTTTGCCATTTTCTGTCTGCTGCACAAGATCAAGGAGGATGACCAGCCTACCCAGATTCTGTAACATCCAAAGCCTGACACATTTCTAGAGTCCAGTTAAGAAAAAGTAGGACAAAAGTTTAACAGGCCTACAGCCACCGAAACAAAGGCAGATTTAGTCCTTTCAGTCCTTATAGCTGGAACCCTAAAGAGATGGCCAGATGGAAGTAACACATTCCATTGCATTTGAATTTTGAGACCAATTATCATAATTTAGCAACATAAAGGTAAAGAAATCATGTACACAGAGACAAAAATATTGTGGAAAAAAATAGACCATCTCAATCCGAAGGAGGTATATAACACACACTTCAGTGGTTTAAAAAAAAAAGAAACAGAAGAGCACAAAAAGGAGAAAAGAATCTTAAAAAACAAGAAGAGAAAGGAGAGAGAAGAAGCATATAAAGTACATGAATTCCAAACTGGTGTGGGAGAGATTTGTTAAGATTTTGAATAAATAATAAAATATCATCAGCATAGAGCAATATGTAATGTGAAGTGTTATAAACTGAAATGGGATCCTGATGGGTTGATCTGGGGATAGCTTGAGGGAGACAGGGGGCAGCCTTGATGGGTGGCTATTGTTACAAGAAAAGAGAAATTGTTGATTTTTACATCAGTGAAATAAATTACTTTGACATGTCAGATATTTAATTTGATGGATTAGCTAATAATTTTTTATCATAAACAGTTTGCATATTGATGTTCCATAAAATGTACAGTATCACAATATAAACGGATATCACAATATAAAATTACATATAACCACATAGAAGATTTCATCCCTAGTGTCCACTGCTAAGTAGAGGAATACACAATTTAGAACTCAAAGAGAACAATGCTGTAGCTTCGTTAGCAAAGAATATAATTCTGTCTTGCGGTGGATTGCAGACAAGTGTGACCAACAATCACTGAATCTGCTATAATTTCATCCAAATATATAAACACAATCATCACTGTGCCCTGACACTTTATGATGGTGTCTATAAATATTTCTCAAATGTAGCCAAGAAAAAAAACACAACATTTTTTTGTCAAGGTATAACTCAATCATATATTTTTTCCTTCTTTAGAAATACTCAAAGTAACAGAGTATAAACACATGGCTGCGAAGTCCTTAAAGTATTAAATTAATTAATTAATATCTACAAATCTGTGACAGCTAGGCAACTCAATTTTCAAAATCCTTTAGTATTATGATTCTAATTTGACTTTTTTTTCCTTCAGTAGTTAACAGGCAGTAGCTAAAGCCTTTTCATTTATTCTTGACACAATAAACTAGAACCATATTTATTACAACTTTTCTTTAATAAAGAATCAAAGGCAGACAATGGCTCACAGTGCGGTTGCAAGGCTGTTTGTTTCTGATTAAAACATACAAATGGGGGGACTAAAGGGAGAATGGATAGTTAAGCCATGATTTACCGGATTTACTGTACAATCAGCCTTGAGTTGAGAGCTGGGGGTGCTGGGAGTGTACTATGGCCTAAAAACTAAAAACGTGAGATAGAGAGACGGAAAACAAGAAGGAGGATGAGAGTGATCTACTGGTATAATGTCAGATTTTCTAACATGAAATAATGCTCAATACCACGTACTACGTAAAAGTCAAAACCTTTGTTTTTGTCTTCTTTTATCGTGGTGTTGTACATTTATTGGAAGACAATGTTAGTTATTAATAATGGTAAATAGAAAGTCAATAGTAAAGCTTACCTGGTTGTGCTGTACCACCAGATACACTGAAGCTGCAGTTTGCAGAGTCAGGAGTACCAGAGGCTTTATCAGAGATGATTAGGGGTCTGCAGGGAGGTTCTGACCCCCATGACCTCTGCAGCATCAAGATTGCCTCCAACCTCATAGTGTCCCTGCTTTTAGGAGGTGAGTGATGCAGATACAAACTTGTGGGACATCTCTGAATGTGTTTGTGTATACAACAATTCTGTCTCAGTGTAGGTATTAATTTCCTTATTTGTCTGTCTTTCACCTCATTCACCTAGTCAGACTTTTCTGTAAGTAAAAAAAATTGTCCAGCACTCCACACTGAATGTGCAGAATGTGATGTGACAGGTCCGATCTAAGTAATCAGAAATTTTTGTGCATGTAATTTACTGTGCATATTTCAGCTCTGATTGGCCAGTTCAAATAACACTGACTGTTGTCTTGTCCTGTCCTCTGTCATTGCATTCAGACAATATGCACCATAAATGTGGTGTTGACTAACTGTCATCAGCTGTCATCTAAAGAAAAAGACAGAAGAAGAGATAGAAAAGCACACAGGGGGCAAGGGCTGTCCATGACATAACAAACCAGCCAAGCAGGTTGTTTACAGCATTATGACTCCTTTCAGCCGTATTTATCTAGATAGTGAGACATTTCTGGGCGGCAGTGTGTCACAGGACGGACCATTATGTCTCTGTGTGTCTGGTGCATCAGTGTCTTTTATTAGTTATTTGTTTACCTCAATAATATGCAGCAAAACATCCTTACATCATGCTATATTATTATTAAAGGATGGTAATGTCAGCGCTGCTTGTTGGAAGAAATAATGTGCTTCTTTGTGAGTATTAATGATCTGGTGTGTGTGTGTGTGTGTGTGTGTGTGTGTCAGATGAGTCTATGCAGAAGTGTTTTGGTGAGGGATCAGGTCTGGTGTATCAGGATGTTCTGTCCTGGCTGCAGAGCTCCAACACCCAGCTGCAGCTGTCTGGAGCCCTGGCCATTGCCAACTTCGCCAGGAACGGTGAGATTTTCAGAACACAGTCAGAAAAGAATACAGACTGTAAAGAGATCTCTGTGACTTCACCCATAGGTTTCTGAAGGGACATTCCTTGCCATCTGTGCCATCTATGTGGAGCTAAGCAAGATAAGCAAGCAACCACCACCACAGCTGAGACGTTTGTCAAATCAAGCAAACACACCCTGAAATATACAGTGCTTCTCTTTAAAGCAGCTATAAACAATGTTTTTATTATAATGATGGGTCAGATGAATATGTGTAATGCGAAAGGTGTCACTCGTATTGATGAACCCAAAAAGAATTATCACCAACTCTGCCGTTACCCTCAGAGAAGACTGGACTTCAGGTGCACACAAACAATGTTAATGTTGCTCTGTAACAGCTGAATGTGTAAATAAGCAACTGCTTGCTAACAAGTTCGCCATATCACCTTATAAGGTATGTCAGTCTTGTGTTTACAGCCTGTTTTTGCTGCCCTCAAACAATTATTGCAGATTTAAGATTTAATATCTCTCAATGGAACGACTCTCAAAGTCACCACCAAGACACACTTTGGAAGAATTGATACTGAGTATCGAGTCCCTAACTTCTTGTAGAAAAAATGTCATCATTTCATATACCAAGGGATATGTTGACGTCAATACAGCATTCTTGGAGCCAAGGCTGGATTACGAACTTGGCAATGCCGTTGGGCCCCAGGGGTCCTGAAGGCTTCAGGCTCTCTGTTCATCAACTGGTTGTGCTAATCAAATTTAACTTGTTTGGGAATATGGACCAGTAAAACATGTCTGACATGTCTGGTTCTATGTATCTATCTATAAATTCTAAGAACTTTGTGCTTCCAGTAATTGTTGCAAATTCACAATTTAATGTGGGAAATCTGGGGGCAGGTCCTCCTAGCAGGATAAAGTAGCTGTGCTTGAAGCCAGCACCTAGTGGCCATTAGAGGAACTTCAGTTAAGACCAGTCAACATGTTGTCTTCCACGTCATCTTCTTCAAAATACAATTAAACAGATTAAATGTTGGCTAATTTTAAGTAATACAGTATAACTTTTAACAGGATAATTCTATTGAGTTTGTGTGAGTATTCAGATTACATGGCTCCACTTTGAAGTTGTAGATGGAATACAGTAATCAGGTTCTGAAGGTGTCTTTGTGGGCCTGCTGTGTTTCTGTCAGACAGTAACTGTGTGAAGATGCTGGACCTTGGCGTGGTTCCTCACATCCTGACCGTGTTGGAGCAGCATGTCGATGAAGGAGACGTGTCTGTTCAACATGCTGGACTGAGCGCGCTCAGAAACCTGGCCATTCCTGGTACTGATCAAAGCAAAACAGTAGAGATATGGTTCCACTGACCAAACACCAAAGTAATTACTTGAAAGTTTAACACTTAAACTTTTACAGGACAGAGTCATATACACGTTCACACCAAGAAGAACACACTTCAACAGAACACATCTTCAAAAACTTACTCAAATGGGTTTCTATGGGCAAATGCCAGAAAATAGTTTACATGGGTCAATCAGGAAAAATCACCACAACTGTAAACATACTTGTGAAGGGTTAAAACGACATTCTTAAAATGAATGTTGTCATTTAAATTATATTTAAAATGACAGGATGCTAAAATTGTGTTAAATGTATTATAAACCACACTGAGCAGCACATGCAAACACACACACACACCACTTACATTGAGACACTTGGTAAATGCATCAGTATAACCTTTGTGTCTTCCAGCCACCAACAAAGTGCAGATGCTGGAGGACGGGGTGACTGAGAGGATAAAGACCCTGCTGCGCTCCGACATGCCGCCAGTTCAGTTCAAACTGCTGGGTACACTACGCATGATGGTGGATGGACAAGGTGAGCATAACTCTCTAACTGTATAACTGTTTTAAAGTTTAAGGACTTATATTCATGCATGAAACGAATTGCATTCAGTACTTAATAGTAGTCCCAAATGCAACCGCCAGGGGGCACAAGCCAGTGTCTTCTTGTGCCAGTCCCAAGTCTGGATAAATGCAGAGGGTTGTGTCAGGAAGGGCATCCGACGTAAAAAAACATGCCAAATAAAAAATGCGAATTGTGAAAATGACTTCCATACCGGATCGGTCGGGGCCCGGGTTAACAATGACCGCCACCGGTGCTGTTGACCTACAGGGTACCGGTGGAAATTGGACTACTGTTGGTCGAAGATGAAGAAGGAGAGGAGGAAGGTGTGTTCGTAGGCAGAGAGAGAAGAGGAAAGCTAAGAATGTAGGACTGACAGTAGGGACTTTGAATGTTGGGACTATGACAGGGAAGGCTAGAGAGTTGATTGACATGATGCAGAGAAGGAAGGTGGACATACTGTGTGTCCAGGAGACCAGGTGGAAAGGTAGCAAGGCTAGAAGCTTAGGAGCAGGGTTCAAGTTGTTCTACCATGGGTCAGATAGGAAGAGAAACGGAGTAGGAGTTATCCTGAAAGAGGAGTTTGTGAGGAATGTTCTAGAGGTGAAAAGAGTATCAGACAGGTTGATGAGTCTGAAGCTGGAAATTGAAGGGGTGATGTTCAATGTTGTGAGTGGTTATGCCCCACAGGTAGGATGTGAGTTAGAAGAGAAGGAGAAATTCTGGAGTGAGTTAGATGAAGTGATGCAGAGCATCCCCAGAGGTGAGAGAGTGGTGATTGGTGCAGATTTCAATGGGCATGTAGGTGAAGGGAACAGAGGTGATGAGAATGTGATGGGCAGGTTTGGTCTTCAGGACAGGAACGCAGAAGGACAGATGGTGGTAGACTTTGCAAAGAGGATGGAAATGGCTGTAGTGAACACTTTCTTCCAGAAGAGGCAGGAACATAGGGTGACATATAAGAGCGGAGGTAGAAGCACTCAGGTGGACTACATCTTGTGTAGACGTTGTAATCTGAAAGAGACCAGTGACTGTAAAGTAGTGGTAGGGGAGAGTGTAGCCAGACAACACAGGATGGTAGTGTGTAAAATGACTCTGGTGGTGAGGAAGATGAAGAGGACAAAGGCAGAGCAGAGGACGAAGTGGTGGAAGTTGAAAAGGAAGAATGTCATGTAGTTTTCAGGGAGGAGCTGAGACAGACTCTGGGTGGTCAGGAAGTGCTCCCAGATGACTGGACCACTACAGCTAATGTGATCAGGAGACAGGTAGGAGGGTATTCGTGTGTCATCTGGAAAGAGGAAAGTGGACAAGGAGACTTGGTGGTGGAACGAGGAAGTGCAGGAGTGTATACAGAGAAAGAGGTTAGCTAAGAAGAAGTGGGACACTGAGAGGACTGAAGAGAGACAGGAGTACAGGGAGATGCAGCGTAAGGTGAAGGTAGAGGTGGCAAAGGCCAAACAAAGAGCATATGAGGACTTGTATGCTAGGTTGGACACTAAAGAGGGAGAGGTGGATTTGTACAGGTTGGCCAGACAAAGAGATAGAGATGGGAAGGATGTGCAGCAGGTTAGGGTGATTAAAGATAAGGATGGAAATGTATTGACAGGTGCCAGGAGTGTGATGGGAAGATGGAAGGAGTACTTTGAAGAGTTGATGAATGAGGAAAATGAAAGGGAACGAAGAGTAGAAGAAGTGACTGGTGTGGAGCAGGAAGTAGCAAAGATTAGCAAGAGTGAAGTGAGGAGGACGTTGAAGAGGATGAAGAGTGGAAAGGCAGTTGGTCCTGATGACATACCTGTGGAGGTATGGAAGTGTCTAGGAGAGGTGGCAGTAGAGTTTCTGACTAGTTTGTTTAACAAGATCTTGGAGAGTGAGAGGATGCCCGAGGAATGGAGGAGAAGTGTACTGGTGCCAATTTTTAAGAACAAGGGAGATGTGCAGAGCTGTGGCAACTACAGAGGAATAAAGCTGATGAGCCATACAATGAAGTTGTGGGAAAGAGTAGTGGAAGCTAGGCTAAGGGCAGAGGTGAGCATTTGTGAGCAGCAATATGGTTTCATGCCTAGAAAGAGTACAACAGATGCAGTATTTGCTTTGAGGATGCTGATGGAGAAGTACAGAGAAGGTCATAGGGAGTTGCATTGTGTCTTCGTAGATTTAGAGAAAGCGTATGACAGGGTGCCGAGAGAGGAGCTGTGGTATTGTATGAGGAAGTCTGGAGTGGCAGAGAAGTATGTGAGTGGTGCAGGACATGTATGAGAGCTGTAAGACCGTGGTGAGGTGTGCTGTAGGTGTGACAGAGGAGTTCAAGGTGGAGGTGGGTCTGCATCAAGGATCGGCTCTGAGCCCCTTCTTGTTTGCTCTGGTGATGGACAGGCTGACAGATGAGGTTAGACAGGAATCTCTATGGACTATGATGTTTGCGGATGACATTGTGATTTGTAGTGAGAGCAGGGAGCAGGTGGAGGAAAATCTAGAGAGATGGAGGTCTGCTCTGGAAAACAGAAGAATGAAGCTCAGCCGCAGTAAGACAGAATACATGTGTGTCAATGAGAGGGACCCAGGTGGGACGGTGAGGTCACAGGGAGCAGAGGTGAAGAAGGTGCAGGACTTTAAGTAGTTAGGGTCAATGGTTCAGAGCAATGGAGACTGTGGAAAAGAGGTGAAGAGCCGAGTGCGAGCAGGTTGGAACAGGTGGAGAAAAGTGTCAGGTGTGTTGTGTGATAAAAGAGTATCAGCAAGAATGAAAGGAAAGGTGTTCAAGACGGTGGTGAGACCAGCGATGTTGTACAGCTTAGAGACAGTGGCACTGAAGAAAAGACAAGAGGCAGAGCTGGAGGTAGCAGAGCTTAAGATGCTGAGGTTCTCGTTGGGAGGGACGAGGATGGACAGGATCAGGAACGAGGACATCAGAGGGACAGCTCATGTTAGATGTTTCAGAGCTAAAGTCAGAGAGGCCAGATCGAGGTGGTTTGGAAATGTTCAGAGGAGAGACTGTGAATATATTGGTAGAAGGATGCTGAGGTTGGAGCTGCCAGGCAGGAGGTCTAGAGGAAGACCAGAGAGGAGGTTTATGGATGTAGTGAGAGAGGACATGAAGTTAACTGGTGTGAGTGAAGAGGATGCAGAGGACAGGGTTAGATGGAGGCACATGATTCGCTGTGGCGACTCCTGAAAAGAAGAAGATTTAATAGCAGTCCCAGATGTGATTTCCCCTTTGTCAAATTAGCTACAATCAGACTAAATTTCTATTTGGACACAGGAATGTTCAGATTGAATGGCCAAAATGTCAACTTGATCACTAGGTATCTAACAGACACAACATACAAACATTGAAATTCTGATTGTTATTATCATTATTACCATCATTCTTCCTTTATTTCCCCTACTATTTCTCTCTTTTTGGTCATCTCAGTCTCATCTTTTAATAATTTATTATTCCTCCCTTGCTTAAGAGGACTTGTGGGTGGCCTCACCCAGACCCTCCAGAGAGGGCTGGCCAGTTGGGAAGGACGCCGTGCGTCCCACTTTGAACAGTTGAAAGCCTCAGTTAGAAGCACATTTTGTATTCATTTATCCATTCCCCCAGCTCCATTTACATTCTCCCAAGCCTGTTATTTTCTCATTTAATCGATAATCATTTGGTCTGTAAAATGCCAGAAAATAGTGAAAAATGCCCATCACAAGTTCCCAGAGGCCAAGGTTGTAAGACTGGGAGTTTTTCCCCTGTACAACTCGGTGGCAACTTGTGGCCATATTTCCTATTTGCTTTTGTTGTGATTTGACACTTTTCTGTTAACATTGTTAAATGTATTTGTCCTTTTCTCTGCTATGCTCTGTGTGTCAGAGGAGGCAGCCCTGGTGCTGGGTCGAGATGCTGTGCTGCTGGCTCGGGTCATGGAGTGGTGTGAAGCCAAAGACCATGCAGGAGTCCGAGGAGAAGCCAGTCGCCTATTGGCTGCCCTCATCAGACACAGCCGCAGTCCCGTGAGCCAGTTTATTCTGATCCGAAAGTTAGCTCAAGTTTGAGCTAAAACATACAGTTTCTTTCTTTCGTACCCAGTTTGTTGGAGTTTAACATAATGACAGTATGACACACACACACACTGAACATCTGTAATGGGCTGATTTCGTCTCTTCACAGGAAGTTGTCCATGCTGTAACCAAAGCAGATGGGGTTCGGCACCTTATCTCCATGGCAACAAGTGAGCATGTCATCATGCAGAACGAGGCCCTGGTTTCCCTGGCGATAGCATCTGCCGTTGACATTGGTAAAGCAATTTCTGTCAATGTTAAGTCAAAAGTTCTGGGCCTGAATTTATCAAGCATGTCAGAATCACTCCTAGAAAGTTTGACTGGAACTAAATGTGACCTCTCTCTAAATGTGACCGCTCTGCAGCTCTTCTAAATCCTGAAGGAGGAGAATGTTGTCACTCCTCAGCCTAGAAGTAGGACCGAAAATGGGTCACTCTGAGAATGGTTGGCCAGTTAGGACGGATTTTACCACTTTGAGATGCTTGATAAATACAGGCCCCAAAGTCACTCCATAGACCCCTCATGTCAGAGGACCACAGCTTTAACTGTTAACCTCTTCCACTCCACCCCTCCCTACCATAGACCCATTTTTGTCTTTTTTAGGTGGGGACAGGGGATGTTTATGGGGAGATAGCAGGTCAACAGTATATGCCACGTAGAAGTGGTGTACATCATCTGAAAGCCGGGAACCTGAAGAATCTGTAATAAATATTGTGTTTTGGTTAGGCGCCTATTCAAAATTTGAAAGTTTAGAGTGTATAAGGGCTTAGAACATTATGATGGAAGTGTATGACGGCCATTCCCATGCTCAATTATGTCTCATAAGTTGTTGCAGCAGTTTTTTGGGTTGTTACCATTTGTTACACAGATTTGGTGCAATATTTAACCATGATAAAAATGGTCAAAATCCCTCCAAAATATCACATTAAGACACCAAGACCTTGAGGGACACCATAGAAAAATTCATGCTGTGATTTGGTGTCAAAAACTTTAGACATTTGGAGATTTCTGTAAGCATTGTCTGTCTGCATTTTTCGGCAATTGGATGGCGAGCAATTGCTCCGAAACCCTCTTATTGTGAATATACATGGGGAAGCCATACATCCTCTGAATGCCCTGAGTCTCTAGTGTGTGGTTGTAAAGTTTCATGAGGCTGTGATTATCCTCAAGGTCACAACAGGTCATTTTATACAGTGAGGTCAAGTTTAAAAAAATTGTCTCACTACAATGAAATGGCTACTATGGGGACTAACATCAGCACACATGAATACAATTGGGCTCATTGGATCCACAAGAGTCTCAGCTTTCCTGTCATACCCAATTTATGCAGTTCCAATACGGCAATATACTTTGTACTGACTTTGTAAGAGTTTTTTTTCTAACCACAGTAAACATAATGTTTACATTTTTAAAGTTACAGGAAACTCAAAATTGTGAATTTGTAACCAAACTGTGTTGGTGGTCTTGGTATCAGCTCTTAGAAATGTCATCAATAACTGTTAATTGCTCCTACGTTGTTTCTTTTTTTAGAGTTTATCATCTCTATTTCCTCGTTCAAACATTGGGTTTCGTCCCACAAGGAACAGTGGAACACTGCTCACCTCTGGATGTGGCCTCGGCCATCATTCTTTCTCACTGCAACAAATACACACACAGAGTGAAATACAGAGCTTGATTTGTCATTCACGGGGTTGTTGAGATGATTTGGTGTATGTAAGATGCATAAGCCTGTCTGTACTGTCAGGAGTCGCCTATTGATGCCAAGTCAGTGTTCAGCACAAACAAACTTTTCATTTGGTTTCTGAACTTGGTAAAGCTGCTCTATAGTGTTTTCAGTTCTGGTCGTGAATGGCTCGCCTGGCTCAAACATACAGTTTATGGCTGTTGGATTCCTCTGTTATCTTTACTCTGGGTGCCATGTTGGTATTATAACACACATGGCTTTGTTGTTCCTGACTTTATTCGCATCTTGTTGAACTTCTATACCATTCTGCTGTTTAATCCCTGGTGAGTTTTAGTTGTTATTTGAGGTTTTGTGTAACTTCACATGCTTTGCACAGTACATCATGTGTATAATGTATAGATATGAAAGAAATGCAATTTTGAATTAAGTTTAATTAATTCATTAATTTAATTAAGTTTAAGTTTTCTGTAACATGCTTACAGTGCTTTTAGCTTTTAACCGTCTAAACAAGGCAATTCATAAGAACCATATACACGATATATATACGTTTCAGCCAAAAAAGAAGTCAGGCAAGGTTGTATGTAAGTTGTTTGATTCCAGTGTAGACGTGAAGAGGAAGAAAGGAAGAAAGACGAGCGGTGTGTGAGTAGTAATCAGCACCGCAGTGGTTGGACAGCTGCACCTCCAGCTAACCAGGGTTTATTATTAGCTCAAGACAAAAAATAAACACTGTGAAACATGGATAATGCCCAACAGGCTGTACGTTCACTATTGTGATGTAATAGCATCAAGAGAACACAAAAACATTGCAAGGGAATGCAAAAGCTAGCTGTGCTAAGTGCAGCCAGATGCAATCAATGTGCTGCACCAAGGAATACACAAGACTAACCACTTCTAACTACTAACTAGTTCGGTTTATTTCATGACACAAGACAAATCAGTTAAGGTATATGATATGACATCTTCAGATTTTGAATGAAATCATGTACATTTAGAAATGCATTTACATGTGTGTTTGCCATATGTTTGTGTGTGTGTGTGTGTGAACACTACAGAGTCTATGAAGAATCCATTTATGGACGCGGAGCTGTTGCCCATGCTGAAGAAGATGTTGGAGGATCCTGTAGGGGCAGTCGAAGTCAAGTTCAGTGCTTTAGGTCTCATCTGCAGCCTGGCTAACTCCAGTAGGTGTTTGATTTTACAACACGCATTCACAGAAATTCTGTTCCACCGCAAATTTCAAGATGTTTTAGAGTGTGAGAAAAACTATCAAAGAATATCTGTTGTGACACAGCAGGTAGGGGACATTAAAGGTGGGGTAATGTGGGGTAAAGGTGGTAAGTAATGTAACTAACGTTAGCTAGGTTGTGGGTTAGAAAACTGTCCCAACAGTTGCTGCTGCTAAGCTAACAGCCAGAGAGGACGAGACGTTTCCCAGAGCGAGCACAGCAGCTCCAGACAGCGACGCTCACAACTCTCCTGCTGCTATAGCTAACAGCACAACAACAGCACATCTTAGCAAACTAGAAAGTCAGCTGAATGTCCGTGGGCAAGTCATTTAACGTTACCTGACACACAAATCATGGCTGGAACAGTGGTGTGTGGCTCGGTCCGAGCCTCTTTGCTAGTTTCCCATTCACAGAGCCAGGGCTGTGTTCAAACAGCACACACACTGAACGGACAGCTAGCGGACCGTGAGGAGATATTCGCTGAATTTGACAAAAAGACGTGTTTTGAATTAGAATCGCATACCCCACCTTTAATTATTAAGAACAAGATTTTTTTTATCTTGCTGAAAGCTTGGACTGGAAGTCCCTGTTTCTTTGGCTATCAGCATTTATTTTAGAAACAATGCTTGCTTCTAGAGAGGATCCATTGTGGTCTGTACCATGAGAAGTGGTCTCATCAGCCAAAATAAATGAAAAGAAAAAAATGTGTTACAGTGCTATGGTACCTTGGATATCATTTGGATTGGGGTCGAGTGAGTTCCCAGATAAAAGAAACAGCTATAATCATCTATCCAAAGCCCAGGACTGAAGGTCAATGTATATTAGTCTTCTCTTAGAACTGAGTGACTCTAAAATGGAGCCTTGGTGTGATCTAGTCATAGGCTGCAGAAAAAGGCAGATGTATAGTCACTGGTATCACCCACAGGTTTCTGAATGGATGTTTAACAACATGGACCTCGATTTACAGAAGTCTGGGTGAAGCTGAGAAGGGACAAGCAAGCCGCAGCCACCATACTTCTCTTTCAACTTTAATATCTAAATAATGAAGCTAGGATTCGTAAAATGGTCACAAAGACACATTTAGAGGTATTGAAACTAACTATTGAGACAATAATATTTCACTTTGTGTCATGAGAGAGAAGTTGGGACTTTTTACATATATTTCAGTACAGTTGATGTCTCTTTGGAGTCAGCATCCAGTGGCCATTAGAAGGACTAGAGTTTAAACATTTGAGCAGCTTCAGCAGTCAGCTGTGATGTTGCCACTTTAGGTCCAGTGGAAGTAGACGTGCTACAAGAGTTTTGAGACACTGTTTTTTTCTATAGCCTGTTGAACTAATGCATTAAATAATGATCATCAGTCCTCACTGCATGTGTGCGTTTATTTCTTCTGTTGTGCTCTCAAGGAAAAAGCAGCTCATCTTATGTTCCTCATTTTAAAAGACAGGTGGAAAAGTCTAATCTGCACATTTTTACTTCCACTGCTAATTGCAATCCATCTCACACTTCTCCCTCTTCTTCTTTCCATCCTTGTCTGCTCTAGGTGTGATGAAGGAGGAGTTGAACTCTGTGAATATGAAGGAAAGCCTCAGTAAACTGACAGATCATAGCAGCAGTAAACTTGCCTCGCAGGCCAGCTCCATACTGGCCATTCTCGGTGACACCAGCTAAACCAGCACGCTGCAGCAACAAAGAATCTCATCTGCTGTATGGATTTATCCAGCTTATTCAATGACATACTATAATCCAAATTATCTTACTGCACAGATACTGCTTAATTTTGAATTGGCTTCTTTGTGGCAATAATTACTAATTGAACTGTATGTCCCCAATAGCTTCTGTTCACAGAAGGAATAAACCACATAATGACAAATTTTCAGTTCTTAAAGCCTTAAAAGAAGTTGGTCTAAAAGTGCAATGTTTGGTATGGGTGTTGGCTCACAAGGAAAGGCTATGAGGTCATTAAAACGAAAGGAGCATGAACTTGCTCAACATTTTCTATGGCAGTCTATCAGATAGATTATGAGACATCCAATATGCAAAGTTGACATTTTGGGGTGGAGCTAGAGGGACGTTTACAGAATGGTAAATGGACTGTACTTATATAGCGCCTTTCTAGTCTTTCTGACTACTCAAAGCGCTTCAGAAATGGTTTGTGTCTGAGGAGCATGAATGTACTCATGGCAACCTATCCATTAGATGTTGACGTTTCATACTTTGTTATGGAACACAAATCTGTTTAAAGGAAAATAATGACAATGACATTTTCTTTTTAGTGACATTTGACAATGGCACTAAAAGAAAAGGTCAAGAAGGAAAGCATAAATGGAGTAAGTGACTATAAATATCTTTACCAAATTTCATTGTCATCTGGCCAGTAGTTGTTGTGGTATCTTGCTCTGGACTAAAGTGGTGGATGGATTGACTGATGGACTGACATCACCTTCTTTGGGCCCTGCTAGTAGAGGGTCAAAAATATTAGGGCAAATGATTTATCCTTATGGGATGCCAGCCCAGGTTAACAATTTGGTATACAGTGAACTTTGCTACTATCAAACTTTCAATACTGATATCTATTCCTTTAGTACAGGCTCAGCTGCAAGTATATCGTATGACATTCAGCAGTCTCAAAAAAATCAGAAAGATTTACTCAAGTGCACCCAGATTCTGAACAAATTGACAGCAAAAAGCGTTTTCTTTTTCTGCATTGAAAAGGTAAAAGGTTCCAAGGTCCACTTATTACGTTTCCTTCAGAGCTTTCAGCTACATCTCATGGCCTTCATCAGTGGATGGAGTTTGCTCTGTTGTCATGGAGATAGTTCAAGGTTCAAGGTACATTTATTTGTCATTCTACAACACAGGGCTGCACAATGAAATCAAAGTTGTAGCCCCCTTCACACTACACACACAAAACATATAAACAGATATTTTAAATTATCATAGAATTAAAATTAAAACAAAAACAATATATACAGTTACTTATATACATATATTATACAAAGGTAGTGGTATGGTAATGTGCAAAACAGAAAGTTCCATGTCATTTATTTATGGTGAAGTGTGGAGGATGAGATGGAGTTGAGGAGTCTCTCAGCCTGAGGAAAAAAACTGCTCTGTAGTCTGGTGGTACGGCAGCGGATACTTCTGTATCTCTTGCCAGACGGCAGCAGGGTGAACAGACTGTGGCTGGGTGGGGGTACTGTCCTTTAGTATCCTCTGGGCTCTGTGCAGACACCTCTCCTCTCCGATATCACTGATGCTCGGTTGGTTTGTACCAGTGATCTTCTGAGTGGTTTTAATCACCTGCTGCAGAGCCCTCCGGTCCTGGGCCGTGCACATCCCATGCCAGCTTGTGATGTTTCCAGTCAGAACTTGGCACAGGAATTTTGCCTGTTAAGTTTCCTTAAGAAATACAACCGTTTCTGAGCTGAGACAACGATGTGTTAAAAATGTCAGTAATGACATCAACTAGCTGGTTGGCACATGTTCTCAGGCCCAGCAGCTTTACTCATATTCACTCTCAGCAGGATTCTTCTCACATCCGCTGTGGATACTGACAGTGGCCGGTCTTCTTTAGGCAGAGTGGACTTTACAGCTGACTCTTTGTTGGGGAGATCATAAAATGTGTTTAGCTCATCTGGTAACGTGGCCTCACACATGATGGGGTCGCTCCTGCTTTTGTAGCCTGTGATGTTTATGATTGCCTGCCACATATCTTTGGTGTTGAGGTCTCTCTCCAGCCTCTCCTGATGTCTCCGCTTTCCGTCCTTGATGCCAGCTTTCAGTCTCGCTCTAGTGGTGTTGTAAGCTTCCTTGTCTCCTGACCGAAAAGCAGCTTTTTTGGCTCTGAGTAGAGCCCTCACCTCTCCATTCATCCAGGCTTTCTGGTTGGTGGAATGATTTTATTGTCTTTGTGATCACCACATCATCAACACATTTGCTGATGTATGATGTCACTGTTGATGTATATTCCATCTCTGAACATGAGCCAGTCTGTGCACTCAAAACAGTCCTGTAGAGCTGCTGTAGCTTCATCTGTCCACACTGTTTTTACTGATGGTTTGACCCTTTTTATCAGCCGGGTGTAAGTAGGCAGGACAAGCAGGGAAATATGGACCAAAATGACCAAAATGGGGACGGGGAGAGCTTTGTAGCTGCCAGAAAGGTTTCTATAAACCTATGGTATAAACATGATCCAGGGTATTACTTCCCCTGATGGGGGTGTGGACATGCTGGTGGAATTTAGGTAAAATAGTTCTGAGGCTGTTAAAATCACCAGCTACAATAAAAACACCACCCGGTTGTTTTGTCATGTGACTGCTGATGACCTCATACAGTTCCTGTAGTGCATTTTTTGAATTTGCGTCTGGAGGAAAGTAAACAGCAGCAACAAAAACACTGGTGAACTCACTGGGCAGATAATATGTTGACATCTTAACATTAAAAACTCGACATTTGGGAAACATTGTCCATCAGCTTTGATGGTTAGTTCAGTTGTCATCACTATAAATCCAAGATGTAACATTTCTCCTGCAGAGTACCATTTTCCCAAAACAAGTGACATATACAGTTTTGGGATTGAGTAGCAATATTGTTTGATTTAAAATATTAAATTATAATTTTAATGACTCCAGTTACAAATAAAATCACTGACTAAGGTTGTTGATATAAAAATGCTTCGGGCTTGCTTTCTCTGCATCTTTGCAAATCAATGGTGTAAAATTAACTTTAAGACTGAGGTATTTCTGAAACCTGGTCAAGATGACCAAAGATTCCCCCTCCACCAGAATCTTTACTACATAACCAACTCATCATCCACCATCAAAGCACTTTAAACCAGACTATCCAGTCATTGTGTCATTGTCATTCTGAATAGCAGAGTCAAATAAAACCATTAATGGAGCCACATTAACAAGCAGTAAATCTGCATGGCATGGCCTAGTCCAAGAACCTTTATGGTGTATTGGATGTTGTCTCTTTCAAACGGTCCTGAGCTCCTTTAGTAAGAGTTGTACTGTACATAAGTTGGGGATGTCTATAGGAATATTTGCATCATGTCACTGTGTTGACAGGTGTACATACAATTTTAAACATAGTTTAAGACAGGTGTAACCAAAACCTTAATTGGCAGCCCTAACTAAAGTTGCTCTTTGCATCTGCACGTGTCAGACTGAAGCATGCTAATGTTGTGATCATCTCATATGTGATAGACGGTAGAGATTAGAAAGAGTCTTGCGAGCGTTAGGGTCACAGGACAACTCAAGACGGTTGTATGTATGCAGAATTGATAGTATGAGGGATTAAAATACTGTGCATTGACAACATAGCATTCATTAAATTTGGGTTTAGTTACATTGAATGACGGACTTTGGGTGACGTGAGGCATCCAAAGTTGTTTGCTTTTTCAGGCACTTGGTGGATATTGCTGGTTGTGATTATGACCCGGATGTTGATGAGAATGATATCCACAAGTTGAAACTGGTACTTACAGTAGCTCTGATATGACATGAATGCAACATAAAGGCTTTATCACACCAGAATGTAGGATCAAATATAATTTGTTTGAATGGTGGCATTGCAATTAGTGGATACACTCAACCTGGCAAAGCCATCCCACAATTGTCACTTTGATATGCACATTTCCGTGATTAGGTTAACCAGCAGCAAACAGTGTTAACTTAATGTGTTAATCTAAACGGGGTGTATCCTCATTGGCCACAATGAATATGCTATCCAAAAACCATACATTTTTAAACAGTTCATCTCTGGCACGAAGAATAGAAATTCAACATGCCAGCCAAACAAGTTCACCAAACTATACAACAATTAAGTGTTTTCTGACACCTCTATCAGCAGGACAACATTGTTTGTCAGTGTCTGCCAAAACTGTTACAAATCAACAATTGTTACAAAACATGACTTGGTTAGTGGTGAAACATCATGATTTTAGTTTTTAAAATGACTTAGTTAAGCTTAGACAATCATTGCTGTCATGTGGTTAAAGAACTACTTGGTTATCGTTGGGGAAAGACCATGGTCATGGTCAAGAAACCAGTGTAGCTTCTGGTACTGCCTATAATCACATGCAACGGAATCTTGCTCTGTCTAGCCTGAAGTCGTGTTCACATTATACTTGAAAAACCTGGGTGTTGTGGATTATTGAGGAGAGTGAGGGAGACTGTGGGAGCTACTGTAACTTATTGACAACAAGCAATTTGCAAATACTTAGTGTTTTTGTTTCTACTTATTTGCAAATCCGGTAACACTTTATATTAAGGTACACATATTCACCATTAACTAGCTGCTTATTAGGAGTTGGAAAGACTTAATTTAGAGTTATTTGGACACTATTAACACTTGTAGTTGTGTTTTGTTACATAAGAATAGACCATATTTATTAAGTGTTATTAAGGCAGAATGACTATTCTTGAGGTACTACCAGCTTATAAGGCCCATACTGAGCAAAGCATATTAAGACTGTAATTAATTTACAACAACTTCCTTACTTACTATCAATAAGCAGTAATTAGGAGGTTATTGAGGGAAAAGTCTATGTTAATGGCCTAATAGTTGTAGAATGTGGTCATGCAGAATAAGGCATTAATATGGGCTTTATAATGGTTAATAAAGAGCTAACATGCTACTAATATGCATGCTAATAAGCAACTAGTTAATGGTGAATATGTGTGCCTTAATATAAAATGTTATAACCTATCATGATCAGTTCTGATTACCAGATAAAATTACTTTTGCAAAGACCAGCAAGCTACAATGTCAATGTTGCAGCAGTTGTATCACTACAGAGACTCAAACTGTGTTTCTGGATCAAACCTGGTAGCTGATTCTGAAGGCTGATATTTGGCCAGAAAATGTTTTTATTTTGGTCTCAATGTGATGATGATGATTTGTATTGTATAGTTACATTCACAAGCACATCTTATCAAAGAGTAACATAACAGCACTGGTTTAACTTTTAACCTTGCTGCTGTGATGTAGAAGTGTACTTAGGTTAATACATCCTGAAGAACAATTGGATGTGGTTACAGGTGCAGCACACTTCTAACCCAGTGATGCTGGGTGTGGTCAGAGGTCCAACAGACCTCAAACTTTTAACCACAAAGAACAATCACACACTGCTTTTCAGCCTGATTAAAGTTACTCTTTCATTTAACTTCCACCTTTAATCACAGCACAAGCAGTAGCCCTCAGCCACTGGCTGTACTCACAAATGCTCCCGCAGCTCTGGGTCAAAATCCAAATATTTGAACTGTCAGCAGTGCAGCAGAAAAAAACACACACCACGTACACAATAATGCAGGAGCTGCGCAACAAAAGTTGTTTTTCAGGGATAATGTGAATACAGCTTAGCTGCGGTAGGCTGTATGCGTGGGGGCTAGAAACCTGCAGCCAAATTTTAATGAAAATCTCCATGATAACTACATCAAAAATGACTGACAGGTGCCTAGACTTCTCTACTGCAACTACGCTTCCACCAGTAGTTATAGGGTAAGTACTTCAAATCATAGAAAATTATGTTGGTGAATGATTAAAACAATTTTCAAACTTTTTGCTGTAATTATTTTGTTACTTTTTAGTCTGCCCAGTTTGCCATTTAGCAAATTGGTTTCCCATGTGGCTCCAACATAACAGCAATAGAAATGGCTAACATTCTTCTGACAGAGGAATCCAATAGAAGCCACATGCACAACATGTTGAACCGTAACCATGAAACATTTGTATATACAGTATACAATGATTCTAATACAATAAGTACAACAATGCTCTAAGCAATTCAGTGTGAATTTATAGTTGGGTAATCATAGGCAAAGGGTGAACATGTGTGTTCTATATAACATGAATAATCTGGAAATGGACATGAGGCAACAGTTTCGCTCTAATGTTTCATGTAATATCTGTATTGACATGTATCCTGTATACATAACTAAATATCACTTAACATTTGTGAATAAATCTGTATATTTTTCAGAGGGCATATTTTCTGAGCTTTGTTCTACAGAGAACAGAATAAAGATATGCAATGTCTTCCCCCAACTGGTGTCTAATCTATTTTCTCTTTAATTCTCATCAATATATTGACATATAATATGTTAAGGGTGACTCATAGAGGAACAATAATTTGTTTTTCTCAGCTGATCATGATTGAAAATGATGACTTTAAATAAAAACAACCACTAAGCCACACATTAGTTGAGATGCTTATACAGTAGTAGGGAAGGCATTCTTGGCAACTGCATTTGCATATAGGGATTATTTAAACTTCTCCAACTGCAAAAGCAAAAACAAAAACATGCCAAATACGTGGGAAAAAAACAAAGTAGTAAAACACAAAAGCCATATATAGTCATATATACAGTGGTGTGAAAAAGTGTTTGCCCCCTTCCTGATTTCTTATTTTTTTGCATGTTTGTCACACTTAAATGTTTCAGATCATCAAACTAATTTGAATATTAGTCAAAGATAACACCAGTAAACACAAAATGCAGTTTTTAAACTAAGGGAAAACAAAATTCAAACCTACATGGCCCTGTGTGAAAAAGTGATTGCCCCCTAAACCTAATAACTGGTTGGGCCACCCTTAGCAGCAACAACTGCAATCAAGCATTTGCGATAACTTGCAATGAGTCTTTTACAGCACTGTGGAGGAATTTTGGCCCACTCATCTTTGCAGAATTGATGTAGTTCAGCCACATTGGAGGGTTTTCGAGCATGAACTGCGTTTTTAAGGTCATGCCACAGCATCTCAATAGGATTCAGGTCAGGACTTTGACTAGGCCACCCCAAAGTCTTCATTTTGTTCATCTTCAGCCATTCAGAGGTGGACGTGCTGGTGCGTTTTGGATCATTGTCCTGCTGCAGAACCCAAGTTCGCACCACTGTATATATATATAGACTGTTAAGTTGTAGGAAGACAACCTTTTCAATTATTTTACTTTAACGGCAGATTTGATATGGGCTTGTAATTACTGATTATTGTAACTAAAAATAGCACAGGTTCAGGACAGAGACCAAAGCATACTCTGTCCCTTAACAACCCTCCCCTTACAACAGCATAAATACAGGGCCAAGACCTAGTGTCTTTCCCTCAGTGTTACAGCCCTCCCAGCTTTTCTAAGAGGCAAAACAACTGTCCTAGGTATGGATAAGTACACAATACAAAAATATAATATTCCCTTCCCAGTGGAACAAACGATAAGACAAAACTTTCTTTCAGCAGCAGTTTCAACACTGTCTTCTAGTTAGAGTATCAACAATCTAGGTTACCCATATCAATCAATATATTGTTCAAATCTGTATCTAAGTTTGGCTCCGTTTCAGGGCATCACCCATTCAGTGCTTACACCTTTGGCACGGTAGATAGCAGGAGTTGCAACACTATGAAATCAGCACAGTTTACCAATGGGAACAGTGATCCTGGGCCTTAGACTGAAGAATTACTGTCAGGTGTAAATCTTGTAGTGGAGATTCAAAGTATATCATAGAGGTGACTGTCATTTATCGTGGACCTCAGTCTGCTCTTGTTTAGTGTTATGAGAATATGTATGTAGAGCCAAATGAACTGAGCATCCGTTTGGCATGGAGCCTCATCTGGGGAAATCTGGACATTTCCAAACCCCTGTAGAAATCTGTCTACAGGGGTTTGGAAAAGGTTTAATGTCCTTCTCAATGGCAGTGAAATCTTGAAAGTTCCGGTTACATTCTGCGATCAGTGATGGGAGCACAGTCACATATTTCCCCATATTCACAGAAATGTTAGTGTTTGGTAATCTTCAGATAATTTCCCACTGAGTTGAGAAGTGTGCAGCATTAGCATAACTGATTTGCCTTTCAAAAAGTCAAAACTTCACAACAAATGATTTCATGCACACATTTGCGACACCATTTTTTCCTTGCAAGCTTTTGTTCAACATGTTCAGATGGACAGTGGGATCAACTAAAAAAGTGTGGTCGGCCAACCATTCAGAGTTGCTCAGTTCAGTTCAACAAGGCTCTGATCTTTTTCTTTCAAAAAAGTGGTCAATTTTAGATTTCAACAACTACAACCGTTCCAGAACTGTCCCACAACAAAGCCAGCACACACCTGAGTGGTAGATTACGTCCCCGTAATTTGCATCGATTTCTGACAGGAAACTCCAAGTATGTAAGCACTCTTGATCGAATGAGATTACAGAGTAATTTAACACTCCCTTAAATACTTGTCTTTGCTGACCTCCAGTAGCTTAATAGCATAATGTAAAAAAGTAGTCATTTTGCCACCATGTCTGGAATCTCTCTGCATTCACTGTCCACTTTTTGCTTTCTTGGTACTGCTGCCATGTCTAGCAAGTGGGACTGTTAAAGCCTCTTTGTCATAGAGAAGTGTTTTCCCACCTACCAGTCAGGAAGAAGTAGTGATGAACAGGGGCTGCATTCACAAAACAACAACAGCTACTGAAAGTAGCTCCTCACTGGCTGAGTTAGGAGAAACGCCTAAAAAAGAGACTTTAAGACTCCTATGCATTTTACAACTAAAAACCAGCTACTAAGTCTGTGAGATGGTAGAGGTAGTCCAGAGAACTCCTATGTCACTTAAAGGTGCTATTGATAACATCGATAACATCCAGCCACTAGATGACGCACTCCCCGACAACCCCCCAACGACCTCCCCACCCTTCCATTCCATTCCAGTGGTTGCCAATTCGTTGCACAACCTGCATATTTCACGGTCGAATGGAGTGAGACTCAGACAGACTCAGTCATGAGTGATGAATCTTTCGTGATAGAGTAATGAATTCATTTTACAACATATAACTTACATTAACTATAGATTTAGGTTACTTTGTGCGGTGGTGTTTCATGTAATGTTATCTATGGTAATTTTAGGATATGGCTAGCTAGCTTTAGGTAACCCTTTTTCCCCATCATATAATAATTATAGGGGCCCTGTATTGCAACACTTACCGTAAAATGACATTTCAATCATCCTTACACTATAAGACATTAGCTACATATTTACATTTTAATCCAGTCAAAGGGTACAGTGCAGTACATTGTAGGGATGCTATTAAAACCCACACCACTTGACATTAGACAGACAGCTACAGTAAAGTTAACGTTAGCTAGCATTACGCGAGGACACACAGGAAGCGGAAGTGCCACAAAGTGCCCCGAAGCGCTGCCCACTTCCTTTTGCCGCCCATGTTAACTAATTGGGCTGTCGCGCTCAGCAGCGATAGTCTCAGTATCTGGTCTATTTTTTCCGCGTGCCGCGAGCGAATCCGGTAAAAAAACACACTGATCTATTATAAATGATAGAAATTGATATTATATATATGATATAAATGATCTGTTTCTGATAAATAATATCCCATGCTTGCCAAACCTTTTGATTTCTCTGCCCGTTCTCCTGGAGTGATTTTTCCCCTCCACGATGAAATATGAAGATCTGCCCATCCATATTATAAATCGGATCACTGCTGTTTGTGATTGTGTTTTTTAAATTACGTACTTATTCCACATATTTGTCAGTTGTCTCTAAACAGACAGAAAGAGACGAGCAGATCATCACACAAGGCGATCCTTTTAACTTCATTGTTGCAGAAGAAGCAACACCCCGCAGAAACACATAAAAAGCTTTAAGTTATAAATTCATCAGGTTATTATAGATCAGCTCTTTGTTGTGATTAGAAAAGAGCAGAGGAGCAGAATCGCTTGTTGACCGGTGCAAAGAAATACACTTCTGGTCTGAACAGCCAGGCTACTTGTCGTTTCTCTCCTCTCTCCTTCTGTCGCTTTCAGCAGGTATTTCTGCCTCCGGAGCTGCAGAGTCTGGATCTGTGGTTGTGGGCCACCTGCTGCCCCGTGTTCCTGCTCGACAACTGCTACTACAGTTGTTGTTATTGGCTTTGTTACTAATACTGACATTATTTTTCCTATAGCTGTCATTCCTATTATTATTTATTAATATTACCACTACAATTACATTATTACTATTCTCTCTCTCTCTCTCTCTCTGGCGGATGGCCGCCCACCACTGAGTCTGGTTCTGCTCGAGGTTTCTGCCTCTTAAAGGAAGTTTTTCCTTGCCATTGTGGCCAAGTGCTTGCTCATGGTGGGATTTGTTGGGTCTCTGTAATTAATATTATAAAAAGTACGGTCTAGACCTGCTCTATAGGAAAAGTGTAATGAGATAACTTCTGTTATGAATTGGCGCTATATAAATAAAATAAAATGTAAAAAAAATAAAAATAAAAATAGAAACAACCTTGCTTCCGCCTCCTGTGTGTCCCAGTGTTAGCTTAGTGTTGACCTAACATTAGTCGAAGTGTTTTCTTGCTGAAAACAAATCTCATAATGGATTATAAAAAAACAGCTGAGTGTAAAAGTGATACTTTTATTCCACACCTTTCTAAAAGCTCTGTGGATGTATTTTTGTATTTTTTTAAATATTCGTCTACATAAAAATGTTATCAGTATAACCTTTAAGATCTACTCGCAGTCAATGGTCTGCTGACACGTTTTGGGAAAAACCATTAAATTAAACTTTTAAAAGCATGTTTTGATGGTGGCCAAGTAAATATGGATCCAATCAACTCACCAAGAAGTCGAACCAATCCAATAAAACTGGAGATGATTGGTACAACTCTCCACTACTTGGAGGACACTGGAAAAATGCATTCATCAAACCAAAAATGCACTCAGACCCTACTTTGTTCAACAGTTCATGAAATAATCAACACCTGCTATAAATTAATAACTGCTATAAATTAATAGATAAAGCTGATTTCATGAGCGTCAGAACTTAGATTTTGGGTGGAGTATCACTTTAGCCTTCTGCAAAATATAACCATTTGATTACAGGGCACTTTGTGTAATCAGTATTGGTACATCCTGCTGTATGCTGCCTGACCACATACTGTATTCTGACTGGTTGCCTGTCAGGCTGTTAGACCTTCACGTATAGAGGGATATAACTGATGGAATGATGAATAAAAAATGTAAATACTGAACAAATTGACTTCCCATATTCTTCTAATTTTATTCCACTCATCTCTCCAGTGGACCAACTTGGGGTAATAACTGGCATAAATAACAGGAATAAAATACTCATACAAACGCATTATCATTATAGGTAGTCGGAAATAAAGGATTGCTAAGTCCATGTCAAAGTGGTTTCCATAGACGTAGATCTACTATTGATGCCATAGTGAAGATGATTAATGATGTTAAAAAAAAATATTTTTATAAAAGAAATAATGGCAGTTGTATATTTAGATATTGAAAAAGCATATGACTATGTAGAAAGAAGTGCTACTAATTCAAGTCAGCTTGGTATTGGAGGAAAGGTGTATAATTGGGTATTAGATAGACACCATACATTCAGGGTTAAAGTGGGATCAGATTTCTCAGGTGAGTTTAAAATAGAAAATGGATTTCCTCAAGGAAATGTAATCAGACCATCAGATCATTTTCAACATTACAATAAATGACTCATTGAGGGATGTAAGTGCTTCATTATATCCAAGTGGGGTTTCAAGGTTTCAGTTGCTAAATCATGCTAGATGTCGTTTACATGAAAGAAAACACCAAAGAACATAGATTTATTTCTGTATGGACACAACCAGTGTCAGAATTCAAATATTTAGGGTTATAGTTTGATGAAAAGGACACGTGGAATTCACATAAAAAGAGCACAGAAACAAAATGTACGAAAGTTTTAAACGTCATAAGGAATGTATGCGGTTATGACTGAGGAGTTTGTGTTTAGGGGCTATGATAAACATCTTCAATAAATGCTCTGTTAGTATATAGAAGCTGGTGACTTCCCGTTATATCATAGACGAGATAAATTATCATTAGCGTATTGAGTCAGACGGAAAGGATGTGAAAAGGAACACCCCACCACTTAAGTTTTAAGTGAATGTTGGGAATACACAAATTAAATGACTTAGCTTGGTTTGAAAGAGTTCAACTACAGTCCATCTGTGGTATTAAGTACTGTTCCTCCATGGACTCTCTCAGATCCACATGTTTACAGCTACTTGAGGAAAAGAAGAACTGGTCAGAAACAGATAACAATCACAAGATTATGAAGTCTTTTTTTTATAGATTTGACAATATCTACAGATGGATCTAAAAATCGTGATAATGGGCATGTGGGAATTGGTACAGACATTATAGACTGAAACTGTCCATATTTTCTGGAGGGATTATCGCAGTCATTCTTGGTCTTCAATGGATGGAGCAAGTTCAGCCATTAAAAAAAGTCATTTGTTCAGATTCAGCTGCAGCCCTCAGGCGTTTGTCATCAATACACACTGTCAGAGAAGATCTCTTGGTAGAAATACGCATAATGCTCTTGAGACTACAAAGGATGAGTATAGCTGTACAGTTGTGTTGGGCCCCTGCTCAGATGGGGCTTAAAGGAAAAGAACAAGCAGTTACATTAGCAAAGAAGGCTATAAAAGGCCATGATAATGAAGTGATAAGAGTAGCTTATGGTACGGGAAGCAAAGTCTCAGAGCAGCCATGATTAACACCTGACAGAAGGAATACAAATTCAGACACTAAAGGGAGCCGTTACTATAGAATACAGAAGTTATATTTAATGGGGAAAAGTTCTTCAAATCTTTGTCAGTGGTGTAATACTCCGGAAGATGTTGAGCACATTATTATGCACTGTGGTAAATATAATATAATTCACAGAGGGAGACACTTAGAGATATAGTAGGCAGTTTAAAAGCATCATGGAGGCCTTCAGGTCAAGCAAACGGGGTTGATGGGTCGTTTCATGGTGACAGGATTACGGGTGTAACGCTTCTTTCTTTTTGTAGGCTAACCAATCCATGTCGTGACTCCACACACTCCGACACAGTAGGTGGCGGTATGCACCCTTTACGTTGGTTAGCGATCCGCCAATAAACACAAAGAGGAAGAACGTCGGACGTAAACATGTCCAGGTCCGAAGTCTGTGTGCGGATGAACCGGTCTGAGGTGAGCCAGTCTAATGAACCGGTCTGAGGTGAGACAGTCTAATGAACCGGTCTGAGGTGAGCCAGTCTAATGAACCGCAGTTGTTGCAGCTAGCATCGATACATTTGTCATGCAGTTAACTTACTGTATAGTTCAAAGCAGTTGGCAAGCAGTTAACATGCCGGCAACTTGTTATTCGACTTCCCGAAGTTGTGTGTGTGTGTGTGTGTGTGTGTGTGTGTGTGTGTGAGAGACTGTCTTACCTGTTACCATACATGTACACTCACCGGCCACTTTATTAGGTACACCTGTTCAGCTGCGCGTTCTGCTGAAGTTCAAACCGAGCATGAGACTGGGGAAGAAAGCTGACTGAAGCGACTCTGAACGCGGCACAACCAACCACCTCTGGCGTTTACAGAAGAAGAGGAAGAGGAAGAAGAGGAGAACCTCCAGAGTCCAGTGGGCTCAGCTGACACTCGGTGGGTACACCTGACCACGTCCCCAGCGTACCCGTCTTCTGACGGCTAACGCGCCACGTCACAAAGCTCACGTCATCTCAAGCTGGTTTCTGGAACATGACAACGAGTTCGCTGCACCCCGGTGGCCTCCACAGTCGCCAGATCTCAGTCCAGCACAGAACCATCGTGGCTGTGCAGCAGCTCTGAATCTCTGCCACGGGTCCGACACAGACATCTGTGACCCAAATGGGACGTTAACTAAGCCCTCAGGGCTTTCTGCCAGAACACGTGGTTAACGCTATGGCACGGGCGCAGTTTGGTTAGGTTCAGGAACCAAACCCACTTGGCTAGGTCTAGGAAAAAGATCATGGTTTGGGTTTAGACACAGAGTCTGGTGCGGCACCGGTACTGGCAAGGTGTACCTAATGCAATGGCCGGTGAGTGTATACCATGGGCAACATGCGTTCTTTATATACATGGTGTATACGCGTAGAGACCGCATTGGTCGCTGTGCGGCCGCCATATTGGTACGGGGAAGCGCGCCTAATGCCTGTAGGCCTTTCAAGGAACGAGGTGTGCCCACAGAATCACAAGAACTGCTAGTTCAGCTGTTTGGATGGTTACTAATGCCAGACGTGTACTTATGATACAGGATACTTAAAACCATTTTACTATTAAAAATGCCACCAAAATAGCTCCAATCTTTTGTAAATAGTAACAGTAATGTTTCTATAGTATAGACGGTGTAGTCCCTCATTCGTCCAGGAGTGTTCCATCTAGAAAAGGTTTCAGTCTTACTTTCCTTTTCTACGATTTCTATAGTATAGCTAATATTTGAGATTAACCTACCCAAAGTAATTAGTTTCTAAGTATTTTATTTTTTCTTACTGCATTGTAAAATGGTTGCCATAATAAAAATTTAGACTTCTGGCAGGCTTCACAATTCTGTTTTTAATCACATTTATAGTGAAATATTCATATTTTGCTTATTTACATTGTAAGTCACACGTTATTTATAAAAACTAACAAATATAAATATAATTTTCAGCATCTTACTGATATATTACTTCAATAAAAATGTTCTTTTTTTACCTGACAAAGTAGCATAGTTTAGTATCAGAACAGTCACTTAACTTTATGTTAGCTTAAAAGAAGGTTTACTTATTGTGATATATCAAAATTCAACACATTTGAAACCGTAAAATACCTTTGCACGTGTGAAATGTTATTCCCTGTTGCATGGGTTTGGCATTTCTTTCATTAGAACATCCAAAAGCAGCAAAAGTCTGGCATTTTCTATGTGAACTGGCCAGAACCCCGCTGCAAGATGGCGGCGGCAGAGACACATCTCACAAGCCGGATGTGGTATCTGCGTGTTTGTATGTGTGTATATGTATGTGTGTGTGTGTGTGTATATATGTATATATGTGTGTGTATATATATATGACCTGTTATGGTGAGAAGCGCGCGGCACCTGAAAACCCATTTTGGCTTTAAAAAGGCATTTTCACTCTGTTGGGATGAATTAGTATATTGTTAGTGGATGTGCCTGTAAATATACTGTAAATTCACAGACACATGCAGAGAAAGGCCCAGAGATGTTTATATAGCCTCCACGTTGTAACATTTTAACCATGATGTTAATTTTTGGATTGTATCCACATGGTTGGAATGCACTTATTGTAAGTCACTTTGGATAAAAGCGTCAGCTAAATAAATGTAATATAGAAGGTGGCGTCCTGTTCTGTACTGCCCTGTTGTGGTTGTTGTAAGGTCCAGGATGACTCAGGTGAGCCATCGGCAGTGGGGGGAGGTGTCCGGCCTGGGCAGTGTGGACCTGTGGGTCCTCCAGTCCTCCCAGGTGCGTGTGGAGGTTCTCACCCTGGGTGCCATCATCAGGTCTGTGTGCAGCAGAGGGAAAGATGGTCAGAAGGAAGATGTAGTCCTGGGCTATGATGACCTGGAAGGTAGGATGGAAATAACTGTTTTCTTCCACACATAGCACTAGGCTGCATAAAAGTGTCAAAATGACTGAAATGTTTAGATTTCAGAATTACATAATAACTGAAAATGATGTTTGTTGTAGCGCTGTATGTGAGCAGGGCTACCGCACACATTAAGATTTGAAGATGTTCTGCAACAAGAAATGAAGTAACTTTTGTAGCAACGGGATGCTTACATGTGGCTTTCAGAATTAAAATAGAAAATGTTTGCATCAGTATTCATGGTGTGTAAGATGATAGGTAGCTACCAGTCTTTATTTAACCCCAGGCTGTTTCTCCTATTTATTATTTTTGCATTTATTAAACAAATTGCATTGAGGATCACATTCAAATCACAGAAAAAGGTATTGCCTTGTTAAAGCCAAATAAAATGGATGACATATGTCTGTTTTTCTGGTAGTAGAGTTTCAGAATCAAGCTGCTGCATTATGTCATGCCAGAGCAACAGTGTTTGTTTGGTTGGTTTGAATTTCAGTAAAACATTTTAGGCAGCACTTGAATATGCTAAGAAACATGTATAAAACATTCATAGTAATTCTATATGAACTTAGTGGGAGATGCTTCTGGAAAGAGATGAGACAGTAAGTGAGGTGAATGTAAGCCAGTAACAACGCGTGTTGTGTTGTCAGGTTATGTGTCAGACAAGCGGTACCTGGGAGCTACAGTGGGCCGCGTGGCCAACAGGATCGCACAGGGACGCTTTGTAGTGGAGGGAAGAGAGTTCCAACTAGATGTCAATAATGGACCTAATGCACTGCATGGAGGCCTGCAGGGCTTCAACAAGGTAAGACTGAGTGAAGATGTGTTTGTTTCATCAACTTGAATGAGCTTGTTGAAAGCTTATAGCAGTTTCTGTAGAACCTGAGTGGAAAAATACCGTTTGTTTTCCCATCTTTGTACTTGTTTCACCACCCAGCTGCAGGTAAATGTGGGTTTGAGTTGCTACAGACTCAAAGTATCTTAATGTAACCTATTATTCCATTAGGTTTGACAGAGACATGGCAGTCTGTCCTGAATGATGTGCCTGTTTGTGCTTGTAATTTTCCCTCATTAGTTTTCATACCAGGAAGAACACAAAGAAATACAGTAAGTGAAATGCTGACAGGTTATTTTGTTATGCCAGGCTCTGCAAGCACAATGAAGGAGACAATATCTCCATAATACCCAGAATCCATAATTGGGTTGTTTGGTGTACTATGTACTGTACTCTCACTGGGCTACTAAAGGAAACACTGCTTGGTGTAGGCACGCTGAATGTTCCTTTACATTCGTTCACACCCTTGCTCACTGTGTTAAACGAGAGCACAGACATCAGACATTCTGCTGGATCTTTGATCTTTTGAGGAACGTCAACCTCATGATGGCACTACAGGAAAAGAATGATTCATCCTCTGGGAACCTGTCACAAGTAGTTGGATGGTGGACCCAAGGGCAGGACACGGACACAGAGGAAAGCAAACTACCGGGAAGACGAGGTGAACTGGAGAGGGGATGATGGCTGGCAGGAGAGGTGCAGGGATAGCAGATAGGCAGGCAGGCGGGCGTGAGCTAATGATCCAGGAAGTAGAGGTACAGTGGAAAGGAGATGGTGGCTGGCAGGAGAAGTGCAGGGATAACAGGCAAGCTGAGGCAATGATCCTGAAGCACAGGCACGAACAGCCTGCGAGGACGGCCGTAAACTACCATGGTAGTAGAGACAATGATCTGGCGACAAGGGGGAGTTGAGCCAGGGTACACATACTGCTGCGGTGATGGACTGCAGGTGTGTGTAGACTTGAGGTGACGAGCTGATAGCAGACAGGTGTGCAGAGGGGAGAGCACGGCCACACACACGGACAGAGGCAGGCAGAGAGACAGCCCTGCAGGCGTGGCCGTGGCCGTGGCGGGCCCTGAATGTCTGCACCAAACTGTGTGCCAGCCCATCTAGTAGATGTTGAGACATTCACCAGAGATTAGAACATTTTTACCTGCTGGTGGTGCGAGAGGAAATGTAACGGGATCACCAAAGTCGATTGGATTCATCCCCAAATGCCTGTACCAACTTTCATGGCAATCCATCCAATAGCTGTTGCCGCTAGCACGGCTTAAAAAAACAAAAAGCAGTTGCCAGTTATTGCCATTGTACATACATTTCCAACTAAAAGAAATGAGAGCAGACAAAGAGGTACTAGCCCACTATACGGGCCCTGTTCACACGTGGAACTAAAATGCATCCTTGGCTACATTCACGCAAGCACAGCAACAGAATTTTTGAGGCGTTATCAATATTGATATTTGAGAGTTAGAAAAATCCAGTGAGTATATATCGGTCGATATTCACGTCATTAAACACAAAGCATAAAGATGAATTTTGTTATTAAAGAATTGTGACAAAGGTAGGAGGAAGATATCCACCTGATTAGTCTGTCAGACTGCTGAAGCTTCATATTTATACAGGTATTTCACATTACCTGTTATTGATCTCTTGTAATAATAACTACTTTATAATCCTATATGTATATACTGTATAATACTGCATGTATGTATGCGTTTGTCTCTTCAGGCTATCTGGCTTGCTACAGCAGTGGAAGGTGGTGTACAGCTGAGTCTTACTAGTCCAGATGGAGACCAGGGTTATCCTGGAGAGGTCCAGGTCTCTGTCTCCTACACCGTACAGGTAAACACACCTGATTCATCACTTCACAGCTCTGCGCTGATCACCTTCGAAGCATCCCAAACATGTTTCTGTTCTACGAAGGTTTGCTTTGGTGATCTGACTGAAGCGTTTTGGCTCACGAATGATTATATTTAATGAGCCCCAAACCACCGGTTCGGTCAGCACAGAGCTCTGGAAACCAAACTACTTTTGGTAAAACCAAACAGCCTTGGATGAAAAAGGTCCCAGATTTGATAGATGCTGAGTAATAAAGTACTAAATTAGGAGGCCCTCTTTTTCCCCGAAGAAATTTGTCTTACACATTGCAAAATACCGTATTGATGTTGTCAGTTGTTCCATTGTTTTACAGAATTTAGAAAACTTTGTCAGATTAAAAAAAAAAACTAAAATGTCCACTGTTTTTCAGCCCAGACATTGAATTGATTTTGCGGATGTTCAGTAAAATTTGAATTGTGTGTTCAGGGGGAAACACTAACTGTTGAATACCAAGCCCGGTCTACAAAAACCACCCCCATCAATCTCACCAACCACTCCTACTTCAACCTGGCCGGACAGGTAAGGGCTCACGATCAGCTGTATGATCATCCTGTGTATCGGTGCTGTAATTGTTGTAGGAAAGATGGAAGAAATACAGGAGGAAAGTGAAATATGAAAAAGGGCCACTCGATTCACCATTAATTATTAATCGTCTTTAATGTAGAATGAAGAAGATTTAAGATCAAGTTTGTTTATATGTCATTTCCACATACAGAGTATACAAGAACGAAATGCTGTTTCTCACGGCCCAAGGTGCCAATATAAAAACACGGACATCGTACACACTGCAAAAAGTACAAGTTCAAACAAAAAACTGAACTACGAAGGCGGTCTGTGGCATGGTGTGACTGCTGGTGCGGTGTGCACACTGAGGCTGGAGAAAGGCAATACTAAATGAGGAAAAGCTGAGAGAGGAGGTTGGTTGAGTTATGAGTTAGGTAAGGAATATGAGTTAGTTAGGCAGGCTTTATTTATTCAGCAAATCTCAGATCACAACTAGACAATTCGCTCACACAAAACAATCATCACAAACACACATACACAGCCACACTAATTCAAACAATCACAAATATTACTGAAAATATAAGCTAGCTAGTCTCTAACTTTCCGCTGCGTTGCGGGTCATTGCAGTAGTAAGGTGCATGAGAGTTGGTATGAGATGTGAGCTGGTGTCATATTAGCTCTGAACTCACCTAAAGATGTTAAATATCTCAGCAACTTAGATAGCAAGCACTTCTACATGAAGACACAGGTATGTTGATGCCTTCTAGATCGTTAAAAGTAAAGGGGGGTCGACAGTCATTACATCACATGAGGTCGCATTCCTCCATTACAATGAACAGGTATGAACTCTGCAACTGCATTTTTTCAGCTGTAAGGCAGTCAGGCAGAGGATACTGCTTTGCTAGTTTGAGAGGAATAAACTACACTTCTATTCAAGTAACAACTACTGTATCAAATCAATCGTAAGACTATTGAGAAATTCACAAATCATTATAATGTTCTTTTTTAATAACTTGATCAGTCCTGTAAAAGAGGGTAGCACTAAGTTTATACCCGAGCCAATGTTTCGGTCGCAGGCTTTCTAACCTCTTTTGCCTCTGACTTCACTCTCCTACTCCTCTGTATGCATTAGACACATTAGACAGTACTTTGGTACAAATTCAAAAGAACAGAAGCCTTTTGCTGACAGTAGAGTACAGGGCCATGAATATCCATAGCATATTTCATTGTGGTCAGCAGGTGTAAAGATATGTTGCTCAGGACCAAAGTGTTGAATGCATGCATGCATGGAAGAATTGGCAGATGAACTGAAAGATCTCTGATGACACACTTTTGTCCCTCTGCTGTGTGTGTGTGTGTGTGTGTGTGTGTGTGTGTGTGTGTAGGGTGCATCAGATATCTACGATCATCAGGTGTCCATCACTGCACAGTCCTACCTGCCTGTGGATGACACATCGATTCCTACAGGTAAGATTTACAACCCAGCAATGGGAAGTGATTTATTTAAATGTAGTGGGAAGTATGTGTAAAGCAGTCTGATCAAAGTGTGTGCTCCACGGTGCTTGTAGGTCACTGTGAATAAAGGAAGACATGCAGAATGGTACTAGACTTTCTACATGATAAACAAAACAACAGCTGTCTTGTTGTGGCCTCATGTCGTAGTGACTGATAACTGTACAGCAAGAATATTTTTATAGACATTATGTTTCTTCTCGATCTTTGCTTGTCTTTTAACTCCACAGCAGAATGCTCTTTTTCTACTAAACTCTTTGTGTTCTCTGTGCCGCAGTCTTCCTGGCTCTGCCTCTGTCTCTTTAGTCCTCATTTACTTTGTGTGTATGTTGAGTCCATCTTTACTGTATGGGTTGTCCAGTGTAAACCTTTATCATTGTATATGTTTGCTGTCATGCCACTGTTAATACAGAAGTGTGGAAGCATGAACACTTGTACTTTTGTGTGGGAGTGTGTTCTTTCATGCTCTGTCAGACAAACGTTCTCATTACTCTGCAATTAGCTTTGGTTTCCCCTGGAGACAGAGGAGCTAATGACTGTTTATTTATATCACAGATTCTGTGCTAGAATGGAAATCCACCTCAAGGGCTGAATTAGAACAAAACTTAAAAATATGGAATCAATTCTGTGTCATGCACAGTTAAAAGTAGAGGGCTGTATTCAAGTCTTGTCAAGCTGGTCCTGCCTATTTTCCCAGCCTCTGGACTTTCTGTCTGTTAAATTCCCCACAGGAGGATAGTTTGAGGGTGAGAGATTGGACAGTATTGTCCCAGAGTACGTCAGCACTAAGCCAGTTAAATTTAAAAAATGCATCTTTTTCTTTCCGTTTCAGCCCTCCATGTTTTCAACCCAAAAACGGAGCTTCTCCGAAGGGGTATAAATCTGACAATGCTGGCTTGCTGTATTAGTGTGTTTGGGTAAAACAGAGCTTTTGCAAAACAATGACATAAGCTGCCCACTGAGGGGCTGTGTGGCAGTGAAGTTGTGATCATTCATTTTAAATGGTAGTACAGCTGAATACACAACCAAGCTTTTGTCATTAATCTAGATTCATGTTGAATTTTTCAGACGACGCAGCAATTATAAAACTAAGGATTTTATCACTGCAGTGCAGCAGCTTGGTTATGAATGAATGACTGCTGGTTAACGTGTAACATCTCAGAGAGCAGGAGGAGACTGAACAGAGGGGTAACAGGCTGACACTCGGCAGAGTAATTGACTGTGACCTTAGTCACAGCGGGGCTGTGTGACAGTGAAGTTAACATAACAACTTTCTGTCATCTCTAACTTTCTGTGTGATCACACATTATAAACGTCGATATATCCGATCGCAGCACAGCTGTTGCCATTAACCTGGATTTATGTTAATTTGTCTTTTTTTCCTTTCTCTTTTTTTTCATTATCTTACATTTGTTCAGTGATACACAATCACCATTCAATAACCTAATCCATCCACAGGAGAGATCAGAGGAGTGGAAGGCACGCCCTTTGACCTCAGAAAGCCTGTTCTGATTGGCCCTCGGCTGAAGGAAGTTCCAGGTCCAGGGTTTGACCACAATTTCTGTCTGTCATCACCTGGAGACGTCTGGACAGAGAGGCATGCTGCCAGGTTTGCTGCAGAAGTCATTTTCTCACAAACACACTTTATACACGCACACAACACACACAACATACACAACACACATACAATTGCCTTTAATAAAGTCTGGCAGGAAAACTTCTTTTTTCATCTCAGAGTGTGTCACCCAGCCAGTGGACGTGTCCTGGAGGTTTCTACCAGCCAACCAGGAGTCCAATTCTATACTGCCAACTTCCTGGATGGCTCTATGACAGGAAAGGGCGGGGCCAGGTACAGGAAGCACAGCTCCTTCTGTCTAGAGACACAGAATTGGCCTGATGCTGTCAACCAGGTATGATGATAGTGGATAGAAACTCTCTGTATGGAGTGATCCTGTTGTTGGGTGTTATTATATTATTGAGAAGGTTGAAATTGCAATTTTCTTTTAATGTAAGTTAACTCATAATCTAACAATAAACTAAAAGCATTATTTATTGAACATTAAAGTAGCCATTAGTTCCAACTCTATAAATGGTACCACAGTGTTTCAATCATAGCAGTGGAAATGGAGTGAAAGAAAACATTTGGGATTGGAGCCTTGGTTTGCACAGAAAGTAAATTGTTGTCTGTGGTGAAATATTCAAGATTTACTTATATTCACTGAAGAGGGCTATGGGATATGGTCGAAAGCTCCAGAATAAGCTAAATAAATGAACCTTGCATTTATAATATGTTACCACATATATGTGTTCCTATGGTCAAGAATGAATCTCCAGGCACCATATCTAAAGTATATATACATATCTTGTAGAGTTATTCATTCGCAGCACATTCACCATCTTATAACACTGTATCCAGTCTAAGTCCAACACCATTTCAAGGTTCAAGGTACATTTATTTGTCATTCTACAACACAGGGCTGCACAATGTAATTAAAATTGTAGCCCCCTTCTGGAGTCCCCCTGGTGGAGTGTGGACGATGAAGTGGAGTTGAGGAGTCAGCCTGAGGAAAAAAACTGCTCTGTAGTCTGGTGGTACGGCAGCGGATACTTCTGTATCTCTTGCCAGACGACAGCAGGGTGAACAGGCTGTGGCTGGGTGGGGGTACTGTCCTTTAGTATCCTCTGGGCTCTGTGCAGACCCCCTTACCTCACTGATACCACTGATGCCCAGTTGGTTGGTACCAGTGATCTTCTGAGTGGTTTTAATCACCTGCAGCAGAGCCCTCCGGTCCTGGGCCGTGCACATCCCATGCCAGCTTGTGATGTTTCCAGTCAGGATGCTCCTCTGTAAAAGTTAACAAGAACTTGGCACAGGAATTTTGCCTTCTTAAGTTTCCTTAAGAAATACAGCCATTTCTGAGCTTTCTTGACCAGGTGGAGATGTGAGAGGACCATGACAGGTTCTCTGTGATGCTGATTCCCAGGAACCTCAAACTACTCACCTGCACAAAGAAAAGTTTCCCCTCGGGGATCAATAAAGTATTTCTGATTCTGATTCCACCTCAGCTCCACTGATGTAGACAGGGAAGTGTGTCTTTGCCTCCTTTTTCCTAAAATCAACGATCAGCTCCTTGGTTTTGCTGACGTTGAGCAGTTGGTTTTCTCTGTGCACCAGTCTGCAAGATTGTTGATTTCTGTGGAGCCAGGACAGTGACTTGAAATTTTGGCATTGAAAATAAATTTAGGCATTGGAAACAAAACCTGAACTGAAAAAGGAAATATTATCATTGAAACACTTGTATTGGACAAAGTTGTACTGGTACTGAAAAAAGTTCCACTGAAAAATAAAAAACAGGCAATAAAAAATTCTTATGTGTTTTTCAATGACAATCTTCTTTTCTTTTCTTTTTTTTAACGCGTTTTTTTTCAGTGACCTAGTAAACGGCCAGGGGTGTTATCAGCCCAGCAGCTTTACTCATATTCATTCTCAGCAGGGTTCTTATCACATCCGCTGTGGATACTGACAGTGGCCGGTCCTCTGGAGTCAGAGTAGACTTTACAGCTGACTCTTTGTTGGGGTGATCAAAATGAGCATAAAATGTGTTTAGCTCATCTGGTAGCGTGGCCTCACACACTCCTGCTTTTGTAGCCTGTGATGGTCTGGATCGTTCACCGCATATCTTTGGTGTTGAGGTCTCTTTCCAGTCTCTCCTGATGTCTCAGGACCCCTCGAGTGCGATAGCTTCATCCGGGATGTTGTGATGCAGCCAGGTCTCAGTAAAGATCAAGGCACACCAGTCTCTGATTTCCTGTTGTTGAGTTAGTCTGAGTCTTATCTCGTCCTCTTTTTTTTTTCTTGCGACCAGACATTAGCCAGGAGTAGACTGGGTAGTGGAGCAGCCTAAAATCCAAGCTGGGTTATCGTAGCTCTTATCCCGGCTCTCTTCCCCCTCTTCCTTTTTTTTCAGCTTTATTCAATGAAATTGTACAAATTACGTCAGGCACAAACAAGTACACATACAACACAATACAGGTGGGCTGAGAAAAGTCTTAAGCCTTCTCTTAAATGTGGACATGGTGTCTGCCTACCGAACCCAAACTGGGACCTGATTCCACAGGAGAGGAGCTTGATAACTGAAGGCTCTGGCTCCCATTCTACTTTTGGAGACTCTAGGAACCACAAGTAACCCTGCATCCTGGGAGCGCAGTGATCTAGTGGGGTAATAAGGTACTATGAGATCTTTAAGATATGATGGTGCCTGACCATTAAGAGCTTTGTAGGTGAGCAGAAGGATTTTAAATTCTATTCTGGATTTTACAGGGAGCCAGTGCAGAGAAGCTGATATTGGAGAGATATGATCTCTTTTCCTAGTTTTTGTCAGTACATGTGCCGCAGCATTCTGGATCAACAGGAGAGTCTTACGGGACTTATTCGGGCAGTCTGATAATTAGGAATTGCAATAGTCCAACCTAGAAGTAACAAATGCATGCACTAATTTTTCGGCATCATTTTGAGACAGGATGTGCCTGATTTTTGCAATGTTAGGTAGGTGAAAGAAGGCAGTCCTTGAAGTTTGTTTCATGTGGGAGTTAAAGGATGAATCCTGATCAAAGATAACTCTGAGGTTCCTTACGGTGGTGCTCGAGGCCAGGGCAATGCCATCTAGAGCAACTAAATCTATAGATAATGTGTCTCGAATGTGTTTGGGGCCAAATACAATAACTTCAGTTTTGTCAGAGTTTAACGTAGAAAACTGCAGGTCATCAAGATGTCCTATGTCCTTAAGGCATGCTTGAAGTTTAGCTAACTGGTTAGTTTCATCTGGCTTGATCGATAGATATAATTGGGTATCATCCACATAACAATGAAAGTTTAATATTGCATAAAGGAAGCATATATAAGGTGAATAGAATCGGTCCAAGCACAGAATCTCTGTGACTAACTTTGGCGTGCATGGAGGACTCACCGTTAACATGTACAAACTGAGATCTATCTGATAGATAAGATTCAAACCAGCTTAGTGCAGTTCCTGTAATGCCAATTATATGTTCCAATCTCTGTAATAGGATGTGATGGTCAATGGTGTCAAACGCAGCACTAAGATCTAACAAGACAAGTACAAAGACAAGTCCATTGTCTGATGCAATTAAAAGGTCATTTGTAATTTTCACCAGTGCTGTCTCTGTGCTATGATGCACTCTAAATCCTGACTGAAAATCCTCAAATAAACTATTGACAGTCACACAACTGATTGGCGACTGCATTCTCAAGAGAGAGAAAGGGAAGGTTAGATATAGGTCTATAGTTGGCTAAAACCACTGGATCAAGAGTGGGCTTTTTAAGAAGATGCTTAATTACAGCTACTTTAAAGGACTGTGGGACATAGCCTGTTAATAAAGACAGATTGATCATATCCAGTAAAGAAGTGCTAACTAAGGGTAAAACGTCTTTAAGCAGCCTTGTTGGAATGGGGCTAAGAGACAGGTTGATGGTTTAGATGAATTAATCGTCGAAGTTAGCTGAAGAAGGTTGACAGGCGCAAAGCAGCCAAAACACACATCAGGCTCTACAGCTGTTTCCAAGGTTCCTGTGTTTAAAGACATGTCGGCACCGGTTGAAGTCAGGACTTGATGAATTTTTTTCTCTTAATAGTTAAAATTTTATCATTGAAGAAGCTCATGAAGTCGTTGCTACTGAGAGCAAAAGGAATACATGGTTCAATAGAGCTATGCCTCTCTGTCAGCCTGGCTACAGTGCTGAAAAGAAACCTGGGGTTGGGCTGCTCTGGCATTATGGAGGGCCTTCCTATATGTTTTAAGACTATCTTGCCAGACTAAACGAGATTCTTCCAGGTTGTTGGAACGCCATTTCCTTTCAAGTTTTCGTGATGTTTGCTTTAATAAGCGGGTTTGGGGGTTATACCATGGAGCTAACCTTCTTTGTTTTATTATCTTCTTTTTTAGAGGAGCGATAGAATCGAGTCGTTCGCAGTGAGCAGCACTATCAACAAGATGGTCAATTTGGGAGGGGCTGCGATTTGCATAGGAGTCCTCTGTTATATTGAGACATAGCATTGAATTAAATGCAGATGGGATTGCTTCCTTGAATTTAGCCACAGCACTATCAGATAGACATCTAGAGTAGGAGTTTTTGCCTAATGGCGTGTAGTCCAGCAATAGCAGTTCAAAAGTTATTAAATAATGGTCCGATAATAAAGGATTCTGTGGAAAGACTATTAAATGTTCAATTTCAATGCTGTATACCAGAACATGGTCGAGGGTATTGTTGAAACAGTGAGTGGCTTCATGACAAAAGCCATTCTAATCTAATAATGAGATAAACGCAGTACTAAGGCTATCATTTTCAATCTCCACATGAATGTTGAAACCTACAATAATTACTTTATCTGTTTTAAAGACCAAATCTGATAAAAACTGAGAATTCAGATAAAAATTCAGAATAAGGACCAGGAGCGCGGTACACTATAACAAATAGAATTGGCTGTCGTGTTTTCCAGGTCGGGTGTGAAAGACTAACAACAAGGCTTTCGAATGAGTTATAATTTAGTTTAGGTTTAGGGTTGATTAATAGGCTTGAGTCGAAGATGGCTGCAACTCCCCCTCCTCGGGCGGGGTCTCGAGGAATAGGAGTATTAATATGACTGGGCGGAGTGGATTCATTTAGGCTAACACA
Organism: Siniperca scherzeri; assembly: GCA_027580175.1. NCBI lineage: Eukaryota > Metazoa > Chordata > Actinopteri > Centrarchiformes > Sinipercidae > Siniperca > Siniperca scherzeri. Next base: position 29,706,533 of record CM050841.1, on the reverse strand, counting down.
TTCTTCATGACCCAGCCAGGTTTCAGTAAGACAAAATAAGTCAATATGATACTCTGATATTAAATCGTTCACCAGTACAGCTTTAGATGACAGAGATCTGATGTTTAGAGTCCACATTTAAGTGCGCTTGCACCAACGCGCATGCTGCCTGTTGCCGTTGCTCCGTCTCGTCGTCTTAAAGAGTTTAAATGAAGAGATGAAATCAAACTAAATGAATGCAATCAGAGACAAATATTCTAAATAAGTAGAAAATTAAATAATTATTATAAGAATAATAATAATAATAATAATAATAATCTAATCTCATAATAATGAAAATCTTAAAATAAGTAAATAAGGACAGACATTATCAAAGAGCAATTAATTTGACTTCCAGGGGTTTTATCATATGTTTCTGTAATATTCTAAGAACCTGTTGCTTTTTTATTTTTTGTACGAGAGTTAAGAGAGTTAAGCATTGAGTTAAATTAAATCAAAAAAAGAGGGAAAGAGGGTTGTGAACCTAAAAACTTAAGTTTATAAATAAAGAAATTTCCCAATAGAATAAAAAATAGTTTAGAAAAACAAACATAGTTTAGAGATTTGTTACTCATATTGTCATAATAACTAATTATATCTCTAAGAGTAAAATAGTTCAAAACATTAGTGGTATTGAAAACAACAAAATAACATCAGGGCAAACCTTAACAGTTTGTATGTAACTGATGCCTTTTTCAGTTTAGTTATTTAATCAAAATTATAGGCTACACTTTTGAACTCGAGTTATTATTCAACTCGTGTCCTTCAGAATTTCTTTATGTCGATTAACATCCATAACAAGCTGTTCAACTGCAGAGGACACTTTCTCAGTTTGTTTAGAAGTTGCATCTGTTGTCATTTCAATCACTGAAATCTTCCGGAACGTCTCGTCATGTTTGCTGGAAAGATGTCTGAGCTGCTGTTACTACTGTCACCATTACCGTTACATTCGCGCTTCTTCCTTTTGGTGACAAGTCTCAAGGGAGAGTCGGTTGGTGGGCCAGATGTAGATTGTGCCTTCTGGATTAGCTTCATTAATCACCATCTTTTCTGTAGCCGTTACATTCAGATTCATGGAAGTTTCAGTGTCACTCACGTTAGCATTAGCATCCGCTGGTTGTTGTTTTTTTCCCCTCTGTTGGTGACTGTAGGCATGCTAGCTAGTTTTGATTCAAACTTAGTATTTATAGTAAAAGTATTTTCTTATTTCCACTGAGAAATAATAACTATGCCGGTACTTATTATAAAGACACTGTCACTTATGTGCTAATTTTATCAGTTGAAAATTCAAATATTCCGCTTGTCGTATCACAAAACCTCAAATTTGTCTGACGGAGAGGTTCGCGCCCTCCTCCTTAGACCACCGCTTCCCCCTCTTCCTGCAGCGATTGCACGGCTTGCGGTGACGTTTGGTCCGGCCGGTCCAGCCGGGTGGTCGAAGATGTTGCGAACAGCGATCGCCTCGAGGTCCACTGCACTTAATCCAATCCCTGCGCTGCCTTTTCCGACGTTGTTTAGTGTATTTCTGTCATAGGGTTAGATGCTTCCATAGATAATACATGCTTCAGTAATAAAGGTCAAAAAATAACAAATTAAAACAAAAATGTAAAAAAAGTACCATGAACCCAACCTTTTTTTGCAGTCAAAAATCATATCAAAGAGATTTTCATATATATTGTTAATATGTTTTTATTACTGAAAAGAAGATGAAACATATTTGGAGATTTGGAGGAGGGTCCAAGGATAGAGGGTGCTGTATGTTGAACAGATTGTAAAGCTCTCTGAGGCAAATTAGTGAACTGTGATTTTGGGATGTACAGTATGAATAAAATTGACTTGACAATCAGAAATTCTCCTTCAGCCTCCCAGCCTCAAGGGGGGGTTTTGTTTGTGCTTGACTGACAGCTAAGACAGAGATGAGAGATGAAACTGTAGCTTACATGAACCAGAACAATGGTACTGAAGAATAGGTACCACATCATTCAGTATTGTAGTATGTAATGTTTATCATTTAAATTTTCACCCCTATTACCAGTGTGTTAACCTGTCAAATCTCCTGCAACCCTGTCTGTATTTCCAGCAACCCTATGTAAGGTTCTGAGCTCAAGGTTGAGAAACTCTGGTCTAATATTACTGGGTATTACAAGGTGTTCTCTGTGTGTGTGTGTGTGTGTGTGTGTGTGTGTGTCTTCAGACTTCGTTTCCTGACTGTCTTCTGCGTCCTGGTGAGGATTACCAACATGTCACTCGCTTCACCTTCACCACTGTCTGACCTCTACAAACAGTAGGACAGAAAAGAAGAAAACTGGGTACTTTTAAGTCGAAAATGAAGTGACAGTATACAGTATGGTCATGTACCACACAGTTCAGCAGCAAGGTTAGTTCCCGACTGTGGAACTGTGTCATTTGATGTATATTTTGGTAATGTGAAGAACTTTACCACAGCGATATGATGGTTGCCTGCTTTGCATGCACAGTAATTACAGCCTGTGCATGTAAGGTGACATGATGCTGATGCCAATGTGCTAATGTGATTTATGATCCTCTGCCATGCCATTCTTACATTAAACATGAAAAAGTAATAAAGAGCGTACTCACTCAAGCAGTTTATTGCCATTTCTTACAATTTGTTCTTTTTAGCATCACATCGGCCCCCGTCCATTGATTGCTTGTATGCCATCTTTCCTCATCTTTACACAGGCTGAACTATTCCTAGAACATTAAGTGAGGAGGCAGGTTTGGGTGAGAGGGCATCCTACTACTCTGCCAAGATTGTGTTGTATTGCTATGGCAACCTCTAATCCATCACTCAGAGAGGCTTTTAATAGCTGAGATTTCATAAAAGCTGTGAGCCTCACTGCCCCAGTGGTGGAGAAAAGAACAGAAACTGATCTCCAGCAAACATTGGCTGTTTGGCTTCCTGATGTTCTTTGTTTGACTGTAGGGAGCAAAGTGTAAGACAGCCTTCACAGTCAGCATCATGAAACTGCAGCTGAATTTCATGCAGGGAGGAGTGAGGGCTCTGATTCACATTGGTAACAGTGTCACAGACACAGAGGGAGAATCACTGATAACACCAACCTCTGAGGTAGATTAGTTGGTTTATTTCCTACCATAAACTGGCTCTTCTTTTGGAGTTTCTGTTTCTTCTACCACATTTGTCTCTAAGGATAGGTTCTCACTATCTTAAAACAATAGGCAGGTGCCCATATGAACATTGAAACCGGTTTTGCTTGCTGTTATTCCTCCTGTTCATACTGGCCATTAAGAGATCCCTTCATAATGTGTGATGGGGCACAAAAGCCACAGTCCTCATTTTGTGCACATGTATTCTAAAGTTTATCTGAAGCTTATATTAGGCTTCAGCTGTCTGAATTAATCAAATCAAGTGGGTATCTTCCAAAATTACAGTCTTTTTAGTATAAAATCCCCAATTTGTGTCTCCGTGGACAGTGTTTCTCCATTGGGCTGTGGTGGAAGGACAGTAACAAAAAGAGTTCATAGTTAATACATTTCATATAAAGCTGGATGGGTAAGGGACTAACTCAATACATTTTACTATTACTAACAAAAAAGCTGCTATTAAGTGTAAAACTAAAAAATGCATATATTATTGAAAATGATATAATTAAAACATCAAGGACTGTCTTTTGTTCAGGCATGTTCAAGTTTAAGTGTCCGAGTTGAATAGGTGGATTGCTCCTTTTTGACTGGACCTCCAAGCAAGGCAATCTTAATACAGCCCAAATTCACTTATCCTAGGCATGGCATTCTTGCCCCAAAACCTAAGCAATGGATTGGTGTGTTTCAGCCAATCAGATCTTATATCATGACAAATGGTTTTGATGGATGACTGATTTTGCAAAAGAAGCCTGGGAAAACATTGCCATTATTTAAATGAAAATAAAAACTGCCATTACAGTACATTTGATAGAAGCTAAAATTATTACTTAAAATTAAATTAAGTAAAGTTACTTAAATTAAATAGCTTTTTTTTTGTCTGCTACAGCACATAGCTGCTCTGTAAATCACTTGTCTTGTGTTCTCCTTTGACACTCCTTAAAGCCGCTGTAAATCACCTAGGTACTTGTATTCCCTGTCGTCAAACTGGCTTCCGTCGGTCTCGGATGCTGTGTTCGGTCCTGGTCATGTTCACTTGAAAGCTGTTAAGCCCAATTCCCTTGCCCAGTTCTGGTGCCCATTCCGGTGCCACTCCCCCGCCAGGTCCTTCCTGCCCCGGGCACTCCCGAGTGCTCCGAACTCCCATTCTGTGGAGAGTCAGCGAGCAATAGGACTACTAGCTGCATGGCTACCTGAGCTTACTAGCTAACGATCCTTGTTGTTGCATCCTCCGATGGATGGTTTTCTGACACACCCCATAAAGCTCTGCGATTTCCCTGACTTTTACTCCTGTTCAGCTGGTCTTTAACTGCTCAGCTCAGTCATGAGCCTCTGTTGGCGAGATGAGGTTGCTGTCAAGCTGCTCAGCCAAAGTGGTTATTTCCCACACCAGCCAAGCTGCTGCCATTGTCCCAGTGACAGACAAACACTGCTACTTCCGGTTGGCGCGTAAAGCTGGCCCAGGTCGGTTGGTAGAACTTGTAATTGTTAATGAGCCAATTCACTGAACGAGGAAGTGACGTCCTAACTGAAGACCCGCCTTGATGTCGTGTTGACACCAAAAGAGCACGGTGACATGTAAATGCAATAGATTGGGGGCGCTGTTTCACTTATTGCATTTGAATATTGTCCACTGTACAGCAGGTTAAGTCTTTGAAATTAAATGTCTATACAAGTATGTGAAAATTAAAATTGTTCATTTTTACTCAAATAACATACATATGTGGAACAATATAATGCTATTGTGGAATTACATTTTCAAGTTTATATTATCATTTTAATATAGTCCCTTATATGCTTCCATACAAGTCTTGTATGGACCTTAGCTTGTTGAACTAGTCACCAAACACTCACCGGGGAAAAGTGCTAACGTCAGTTTACAGGCTATATAGCTAATTAGCTGCTTAGCTGCAGCACATTAAACAGCATGTAAATGTACCTGCAAATGTCCCTTCGGTCCGGTTAGATGCTGGTGTGGTCCTCACTTTTCAATACCATTAACAACATGCAGTCTGCACATCACATGTAGCTACAGCGCAAGTTTGTTTACTTTGTTTCACTTTCCCTATGGTGTAATACCGGCACTCTGGCAACCTGCCAGCTGCTGTCAATCAAATGCAGACAGGGACACGCCTCTCCAGACAAAAAGTAGCATTTCTGATATTTTTCTTCCTTCTGATAATAAAAAAACTGTTAACAATACATTGTAAAAACTTGACTACAAAAAGGGATGACTAAATGTGATGTCAGTGGACTTTAAATTAAACTCACTTCAAGTTAACTCAAGGATACAAATTTCAATTTCAAATTCACATTTAATTTAATTATAATTATGGCAGTGTTATACTTAGCAGTACACATTGAAAAGTATTTGGCAGAAGAGCTTTCATTTTCATTTTGGCAGTAGTGATTCATTGTCAAAAATGAAATTTGGAATTTTTTCTTTACAATTTCATTTTAATGTTGGCATCTCTGAACTTCCACACAAAAGGTTTCCAGTCATATTATGGAAAAAACTTACTCAAAATTAATTGGAATACTTGGACTGGGGATTGGTTTAGTTTATAACACATATTGTAATTGCAAATACCAAAGCATTTATTGGTATGCCTTGTGTCATAATACTGTATGAAACCATATGGATCTTGAACCATATAGACAGATCAGAGTTTCGGGGTCAACAGTCAGAATTCTAATTTTTAGGGAAGTTGCAGTGCAAAGAGTGACCATTTGTGACCATTCTCAAAATCTGTGTGTGTGTGTGTGTAATTATGTTATTTAGCTTTTTTACTGTCCTAACACTGCCACTATCCCCACCATCTGCTCCTTACTGTACAACTGCTGACAGTCTTAATAATACATGATTATTGATTTTCAATGCTGTTACACCATAAGTCGCTCTAGAATAATGTGATCATCTACACCAATCAGTACCAACATATGTAGGTATAAATCTATCCAAAGAACAACACATGCCTTAAAAACGATGTTGAAAAGAAGCAATGATGTGAAGGGAGAGAGAGCCTGCAGGAAGGAACAGAAAACTGATGAGGTGGTGAGTGGGAGGGAGAACCTGGCTTTTAGCTGCACTCTGTAACAGTAAGAGAGAGAGAGTGGGGCTGTGCATGAATCATCTGAAACTGCGCTGGAAGCAAGATTTTTATTTTGAAATTCAGCTGCTTATTACATTACAAAGTAGGGCTGAGAGAAACGTACCATTTCCAATGAAAGGAGATCACACTGTAGTCTCACCAACTGATCTTTTCCTTTCGGCTGTTCCCTTTCAGGGGTCGCCACAGCGAATCATGTGCCTCCATCTAACCCTGTCCTCTGCGTCCTCTTCACTCACACCAATTAACTTCATGTCCTCTCTCACTACATCCATAAATCTCCTCTCTGGTCTTCCTCTAGACCTCCTGCCTGGCAGCTCCAACCTCAGCATCCTTCTACCAATATATTCACAGTCTCTCCTCTGAACATGTCCAAACCACCTCGATCTGGCCTCTCTGACTTTATCTCCGAAACATCTAACATGAGCTGTCCCTCTGATGTCCTCATTCCTGATCCTGTCCGTCCTCGTCACTCCCAAAGAGAACCTCAACATCTTAAGCTCTGCTACCTCCAGCTCTGCCTCTTGTCTTTTCTTCAGTGCCACTGTCTCTAAGCTGTACAACATCGCTGGTCTCACCGCCGTCTTGAACACCTTTCCTTTCATTCTTGCTGATACTCTTTTATCACACAACACACCTGACGCTTTTCTCCACCCGTTCCAACCTGCTACTCGCCTCTTCACCTCTTTTCCACAGTCTCCATTGCTCTGAACCGTTGACCCTAAGTACTTAAAGTCCTGCACCTTCTTCACCTCTGCTCCCTGTAACCTCACCGTCCCACCTGGGTCCCTCTCATTGACGCACCTGTATTCTGTCTTACTGCGGCTGAGCTTCATTCTTCTGTTTTCCAGAGCAGACCTCCATCTCTCTAGATTTTCCTCCACCTGCTCCCTGCTCTCACTAAAAATCACAGTGTCATCCGCAAACATCATAGTCCATAGAGATTCCTGTCTAACCTCATCTGTCAGCCTGTCCATCACCAGAGCAAACAAGAAGGGGCTCAGAGCCGATCCTTGATGCAAACCCACCTCCACCTTGAACTCCTCTGTCACACCTACAGCACACCTCACCACGGTCTTACAGCTCTCATACATGTCCTGCACCACTCTAACATACTTCTCTGCCACTCCAGACTTCCTCATACAATACCACAGCTCCTCTCTCGGCACCCTGTCATACGCTTTCTCTAAATCTACGAAGACACAATGCAACTCCCTATGACCTTCTCTGTACTTCTCCATCAGCATCCTCAAAGCAAATACTGCATCTGTTGTACTCTTTCTAGGCATGAAACCATATTGCTGCTCACAAATGCTCACCTCTGCCCTTAGCCTAGCTTCCACTACTCTTTCCCACAACTTCATTGTATGGCTCATCAGCTTTATTCCTCTGTAGTTGCCACAGCTCTGCACATCTCCCTTGTTCTTAAAAACTGGCACCAGTACACTTCTCCTCCATTCCTCGGGCATCCTCTCACTCTCCAAGATCTTGTTAAACAAACTAGTCAGAAACTCTACTGCCACCTCTCCTAGACACTTCCATACCTCCACAGGTATGTCATCAGGACCAACTGTCTTTCCACTCTTCATCCTCTTCAACGTCCTCCTCACTTCACTCTTGCTAATCTTTGCTGCTTCCTGCTCCACACCAGTCACTTCTTCTACTCTTTGTTCCCTTTCATTTTCCTCATTCATCAACTCTTCAAAGTACTCCTTCCATCTTCCCATCACACTCCTGGCACCTGTCAATACATTTCCATCCTTATCTTTAATCACCCTAACCTGCTGCACATCCTTCCCATCTCTATCTCTTTGTCTGGCCAAGCTTTCCTGTCCTGAAGACCAAACCTGCCCATCACATTCTCATCACCTCTGTTCCCTTCACCTACATGCCCATTGAAATCTGCACCAATCACCACTCTCTTACCTCTGGGGATGCTCTGCATCACTTCATCTAACTCACTCCAGAATTTCTCCTTCTCTTCTAACTCACATCCTACCTGTGGGGCATAACCACTCACAACATTGAACATCACCCCTTCAATTTCCAGCTTCAGACTCATCAACCTGTCTGATACTCTTTTCACCTCTAGAACATTCCTCACAAACTCCTCTTTCAGGATAACTCCTACTCCGTTTCTCTTCCTATCTGACCCATGGTAGAACAACTTGAACCCTGCTCCTAAGCTTCTAGCCTTGCTACCTTTCCACCTGGTCTCCTGGACACACAGTATGTCCACCTTCCTTCTCTGCATCATGTCAATCAACTCTCTAGCCTTCCCTGTCATAGTCCCAACATTCAAAGTCCCTACTGTCAGTCCTACATTCTTAGCTTTCCTCTTCTCTCTCTGCCTACAAACACACCTTCCTCCTCTCCTTCTTCGTCTTCGACCAACAGTAGTCCAATTTCCACTGGTACCCTGTAGGTCAACAGCACCGGTGGCGGTCATTGTTAACCCGGGCCCCGACCGATCCGGTATGGAAGTCATTTTCACGATTCGCATTTTTAATTTGGCATGTTTTTTTACGTCGGATGCCCTTCCTGACACAACCCTCTGCATTTATCCAGACTTGGGACTGGCACAAGAAGACACTGGCTTGTGCCCCCTGGCGGTTGCATTAGTCTCACCAACTGATAAATGGTTAAATTCTTAATTTCTTGTTTTATGTCACAAGGAGAGCGAGTCATCCAGTCTGTTAATGAAGTATGGCCAGCCCTCCAAAATACAATGGTATATATGCTGCATTGCCAGACTTATATCCAACTCTGTAGCTGTACTGAGTTTTAGCCTTTTTTAGCTCATTGTGTAGCGCCTTTGTAGTCTCCCGACCACTCAAAGTGCTTTACACTACATGTCACATTCACAAACACATTCATACACTGATGGCAGAGGCTGCCATGCAAGGTGCCAATTGCTCATCAGAAAGAATAACTAATGCACATTCACACACCGAGGGCACAGTCTTCAGGAGCGGGCTGGGGGGAGACGGGGATCGAATAGCCGATCTTCCGATTAGTGGACGACCCTTCCTCTAACCTCTAAACCGCAGCCACCACAGATAGGTAATTATTTACTAACATGTTAGCAAACAATGATGTGTGGTGGCTGTGTACAGCGAACGGCCAGTATGGACATGGTTGAAACCAATATTAATACAAATATTACAATATGGATAAGAATATTTTTCTGCCATTGAGATACAGAGTATCATGACATGGCAAATGTATGCAAAATCATATAACAAAATCAGCTTGATGTTCAATGCAATGACTGTTTCACTGTTCTGCATTAAATAGGACGACATAAATTTGTAAAACAATAACATGGTCAAATTTTGGCATCAAACCGTGTTATTGTGGCCTATTATTGTGACCAGTATTGTTACCTTAAAGCCGTAGTGGCCGAAAGGTTTACCATTACCGAGGTGACCTTGAACAAGGCTCAGAACTCTCAGCTGCTGCAGTGGGGCTGCTCACGGGTCAGCAGATCAGACTGTGAATGTGGTGAATGTGTGGAGCTGTGTGAGTGTGATCAGGGTGTTCCTGAAAAAGAGAGCCCTGGCTCTCAACTAGACGAGAGAGAAAAGAGGAGAGTGGCGTGCTGCTGATTGCGAGTAACTGTTTTTGAGACGGTGATGGACAATAACTGATAACCCTTATCCCTGAAGTATATTGGTTTAGTTTCTGTCTGTGTGTACTTGTTAACCTAAATGAAGTGAAACCAACACCAAGCTCAGTGCACAGTTGGCAACATGAAAAGAAGACTGCACCTGTAGTTCAGTTCAGCTGGTCCAGACCAAAGAAAGAAAAAAAAAACATTGTTTCCTCTCAGTTCAGGTCCATTTCCTGTTCAAACTGGCTTTTTGCAAATAAAGCAGTGAGTGTAAACATAAAATCACATGGACTGACAGGTCACTTGAATTATTTCATCACCACCTACATCATCAGGCTGCATGAACCCACAAGGAGAAATCAATGAAAACATTTTCCTGATAATACTTACATACTTTTACTTAAATAACATTTTCAATGCAGGAGTTTTACTTGTAACAGTATTTTTACAGTGTAGTATTAACACTTTTACTTAAGTAAAGGATCTGTATACTTCCTCCACCACTAGAAATGTACATTATGTACATTAGTTGGCATGCACATTATATGCACCTGGAGTTTATCCACCCTTGTTTTTCCCCCTGGCCTGTATTGGGGACCGGCCTTTATTATTATTGACTACTTATTTGAGAAAATACGATATAAATTGTGAGACATTATTGCTGAAATACGAGTCTATCTTTGTCCTTTTTTGGCTTATGCTGTAGATCTGGATTGTCTTTGTGAATTCTACAGATTTCCATATTCAGAGGATTAAATATTGATTTGCCTGAGAATGTAATCACCATGCCTGCCTTCATTGTCTTTTAAAATAACCTGTATTAATCATAGTGTAAATATAACTGTATTGGGTTGTCTGTCACTGCAAGAGTTGGGCACTGAGGCTATAGCTAGCTAACTGTTTTCATTCAAGATGATTGTGAATTGTACAGTTTACAGAGGATCAAATATTGATTTGCCTGAGAATATGATCACTTACCTTGTCTTTTAAAATAACCTGTATTAATCGTTTTTGTGTGGAAGTAACTGCACTTTACGGTCCCTGAAGAAGATAGGTACTTAATTCCAAATTACTCTCATAACAGGTATCTAACAGTAGTGTAGTGGTCTGTGTGTGGGCTCTGCAGTTGAGAGATTAAGATTCAAAACTCATATTCACCATTACAATTCACTCTGCTGTGCTCCAAAGCATTTAAAATAAATACATTTTTTCAATCACTTTCAGTCTTTTTCATACTTGCTATGCTGTAGTTTCTAAATTTGCCTCTGCCTACAGTTCCCTACCAGTAATAAAATCAGGCAACACCCAACTTCTCATGTGACAATCTGCCAAATCCAACCAACAAGCCATTCTGCAGTAGGTCTTAGTCTACTCTTATAAAATGAATACAACAAAGTGGCTTCACAAACACTGCAGCATTTTCTGCTCATATCTCATTGTATGCTTCAGAACAGTATTACATATTTCTATATAGCTGACATAATGACTTTAACAAAGTGTGTTACACATGGCTCATGGTGTAGCAATGTTAATGGGGAAGGTCACATGTTTTTTGTTTGTTTGGTTTTTTTTAATTTTTATTGAAGAATTACAGAGAAAAGACATGTTGACACATATCTGAGTCTAGGGGTTTCTGGTGATCTGCAGACTGCTGGTGAAGGAAGAGGGAGACTGCAGCATTCTTCACCTCACACCCAGCTGTGGGATGTTATCAAGGCAACCCAGCACACCTGCACCCACATAAACTATTATATCTCAATTCTTTTGCAATGAGAAAGTCACTGTAAGGCAGGGCGTGATCAGAAGCCAGCTGCAGATAGTGTTTAGTTTAAGAAGGAGAATTTTCTCAACCCATAAACAAACACTTAATCCAAAATTCAAAAATCACCAAATTTAGAAATGACATGATTTTCACTGGACAGGAAGGATATGAAAATTGCAATCTGTAAAGTAACTAAAGCTGTCAGACAGGAGTAGAAGTATAAAGTTGCATAAAATGGAAATACAAGGAGATAAAAGTACAAGTTACTCTTTGTACTTAAGTACATGTCCTTAGTTAGATTCCACCACTGATCAGAGTGATGTTGAATGTCAGCAAGAGATGGAGCAATGGGAGCTTGATTTACCTTGTGCAATTTCTCTGTAAAGCCACTGCTACCACAAACAGACGTCTTCACTTCTCATTACCAGTGCAACAGACACAGTCATTGTTTATTGGCAATATATGAATGTAGACATTGGACATGAACAAAACATTCATTCCACAGTTATATTTAGTCAACAATAAAGAATGACTACAACATTAAATGCTGTTTTAAGAAGTAAAAGATTATCTACTAGATGAATACAGCATTTCTTTAAATTGTGTATTTCAGAAAATATTGGACTAATATCTGAAAACAAATAATATTAGCTCCAAATGAGAAGGTCACCATGAAGCAGGGTGTAATAAGAAGGCAACTGCAGACAGAAGTGGAACGTTAGTGGGGGCTGCAGCTGTTATGCGGTGCACAGTTTAAGGACCCAAATGCAGAAGACCAGGAAGTGGTAAGTGGATGAGGTAGTAGGATGACTTCTGCCAGGCAGACAGGCAACAAACAAGTAGGCAGATACAGGTCGAGGTAATGGAAAACGGGTTACAGGTTGGTAGTGATCAAAACCAGGAAATAAGTCCAACAAGGCTAAACAAATCCGACAGGGAGCAGGCAAAGTTCAAAGTCCAGAATCCAGACACAGTCCAAGGGAGACAAAGAATAATTCCAACAGAACACACCAGAAACAGCTGCTTGACATAGGTACAATGAAAACACACATATGACAGGAACAATGACCCAACAATGAACAAAGGAAAAGACCTGGACTAAATACACTAAGGTAGGGGAGACAACGAGACACAGGTGCAAACAATCAAGGAGGGGCCATTAATCTAAACTGGAGGGAAAGCAAATAAAGACAGGAAGTAAAACCACAAGACACACAAGGGGAGGAGAATACTACAAAATAAAACAAAATATGACAAAACCTCAAACTATAACAGCAGCAGAGGCAGATGAACTTAAGTGATGTGGCACATCAGCTGAAGATGGAATCCTGGCGGTATTAAGGCTGCAGACTTCGGAGGGGCCATGTGGGAGAAGGCTGCACGGTGATACTGATAAGCAACATGAACAGTGGTGTGAAATAGTGTTTGCCGCCTCCTGATTTCTTATTTTTTTGCATGTTTGTCACACTTAAATGTTTCAGATCATCAAACTAATTTAAATATTAGTCAAAGATAACACAAGTAAACACAAAATGCAGTTTTTAAATGAAGGTTGTTATTATTAAGGGAAAACAAAATCCAAACCTACATGGCCCTGTGTGAAAAAGTGATTGCCCCCTAAACCTAATAACTGGTTGGGCCACCCTTAGCAGCAACAACTGCAATTAAGCGTTTGCGATAACTTGCAATGAGTCTTTTACAGCGCTGTGGAGGAAATTTGGCCCACTTATATTTGCAGAATTGTTGTAATTCAGCCACATTGGAGGGTTTTCGAGCATGAACTGCCTTTTTAAGGTCATGCCACAGCATCTCAATAGGATTCAGGTCAGGACTTTGACTAGGCCACTCCAAAGTCTTCATTTTGTTCTTCTTCAGCCATTCAGAGGTGGACTTGCTGGTGTGTTTTGGATCATTGTCCTGCTGCAGAACCCAAGTTCGCTTCAGCTTGAGGTCACAAACAGATGGCCGGACATTCTCCTTCAGGAGTTTTTGGTAGACAGTAGAATTCATGGTTCCATTTATCACAGCAAGTCTTCCAGGTCCTGAAGCAGCAAAACAGTCCCAGACCATCACACTACCATCACCATATTTTACTGTTGGTATGATGTTCTTTTTCTGAAATGCAGTGTTACTTTTACACCAGATGTAATGGAACACACACCTTCCAAAAAGTTCAACTTTTGTCTTGTCAGTCCACAGAGTATTTTCCCAAAAGTCCTGGGGATCATCAAGATGTTTTCTGGCAAAAATGAGACGAGCCTTAATGTTCTTTTTGCTCAGCAGTGGTTTTCGTCTTGGAACTCTGCCATGCAGGCCATTTTTGCCCAGTCTCTTTCTTAAACACTCTACTATGGCTGTCTCGTCAAGCAGCAACGACTTTTGAAGAACTCTTTGGGTACCTCCAAGGCCAATGTGGGTGTCTGCCAAAGAACTGTGATAAACACATTAACCCCATTAGTATCATGTATTTGGATGTTGTGTCTTGTACACTGTGAGACACACTATGAGGAGTACACAGAAGATGTGAGTCAGTGGAGAGGATGATGATGATGCAGGAAGTGAAGAGACAAGGCCTCTTGACTGCAAGTCAGAATGGACAGGCAGTAAGGGATGCATTATGTGCCTTTTTTTCCACAGTTGTAAGTCATATCATCTCGCCCTGAAAAAGTGTGTTTACAAATTATTACTTAAAAGTACTCTTTTAAACACCAAGAATTTTGTTAGAGATCACAAAAACCACTGAAATCTTTTATTATCACTGAATGCGAGTGCATTACCCATTTTCATTAACATGGCTCTGCTCTACAGTCAGATGAAAATCATTCTCCTTCTGTTTCTCTCTGAAAAGTTGGAGAACCTCTATATTTTTGTGACCACCTCTCCAGGTGGGTCTCGATACAGATGATTTAGTCCACATCTGAGTTTGAATCACAAGTTCACACCTGCCTTATTATCATTAGTTTAGTTGGAAATAATTCAGCTAATTTTGAAACCCACTGCATGTGGATGTACTTGATGGAGGAGCCTGTGACCACACATCTGCATACTAGTAATCCTGTAATGGCCACGCCGGAACCGGAGGCGTTTCTATGTATTATCCCCTGTTGGTCCCTCTCCTGCATTGTGTATGTATGTATGTGTGTGGGTGTGCTGGCGGGGCACGGCCCTGGGACACTCCAATCAGAATCAGAATCAGATGCATTTTGGGGGGATGAGTCCTTTGTTTGACCAGCACGTCATGGAGTGGGTGGGAGACACTGTCCAAGATGGCGTGTAGTTTGGCCAGCATCCTCCTCTCTGACACCACCGCCAGAGAGTCCAGCTCCGCCCCCACAATGTCACTGGCCTTACGGATCACTTTGTTGAGTCTGTTAGCGTCCGCTACCCTCAGCCTGCTGCCCCAGCATGCAACAGCATACAGGATAGCACTGGCCACCACAGACTCATAAAACATCCTCAGCATTGTCCGGCAGATGTTGAAGGACCTCAGCCTCCTCAGAAACAGAGGCGGCTCTGGCCCTTCCTGTACAGAGCTGGGCTAAGAACTGACTGGGCTAAGAACACTCAAGCTCTTTACAGAGGCAACGACACACCTGCATCTCATCCTGCCGTCTACACCCTGCAGTATATCAACCCCAGTCTTCAGTCCACTCGTCGCCAGATCGTTGTTTTTAACCTCCACGGGAGGGCACGGCTCCGGCTGTTGTACTCATATTTTGTTGTTCTCATATAAACTAAAACTCAGTGCCTTCGTTATATTAGAACAATACCCACATTATGTATATTTAGATGTACCCCAAGGTTAGCACCCGTAGTCCTTGACAGTGGCAGTAATTGAAAACGTGCTGGCTGGCTGTGCTGCCAAGGAAAGAAAACTCACTAACAATAATTAAATGTTCTCAGTTTTGTATGTAAGTAAGCTGATTATAATTACTGACATTACCCTCTCCACTCCCCACCCATTATTAATGTGTGTGTGTGTGTCACACCCTTTTGAAAGTATTAAGTGAACGGATCATTTGAACGTGTCATCTTTCAGCCGCAGTGTTGTCCAACAGGCCGAGCTGCCTGAAAGCTGATCTGAATCACAGCGTCTGTGTGAGAACAAGAGGAAGATTAAGTGTGTCTACAGGGTTAGACGAGGAGGAACAGGAAATGGCTCTGCTACATTGCATAATTCCATTTGTGACTAAGCCACACAAGCACAGACATAGATACATAAACATGCACGCATAACATGGTTGCGACCTTGTGACACTTAGACCACTGTCACACAAATGTCTTATTTGAGCCACCGACCAACTTGTAGCATGTTGAAATATTGCAGCACTGACGCATTTTAAGATTTCTGCAAGGGTTGTGTTAAAGAGGCACACTTTTTATACAGATCAGTTAACGCGTCATGATTAGTACCACTCAGCCTTAAATAAGCTCTTAGTATTATATTGCATGTCAGTTAGTAGTTTTAAAGGATTAGGCTGGCAGTATTCAAGACTGGTTTTACTGTCAACAAATCCCATGAAAAGACCCACACCAACAATGTCTTAGTCCGTCTCTCGATACCATCTAACTTCCCTTCCCTGCCTGTGGTTCTCCGCTCCAAGCTCATTGGTTCTTACTGAAGATATAAATCTTGAAAAATTACTCACAAATATATAGTTTCATTTTTAAAAAAGGCTCAGTAATTTGGGGACTCTTTTCAGCGTGGACTAATCCACATTTGGTGCTCTAGTAAGTATTTCTGGCAGCAGGACGGTGTGTGTGGGATTGAGTCCAAATAAATTACAGTGTGGATCAGTGATGTGTGAATAGTTTTTGGACAACAATGGAGCTCTATGGCGCCTAATCACTCCATTGTTGGTTTGAGTCTGCACATGGGATTAGTTAACTATAAGAAATATATAGAATATCACCAGACTTATCCTTTAAACTTTAAATACTTTAACCAACCGTGAGTTTTCAAAGCAACATGATGCAAGTAATGGAGACCCAAACAGGCCAAACAGTTTATCACACTTAAATGGAGCACAATAGGATACAGTAGTTCCTGAATGCCACCAAATGTTTACCGCTTTTTTTCTGACTCAGCTACAAGCTACACACTTAATGACAGTTAGCCACAAGAACAGAAATTAAACATTAGTATAGTGAGGGTGCAGTTACAAGAGGAAACCAGAATGCGAGAGCGCATAAAGCCTCCGTATTGGAGTGAAGCAATATTGAATATTGTACTGATTTCTAGTATGCACTACTGAATTACACAACATCTATTGGATTACACAGTGGTGGAAAGTAAATAAGTACATTTATTCAAGTACTGTACTTAAATACAATGTTGAGATACTTGTACTTTGAGTATTTCCATTTTATGCTACTTCAAACGTCTATTTCACTACATTTCACAGAGAACTAATGTACTTTTTACTCTACTACATTTATTTTACAGCTATAGTTACTTTCAGATTAAAACCATATGATCAGTTTATAAAATATAATGCATTATTATACATTAAACTACCCAACAGTATATGAAATAGTAAAAATGAGTTCCACCTCGACCAACTACAACATTAAAGTACCACTTACATATTAATACATCAGTAATGATCCAATAATATAAATATTATACTAACAAGGGCCGTTCTGCATAATGAGTACTTGAAGTACATTTTGTTGATAATACTTTCATACTTTTACTTAAGTAACATTTTGAATGCAGGACTTTTACTTGTAATGGTGTATTTTTATAGTGAGGTAATGCTGCTTTTACTAAAGTAAATTATTTGAATACTTCTTCTACCACCGTGATTACATCAGGTATGTTTATCATGTTCACCATCTTAGTTTAGAGAGTTCTTGCTCACATTTGCTAAATAGCACTAACCACATAGTACAGCTAAGGCTGCTGGGAATGCCGTTCATTTTTCAGTATTGGACAAATTAAAATTTTGACCTGATGATTAACTTCTCTCTCGTAAGAGAGTCTCTCATGCAGGAGATGTCCATTAAACAATTTCTGTTCCTTATTTTGTTTCTCTGTTAATTGGTTCCCGACTCACTCCCCAATGTCCCACTCATTCAAGAGTTAACTTCAAAATGAAATGACCGTTCCATTCAGTCATTCATTAGGCTGTTTCTTACATCCTCTGCAGGGCAGTGGCAATACCACACACTCACACACTGTGCAGTGCTTCACATCAGCTATGTTCCAATACTACACACCAAACTGGCTAAACATCATCATGCACACTATTGTACCACAATGCAATGCACAAAGAAAATGGATTTTTGCAGACAATAAGAAGCAAAACATGACGTATACAACACAACATGTGTCCTTCAACAAAATCATATGAAATGAACTGTGTCCCTATAAAGGACTGTGTATCTGTGTATCTTTTTTTTCCAACAGAAGACATTTTGACATGTCACAGTAGGAAAAGCACAGCTGTGAACAATAAAATGAATGGTGGCTGAATTCCATTCCGTTTCAAGGTCCTGCTATTGTCCATGCCGGCTCACTGTCACACTGTCACGGCTTACTGGGACACTTGAATAGAACAGAGGCCTCGCTAATGTTATTAGTAACACCTGTGCTTTTCCTACTATGACAAGTCAAAATGTCTCCTGTGAAAAAAGGACTGTTAGTATGTAGTATGGAATTGGAACAAATGGCCTGTGGCTAGCTTTCATCTGGCTAACACTGATTCTTTACATCACACCAACATTACATGGGAAAGTGAGAACAAATTAAAGCCACTTATTTCTGAGTGTAGCTTAACTATACATTTGTAATTAGTGGTGATAAGTTAGTATCCGTCCGCAGAGATCATGTTATTCATCTGTTGTACTGGTCTTGTCCATCCATTGTGGCCACGACATAACCCAGAAATGATCATTAAAATTGACCTTTTGGTACACCACTTTCGCTTCAAATTCATTGACTCATTGAAACCACATCATTTCATACAACCTCAAGTTTCCTTGAGTCGTGTTTTGTTGATGGCTCTTTTTCATTTGGTTGTCTCAGTAATACATCTCAGTGAGCCAGCATGCACCTAACTGGAATGCAGCCTTTATTAAGGTTAATAATTACACATGTAATATTCCTGCTGTGACTTGTCAAAATGTCTGCTGTAAAAAAGGTCCATTGACAGTTTGATGTTGAACAGAAAAAAAGCCTTTTCACCAGACTGTGAAAGTGTGTACATATTATTAAAGAATTCAGTGCATGTTAGTATTGTACAGGGCTACAGCCTGCTGTGAACAGTAACATTACAACTGCTGACGACTTCTACATTCCCATGTAGTTACAGGAAAGCAACTACTGACCACACTGAGTCAGATGCCGTTGACAAGATGCCATGATTTGATAAGTAAAAGTGAAACTAGTTTCAGTTTTCACCTTAGGAAATAATACTTGAGGTTGAAAATGACAGGCAGACTGGCTCTGGCTGAGCTTGATTTGGAAACACATTCTACCAGGTTACTTCCTTCCAAAGAAAACTGTTGACAGTATCCAGCAAGAGTTTATCAAACGAGTTGTTGCTGTTGAACATTTCAAATGTAACTTTTCAATGCTGTGAGCACCACAAATCTCAGCGACAGAACAAATAAAACCAAACGAACTTCCAACAGAAGGAAGTGAGAACATCTGTTTTTACTTAGGGGAACTGACCTCTGCAATACATTCCACACCCAGGCTGTCAATGGAAAGTTGATTATTTTTCATTTGGCATTGACAATGCATTTCCATTTAATTAAAAAATGTTTTAAAAAAAAAAGCTCCCTTGCACCTTCTCATGAAAACTAATAGCAGTGCTTTGCATTAGTCTTGGCAGGTTTAAGCTGCGCTCTTCTGGACAACACTGAAATGCAATACACCTCTTCGCTTTGTTTTCTGTGTTGTGACTTTACATGGAAAATTCATGTCACAATGAAAAACAATTCATTCAGTTATCAAGGACCAAATGCTAAATGATTTTCCTTCAAACATGTTTTTCATTTAATTATGACACATACAATAAAAGTGTAAGTGTGTGTAAATGCATACATCTAACAAAATACATATAAGTATTGTATTGTACTTTATTGTTTTGTTTTTTGTTTTTTTAAATGTAGGCATTTTAAATCTTCCATACAATCCCTAAATTTATGGGAGCTCAATACAAAATGTCTGGAGTACTGTACCCCTTTAATTTTCCCCACAGCATAAGAATAATACACCCTTAGAAATTCACATTGATCACCATACCATCAGCCAAAACCCCTGATCTTTAGAGTTGGGTGTGTGATCAATCAATGCAGCTACCTTTGTCCCTCATAAACTTGGCTTGACCTTTTTTGGGGGACGTTATAGCCTGTTTAGAAAAATCTTCTAAGGTTAGTCCCTATAGTTAGGCCTGTTGATTTCTTTGATGATGCAGCAAATAAAACGCTCTTACTGACGCTCTCTCTCTCTCTTCTTCCCCCTACGCTCTGCAATTTTAAGTCTGTCTCCTCTGCTTCTGGCTAGCCCACCATTCCCCTCTGTGCTCCCTCTCTGCGCACTCTGCAGCGTGTGGAGAGCTGTCTGGTGACGCATCGACACCGGCCAATCACACACCTTATCTCCAAGGTGCAGGACCAGACTGACCAATCAGAGAACAGCATGGGGCGGGACGTGTCCAGTCCACTCACACCTCCACACAGAAAATTACTGGTGTTGGAGAGCGCTAGAAAGACAGACGGGGACTGAGAGTGGATCCGCGAGACAGGTAGACCAGGAGCCACAGACAGACACACGGAGGCTGCTTAACGAGGAGACTCTACGGGATAACTGCTCACATGGACGGGTCAGTTTGAGCAGCTCCAGACACAGACTCTCCAACAGGTCCACCGCAGCCGCGAGCATGTCGACGGTAGAAGGAGCCGACCAGCGCGAGGAAGGGGAGTACGGAAGGGCGGCAAAGCGGCTGAAAACGGAGGCGAGGGAGGCGGAGGAGAGGGAGGAGAGGGAGGAGGGGGAAGAGGAGCTGGAGGAGGGGGAGGATTCGGACTCCGGCTCGCTGCCCGGTAACGGAGAGTCAGCGGTGGACAACCGGGCCCGGTGGAGCGCCAGCCAATACGGAGCAGGACGAAGGGTGAGGAGAGCAAAAATATTATCTAACGTTACCGTGCAGCACAGCATCACAGGCGGCCGCGTGCGTGTGCGCGTCCGCGTGTCATTGTGTCCGCGAGCGAGCATCTCCTGGCTGCCACACACCACAGGTTCGCCGGCTCCATGTCAGCACGGTTCCTCTCCACTTTTAGCAGCAGGTGACATGGAACTAGCAAGACTAAAGCATTACCAGATAAGAAAGCATGTACACACTGAGAAACTGGCCTATATAATTGGACATTTTGTCCCATGTATTATGTCCTACTTTTCATAATGACTCTTTCTTTAAAACAAATAGTGCTGCCATCAAATGTTGACTCAGTTGTGTGGGGTTAAAGCTGTTACCTGCTGTTAGCAGTTAGCTGCGACATTTCCTCCCGGCTCCCTGCGAACTGTGTTGAGTTTCGGAACACTTGGAGGGGTTACTGTACCAACCTACTGGCACACACTCAGGGGCCCAAAGGGCCCAAACCAGAGCACCTGCTTCGAGGAACTGTTAACAACATTTGCCATTGGAAAGTCCCAATCTTAATCTTAATCTTGAGCCCAATCTGAGATTTATTTTAGATTATGATTGAGTTTTTTTCTGCATACTTACGCTACAGTTAGCCCATATTGCGATTAGTAAAGCCATGTAATGTTAAATGTGTTTGACAGTCTGCAGACAGAATGGCTCTGCTGTAAAGTTAGAATGCTTAAGATTTCAGTCTCGGGGCCGTTTAACAAAAGCGATTTGTGAGCACTGCTGACACGCAGGTTGCTTATGGGGCCAGCGTGATGTTTCACAAATGATTGTTGCTCGCAAATTGCAGATAAGCTTGTGAGTCCTACAGGGCTCTCCACCCTCTTGAATACGTCGCAGGTGTGGTGTTTCAGGGCTCCAGGGTGCGACCACACCAAAAATCTGTCAAGTGCGCAAAACATTTTCATTGGTCACACTGGTGCGCCTGAAATTTAGCAGGTCTGATTAAAAAATAATGTATACAAATATTTTTTAACAAACACTGGGTGTGCAGTGGTGATCCGCAACCGCATGTAGCCTACGCATAAATCATCCACCCGCCACCCACCTGAACACTTTTCTCAGATTTAGAGACATGGACACATGTCCACATGGACAGTTCTCTCCACCTCTGCAGGTCTCTGGAGCCTAAATTACCTTTTAAATGATGTCGAGCAGTGCAAGCTTTCCAGGGGATTTCTTTATTGTTGTGTTTTCTTTAATAATTTACTTTAATGATCAGAGAGGCTGCTGTCAGTCATTTTAAACGTTTCCATGGCGCAGTCATGTCACAGCAAACACCATGGGACATTTAAGCAGCAAAACTAAAAACTGTAGTTATAAACTTGACAGAACAGAGGAAACAGAATCAAACTTTTAGCTTCTGAAATACATTTTTAGACAGCTGTGATGGAGCTCAGGATTTATCAGGAGGACGGCTGCTTTACTCCAAACCCTTTCACTGTATGAACCTGGACTGCGTGTGAAGAACACAGAACATTAACATTAGATCCTGATCAATCCTGTTTGGAGATTTAAATAATTAATGAAGTTACGCTGCTGTGCCTCATGCGTAAAGGCGCACAGCGGCTCTCTTAATGGGGAGACGCTTCACCCTATTTCTCCCACCTGTAACCCATCCGCACAATGTTCGTTTTTATGACCCGGCCCGCCCGATCCGCTTATTATCCGCAGACCCTGATATAACCGCGATCCACGCATCACTATTGGGAACAGAGCTTTTGCTGTTGGAGCATCGACTTTTCGAATTGAAACTTTAAATATCACAGTGTTTATACCCCCATTATATAGCCAAAGAAGAGCTGCCTTTACTAAATTTAAGTCCATTAAAAAAAAACATTTATCTGCATCTTTATTCCTTTTTACAATTATTAAGAAATTACCAATGTGTATGGAGCTGACAAAAAAGGTAATGCTTAAAATGTATTATTGGGTGCACCTAAATGAAAAGGTTAGGCGCACCAGTGCCAACAATGTAAAAAGTTAGTCTGGAGCCCTGTGTTTGTTTTGGTTAGTGAAATGTATCGCAATGAACGCAAGAGGAAATGATCTCAAAATGCACATCACAGCTTTCATGTTGCAAATTAGTTTGAAACAGGCCAATGGTTGATTTGGGACACCTGTGGTTACTGGTAGTAACTGTAAATGTGTCTTAGTAATACAGGTCCCAGAGTTCTGTTGGAAATGAGGGCAGCAAACACACCTGTCAAAAATGCAGTTTCTGTATCTGCTTTAAGTGTCTGTGCCAGGCTCTTATAATGTGACCCTGAACACCAATGGTGAATTGGTAGTGTATGTCTTTAGGGTTTGGTTAATGCATAGGGATAAACAGTAATGGCTGTCTACATTACTTTAAAAGGAGTACTTCAACATTTTGTGAAAGGCACTTATTTGCTTTCTTTCTGCGACTGAGATGAGGAGCTGGATATCAATCTCATGTCTGTGTGTTAAGCAGCTAGCCTGGCTCTGTCCAAAGTAAAGAAATACACCTACTAACACCTCTAAAGCTCACTGATTAACATGTCGTATTTCATGTTTTTGTTCGTTTAATCTGTACACAAATAGAAATGTAAAAATGACAATTTGTGGTTTTAGGGGAGTTACATGCTGGAGATATTTTTTGGTGAACAGCAGCCAGGGACAGCAATGCCAAATACCGGACTGGACCGGTAATACCGAATAGTACCACTAGGTGTTGCACGTGACTCAGCAGCTCCCCAGTGGAACATAATGAGAGCCCATGACTGAGAGTGTAGCGGCACCACAATCAGGACAACTGAGTGACACATCATGTTTTTATTTCTCACAACAACCATTCAACTTAACTTTTCTTCTTCTAAAGCCGAGGTCACTAATAGGCGGACCGTGGTCCGGGTCCAGACCTATAACCGATAAATTAATGAGAATTCTCAAATTATTGAAAATTTTTACATTTTGACGGAACGTTTCTATTTTAACCGGCGCAGCTTTTCTAGCCTTTACGGCACTGCTTAGCGGCCTGGGAAACTCCAATTGCATGTGTTGTAAATCATCTCACGTGATGCTACTCAGCCAATCAAATCTATGCATTCTGTTAAACATTGTGACTCAAGTCAGTGAGTGAAATACACACACACACACACACGCACACACATGCACATGCACACACACACACGGGAGAGATGAGACGGGAGACAACAGTCGGAGAAACCTCTTTTGAATATTAATTGAATACCCCTGGCCTAAACAAACATAATATTATGTTAATCAGGCTACTTTTTAGTTTGCTAGAACTTCTCATAATGACAAATGCCGGTTCAGTCGGTTCTCATAAAAATTTAACCGGTTTAAGCTTGTACACCAGACTGGACCGGACCAGCAAAACTGGAAACCGACCCAACCCTACTTCCCAATGCCAAATTTAATCTGATATGTATTTTAATTTAATGTTTATTCATATTTTTGCTATAATACAGCTGTAGAGGACACTTACACCTACAGTCTGGGGTGTGGTGCATCTACAAAATGCACATTTGAGTGTGGATCTTTGCACTTTTCTTTTTTTTTTTACATTTTCCTCATTCCTCGCCAAGATACTTCATTTCATTTTGGCTGTTATGGAGAGTGGGAGAGTATATTTACTAGGGCATCCATGACTGTTTATTAGTATAGTTGCTGGACAAACTAGAACAAATTATTTACTTACCATTTATCTCTCTCAAAACCTAACACGGCAGCGGCGGATGGCCGCCCACCACTGAGTCTGGTTCTGCCCGGAAGTTTTTCCTTGCCACTGTCGCCAAGTGCTTGCTCATGGTGGGATTTGTTGAGTTCGGTCTAGACCTGCTCTATAGGAAAAGTGCAATGAGATAACTTCTGTTAATTTTATCATGTATACTTCTCCTTGGTACTTTCCCTATATGCTTTACTTCTTCCACCCCGTTGGTGCCACATACACATATGATATATTAAAATCTCTGGCTCATTGAGGAGATCTGTTATATATTTTTTTGCTACAGGCATGTTAGAGCATGTGTTAGAATGGCACCACTTTGCCATTCTAACACACTTTACACTTTAACACAGCCCCAGATACACACAGCTCTCTATCTGCTATTCGTACTACTGCTGACCAAATCAGCCGCTTCTCATTTGAGTGGGGGTAGTTGGTTTATGCTGCGGTGTGCAGCAACCTGTGGCGGAAAAGTTGAAACACAATCAACTCTTGGAGAAACACAACCCAACATCACGGCTGCGGTGGCCAATCCGGCGATCAGACCGGTCAAACTGCTCCACAGTCAGCCTGAAATATCACTGAAACCAACTATCCAGGCGGAGTTCATGAGTTCACCAACTATGATACTCTCCCGGTTGTGTCTTTGCTTGGTTTATTTCGTGTACAAAGCTTCGATGTCTGTGTCTAGCTTACAGTCAATGCTGAAAAAAAGAGATCCCACGAAGCTTCCTTTGGTTTGTGTTCATTTGTTTGAGAGAGAGAGAGACAGCTGTGGTCGAACGACCTCGAGAGTGAATGAGGAGAGGGAGCGCCGGTAGCAAGAAAGCCGGTGATTCAGAGAAATAAAACGTTATTTTCTGATTGTTTCACAGCGCTTATATTCCAAAGCACAAATAAACACGACCACACCCCCACACACCGCTGCACAACCCTGCGGCTAATCACCGCAACGCATGATTTGGTCTGAATTCAGCCTAACTACTACTAACACATTGAACATCCTAGCACACGCTAAGTACCCCCTAGCAGCACACATTCACCATGCAAACTAATACATCTAATACACCCTAATAAATCCCAAGCAACAACCTTACGCCTGCCCAGAATACTGTAGTTTTTTCTCTATAAGTTTAGGGTTGGTAGAGTAATCAGTCACTGTGTGCCTGGCAGAAAAAAATTATTATAATAAGTTCCATATGTCAAGTCTGCTAACATTAAGTGTTGCGGTTAGCTGTGTTGCATGAGGTGTGATCATGACCAGTACTTGTGTAATAGGCTCAACACATGGAGTGTGAACACTTGGAACAGTTGATTAACATTCAACTAACATCAACTGCTTTCATTGCTTACACTTTCACTGCTTTAACTGACATGTTAACTCCTCAAGTGCTTCAACTCTCATACAACATCTCACAAGTATGAACATTTTAAAACATTTCAACTTGTTTACATTCTTAACAGGTTAAGAGATTAAAATTGTTTCAAATGTTTCAACTACAAATTTTAAGCAGCGAGCACGTTCTAGTAGTTATTTAACTGGAGGGTGCAACTTTTAATATCATGGTCAGTCGTAGATGCTTTTAGATTACGGATAGTTTTTCAGAAAGACCAATGAAAGAAACCCTCAATGAGAGATTGTATTACTGAACAGTCTGTCTGTTCAGGGGTTCTATATGTGTTATTGGGTTTATGTATAAGAGAGTAACAGAGATAAATGTGTATTGTACATGCAACTATGTGCAGAGATAAATAACCAACAGAGTAAACCAAAGTTTTTTGGTTCCAGTAGAAGGATGTAACATACACGT
Source organism: Siniperca scherzeri (assembly GCA_027580175.1). Lineage (NCBI taxonomy): Eukaryota > Metazoa > Chordata > Actinopteri > Centrarchiformes > Sinipercidae > Siniperca > Siniperca scherzeri. The sequence continues at coordinate 29,680,226 of CM050841.1, read as the reverse complement.
GGCTATCACTGTCAACCACACTGTGTTAGTTCACCGTGTTTCCTTTCTCACTGTCTCTCCATTACAGGATGCAGGGGTACAAGATTGGCACACACACACACACACACACCTTCCTATACTTGTGAGAACCCTATTGACATAATACATTCCCTAGCTCCTAATCATCACAACTAAATGCCTAATCCCAACCCTTACCTAAACCTAAAATCTAACCCTTAAAACCAAGTCTTAACCTTCAAACCCTTTGAAGTAGTGAGGACCGGCCAAAATGTCCTCACTCTGTAGGTTAAAAAAATGGGTTTCAGTCCTCACTATGTAGCAAGTACAAGTACACACACACACACACACACACACACACACACACACACAAAAGCCTGAGTGAAGGTGGTATCACCTTGCTGTGTAATCAGCATTACATGCATGTAGTCTAGTTTCCACACACACTCAGGTATGCATGAACATACACAGTTACACACACGTCATCTGATCATTAGCGGGTGATTAAGAAGATGGATGGGCTACTTAGGGATGTTCATTCCTTCAACCATTATTTACAGTCGGAAAGATACATTGAGGCATAGCAGTCCTGTTTTACAAGTGTGCAGTTCACAATTTAAAAACAAGATCATAAAAAGAGAAACAACATAAGAAATATAAATTACTCAAAACACAAGGGTAGCAATACAAGTATTGTAAAAAATTATCCATAAAACATCTAATGATTTCTTGAATGGCTATTGGATCCTCACACTCACATCAAAGACGCTTTTAGAGTTGCTACAGAGGGCTTGTTAGCTTTGTTATATTTGGTCTGGTTGCTTCAGCACTAATTTGATTCAGACCCCGTTTACACCTGCCGTTAACATGGGTCTTGAGTGATCTAATCACAAGTGGACAGCTCTAAGTATGTCAGTTCACACCTGGCATTAGAATGCGTCTCTACATGCGTCTCGAGTGACCACTTGTGATCGGATCTCACTTACCCGCTATATATGCAAATAAACACGTACATCATTTTCGTTTGCAAAGACCAAATGCGTTGTTTTTAACCTGAATACGATGATGAATTTACTGTTTCAGAACACAAATGAGACAAGAATTAGGTTGGAAAAACGAGAGTCGCTGTCGGAGCGGAGTGTTTCTGGGGGTCCTATTAGCTTTAAGGTTTAAATAAAGCTTTATTAAACATCCTCCTCCCGGCGGTCCACAGCTCCTTTGCTACCGGTGTAAACACCAACACTCCCCCCGGTGCTCCGAACTCCTAGTCTGGGCAGAGTCAGCTAGCGTTAATAGGACTGCTAGCTGCACGGCTAACTGAGCTAACTAGCTAACAGCAGCTACAGTTAGCGGTTACCAGTCTATGGCGGTTATTTAAGCAATAAGTAAAGCTATCTGCCCATCAGGAAACTCCGTAAATCACTGAGAGTTGCGGCAGAGCAGCTGGAGGACATCAGACAGCATGTTTCGTGTGTACTCCATCCTGATGGTGAATCCATTTTGCCTGTTATTGTTGTTTCGCACTTTAATATGACACAGTTGGTGCGCGAATGAGGACGTCAGTTGAGTAGGCAGTCCTTCAATGTGGCCCAGGACACATTCGTGTACACACTGATGAAAGGATGTGGCCGCATAAGGCCTCCGAATGTGGTCTGAGCGATTGGATCTCAATGCGTCCTCAATGCGTCTTGCATGCCTTCACATTTGCACTTATAGCTGTCCACTTGTGATCGGATCACCCAAGATACATGTTAATACCAGGTGTAAACGGGGCCTCAGATTAAAATCTGTTTAAAGTTGTCAGTACAGAAATCCACCCAAGGTTTTCCTTGGTTAGCCAGTCAAGATGGTGGTCACCTATGATGACTAAATCAGTGTCAGCTAGTGTGTTTACATGCACTTCAGTAACCTGGTTACACTTAGCTTTCTGCAGTAATCTTATTTCTTAAATGTAATGTAAACAAGAACCCGGTTTCCTTAACCAGGGTAGGAGATTAGAGAAACTTAATTTCCCCAGTATAGATGTAACTAGGTTTCTAAGAGCCTGTCTACACCGGAGGCGTCTCACCCACATCTGATGGAACAGATTTGAATCAATATTGCTGTCTACACAGGCCAAGTAACGGATTGCATTTTACTTGCACTTTGCACACATAACTGTGACCTGAAGTGCAATTTTCTTTTGTTTTACGCATGTAACTTCAGTGAATGTGTATTCATGGGTGACCTACAGCACTGTGTCTGAACACATCCTGTGTAGACACTGATGGAGGACTGACTTCAGTCAGAGAAAGTGTCGCTGTGACAGCAGAGTTGTTGGATTAATGGAAAGATTGTTACATGTTGAAATGCATTGTTGTATTCTAAATAATTCCTTTCAAAGTCAGACCAAACTTGTGACTGACATGAGGTAGCCTTGAAATAACTTCACAGCTGAACATTTTACCTTTGAAAACTCAGACACATTAACATGCTCTACTATAACACAATTGTAATAACTTTGGTGATCCTCTCACTTTTCATCTAGCACCACTATCAGGTCAAAATTTTAACTTGACCAATACTTTGATTTATAACAAAATAGCCTACCTGCAAAACTAATGACATTCCTATCAGCCTCAGTTGTACTTTGTGTTTGGTGCTTATTAGCAAATGTTATCACGCTAACATGGTAAACTTGAAAAACAAAGATGGTGAACATGGTAAAATGTTGCCAAACATCAGCATGTTAACAGTGCCACTTTGCCAGTCTCACAGAGCCACTAGCATGGCTGTAGACTCTTAGCCTTGTTAGCTGATTGTTAGCAATCTCAAACAACATGTTATTTTAACTCTATTTACACTAGAATAACCTTTTTTGTCCCTCAGTATCAGGTCTACCTGGAGTTGTTGTTTGCATGTTTTCTGGCGCATGTTTTTGATGGAGACAGATGGAAGGCGTGAGAGAGAGGCAGGAGATGGGAAACCTGATTATCTGGCAAGCCAGAGTTCCTCACAGTTATCTGTCTGTCCGGTTACAGATAATTTTACATCTGAATTTTACATTTGAATCTGTTAATTAAGAAAGTTACACATTCTCTGCTATTTTGTAAAATGTATTCTTATATTTAAAAAGCTGATTGTGATATGTAAGTTGTACATAACTGTGCATAAGTGTACTGTTTTGGACATATTATGTGTGTCAAATAGGGCGCAAACGCACACAAACACCATAACCAAAGATCACCAGTGTTAAAACCAAACAGATGCCCTTTGGTGCATTGTATCAGGTTGAACTGTGAGAAATTCTGTGTAGTGCCATGCTGTATTGTCAGACACTCTGTGATGTTTAGTGTTATGTTGTACTGTACGCTGTGTTACATTGTGTTCTGATTTAATGTGACAGGATGTGGAAGGGACTCCACTCCAACTACCTCTTCTCCTAGACCAATTTGGGAAAAAGAGAAAAAAAGCCAGAAAAATCTAAATTCAGATTCCAAATGTCTATTTCAGTGTTATGTGCAAGATAGACATTTAGTCATTGAGGTCGATATTTGTGTGGAGTTGAAGAAAAACAACATATGACAGACTCTACAACATTCATACCACAAGATAATGTATCAAAAATAAAATAAAAAAATCCTATATAGAATTTACACAAATCTGTAGCAGCCATGATATATTGCACGGTCTAACATGCACCATTACAGTGATGTTGCTAGGTACGCGTCCTGCGTCTCTGATGCATTAAAATCCAAAAGGACACAGTAAACTCACTAGCGATGATAATGCTACACTGTGAACAATAAATCTGTGTTGAAATCATAGAAATAAACAAAAGAAACCTCACTGTCAAAAAAAAATGTATGTAATTTATTATCAGGCTGCAGCCTCTCACCTGATCTGGGTTGGGGAGAACACGCACAAACAAATTTTTGAACCCCATGAATATAGTAAAACAAGCTTACACACACACACACACACACAGAGTCAGCGAACAGCAGAGAGGCAGGTGAGATTTGAGACTGAGTTGACAACAACTCTGCGAGTTAAACAGCCAATACTTTATCAATACACCTTCAACAAGCATAAACATATGAACATGAAGAAAGTGATATTTTAATCTGCTCTCATCCACTGCTGTTATGTTATATACAAGCAGAGCAAGCTAGCTCAGCTAATAGCAAATTGTTACAAGCTCAAACGAAAGCTGTCTGTATGTAGTCTAGTCTCTGTTTCTTAGTTTGCCACGTATCTTAAAATTTGGCAAATTCTTCTAAACTTCTTGCTGGCTGAGACAAAGCAGCCCCTCCTCCCTCTGCCAGGTAAATTACGTGCAGTAAATCATAACAGCAGCAGAGGGAGGACGACAGAGGACAGGAGGAAGGACTGATACTGTCTGTGTTCTTCATTCTTCCTAAACTTCACTCAGTAATTTTGATGTCAGAAATATCGTAGAAAAGGTTTCAGTCGTAGTCATCTGGACACTGTTTTCAGAATCAAGACGTTTCGGCTCCCATCCGGAAGTCATTCTCAATTGTGAAAAATGGTCCGGGAACTCTGTGTTACTTAAGCCCTGCCCTCAGGAAGGAGTCTTCCCGAGTATCTGCTGATTACCCTGCCTAGTTTCACCTGAAACTGACCTAATTGTTTCCATGATGGCCCAGTAATCAGTAATCAGGCCTATTGTTTTCTGGCTGCACCTCCCTCATCACTGTTAAGTACCTGATTAGCATATGATTGGCTTGACCATGGTGTTAATACACTGTGGTAAACGGTTGGCAAGTTGAATCTCAGACCACCATTTTTGTTTAAAGAGGGGTTTTCCTTTTTCAGAAAAATGGCTTCTTTGACTCCTCTTTCAAACCACCTCTTCTCTCTACTTAGAATCTTCACCTCACTGTCTTCAAATGTGTGGTTTGTAGCTTTTAGATGCAAATGCACGGCGCTCTGCAATCCTAAGTTAGCGTGTCGTCTGTGCTGATAAAGTCTTTTGTGAAGTGGCTGTTTAGTCTCACTTATGTACCGTTCTTTGCAGTTTTCCACACTGCATTGAATTGAGTAAACTACATTGCTCCGTTTTTGTGTGGGCATCTTGACAAGATTTTGTGAAAAAAGAAAACCCCTCTTTGAACAGAAATGGTGGTCTGAGATTCAATCTACCCAACGTTTACCACAGTGTATTAGCACCTTGGTCAAGCCAATCATATGCTAATCAGGTGAAACCTTTTCTACGATAGAACACTCCTGGACGAATGAGGGATTACACCGTCTTATGTCAGGAATATGATTTGTTTTACTGACATTTTAGATTTGTTTCCAGTGATATATTGAGTTTATAAAGTGACTTTGCTGTTGTAAACTTTACTGTTGCTGCTCTAGAAACAACATGTAGTTATATTTAAAATATTCAATTCTAATCCTGTTCTGACTTTATTCTTTTTTAAAATATATATATTTTAAAAGCAATTATTTAGTGTGTTATGTTTTATGTCAAGTAGGGAAAGGGCCGAAACACTCTACAGTTGTGGTCAAAAGTATTGGTTTTCACAAGGTTTGCTGCGTCAGTGTTTTTAGATATTTTTGTCAGATGTTAGTATGGTATACTGAAGTATAATTACAAGCATTTCATAAGTGTCAAAGGCTTTTATTGACAATTACATTAAGTTTATACAAAGAGTCAATATTTGCAGTGTTGACCCTTCTTTTTCAAGACCTCTGCATTTCGCCCTGGCATGCTGTCAATTAACTTCTGGGCCACATCCTGACTGATGGCAGCCCATTCTTGCATAATAAATGCTTGGAGTTTGTCAGAATTTGTGGGGTTTTGTTTGTCCACCCACATCTTGAGGATTGACCACAAGTTCTCCATGGGATTAAGGTCTGGGGAGTTTCCTGGCCATGGACCCAAAATTTCAATGTTTTGTTCCCCGAGCCACTTAGTTATCACTTTTGCCTTATGGCAAGGTGCTCCATCATGCTGGAAAAGCCCTTGTTTGTCACCAAACTGTTCTTGGATGGTTGGGGAAGTTGCTCTCGGAGGATGTTTTGGTACCATTCTTTATTCATGGCTGTGTTCTTAGGCAAAATTTTGAGTGAGCCCACTCCCTTGGCTGAGAAGCAACCCCACACATGAATGGTCTCAGGATGCTTTACTGTTGGCGTGACACAGAAAATGACTTTACCCCAGTCCTCAGCAGTCCAATCCCTGTACCTTTTGCAGAATATGAGTCTGTCCCTGATGTTTTTCCTGGAGAGAAGTGGCTTCTTTGCTGCCCTCCTTGACACCAGGCCATCCTCCAAAAGTCTTCGCCTCACTGTGCGCGCAGATGCACTCACACCTGCCTGCTGCCATTCCTGTGCAAGCTCTGCACTGGTGATGCCCCGATCCCGCAGCTGAATCAACTTTAGGAGACGGTCCTGGCGCTTGCTGGACTTTCTTGGGCGCCCTGAAGCCTTCTTCACAACAATTGAACCTCTCTCCTTGAAGTTCTTGTTGATCCGATAAATGGTTGATTTAGGTGCGATCTTACTAGCAGCAATATCCTTGCCTGTGAAGCCCTTTTTGTGCAAAGCAATGATGCCGGCACGTGTTTCCTTGACCCTAACCATGGTTAACAGAGGAACCTCCTTTTAAAGCTTCCAGTCTGTTATTCTAACTCAATCAGCATGACAGAGTGATCTCCAGCCTTGTCCTGGTCAACACTCTCCCCGGTGTTAATGAGAGAATCACTGACATGATGTCAGCTGGTCCTTTTGTGGCAGGGCTGAAATGCAGTGGAAATATTTTTTGGGATTAAGTTCATTTTCATGGCAAAGAAGGACTTTGCAATTAATTGGAATTCATCTGATCACTCTTCATAACATTCTGGAGTATATGCAAATTGCCATCATAAAAACTGAAACAGCAAACTTTGTGAAAACCAATACTTGTGTCATTCTCAAAACTTTTGACCACAACTGTACATATGATACAATAACAATCTGACAAAGGGACAGGGGAATCACACAGACTTAACTGCACACAGGTGAGGGGGGATAACAAGTCACAGGTGAACCTAATTAGGGCAGGGCAAACAATCAAAAGAGGCAGGAAAAGCAAACAAAGACAGGAAGTAAAACTACAAGACACATGAGGGAGAACTCTTACCAAAACAAAACAGGAAATAACTGAACACAAACCCAAAACCATGACATAGTAATGAAAAAGAACTGATAAGAGTATCGATAAGAGTAGTAGTATCAATAAAATCCAAATGATACTCATCCCTTAACATGAGTTTAACACTACAACTTCACCTGGATCACGTGTGGGTCCAGGGGACTCACTACATTGAAAACTTGTCAACATTCCTGCCATTACATTGGCAGTCAGATAAGAGTGGCTTGAGCATTGATTGAAATTTTCTTATTTTGTTTGGACTTTAGTATTTTGGATGACACCCAGCCCAGCTGTCAGAAAAAATGTGTGCTAGAACTGAAGGGAGCAACTTTGCTCAAGAAGCTTTAGAAATGGTAAACCAAGAATCACTTGAATGCCAGTCTGAGGTTAACATTGCATATAAATACAGTGAGGACTGAGGGCTTTGCAGTTATTAATAAGCCTAAATGCTATGTGAACATTATATAAAGCATAAAGGCACTAAGTATATCCATTTATGCATATGCATTTATACATTACTATAGAGCATTGAAGAAGGTCATGGAAGCAAGTGTCTAATGAAAAATGCCTTGTTTTTCGAAATACAAATTCATTTTCAGTTGAATGTCTGAGATTCAGTGAAATAGTCAGCAATTAAAATTCCACATACAGTGGTGTGAAAAAGTGTTTTCCCCCTTCCTGATTTCATTTTTTTTTTTTACATGTTTGTCACACACAAATGTTTTCATCAAACAAATTCAAATATCAGTCAAAGATAACACAAGTAAACACAAAATGCAGTTTTTAAATGAAGGTTGTTATTATTAAGGGAAAACAAAATCCAAACCTACATGGCCCTGTGTGAAATAGTGATTGTCCCCTAAACCTAATAACTGATTGGGCCACTCTTAGCAGCAACAACGGCAATCAAGCGTTTGCGATAACTTGCAATGAGTCTTTTACAGCACTGTGGAGGAATTTTGGCCCACTCATCTTTGCAGAAATGTTGTAATTCAGCCACAGGGTTTTTGAGCATGAACTGCCTTTTTAAGGTCATGCCACAGCATCTCAATAGGATTCAGGTCAGGACTTTGACTAGGCCACTCCAAAGTCTTCATTTTGTTCTTCTTCAGCTATTCAGAGGTGGACTTGCTGGTGTGCTTTGGATCATTGTCCTGCTGCAGAACCCAAGTTCTGTTACATCTGACAGACAAGAGGGAGACACAGAGGATGACTGGTATACACTTTATTGAGAAACAGCCAGGAGTGAGAGGGTTAGGATAGGGGAAACGGGTGTAGGGAAGCCACGGAGGGCTGGTGAAGCCACGGAAGACTGGGAACACGGAGATACACAGGAAACAGTGGACAGTACTGGAAACAGGGGAAATCGCTGAGAACTGACACAACTAACACTTGTGTAGTCTGGTGCATGGAGTCCTAAACACGAACGAAGTTGGACACTGAGTGAGGAGTGGTTTTATACTGAGTGTGATTGGGGCTGATTGAGGGCAGGAGTGTAATTAGGAGCAGGTGTGGGTGATTACAGGATGGTGAGGACATGACAGGCTGTAACAAGTTCGCTTCAGCTTGAGGTCACGAACAGATGGCCGGACATTCTCCTTCAGGAGTTTTTGGTAGACAGCAGAATTCATGGTTACATTTATCACAGCAAGTCTTCCAGGTCCTGAAGAAGCAAAACAGCCCCAGACCATCACACTACCACCACCATATTTTACTGTTGGTATGATGTTCTTTTTCTGAAATGCTGTGTTACTTTTACGCCAGATGTAATGGGACACACACCTTCCAAAAAGTTCAGCTTTTGTCTCGTCAGTCCACAGAGTATTTTCCCAAAAGTCTTGGGGATCATCAAGATGTTTTCTGGCAAAAATGAGACGAGCCTTAATGTTCTTTTTGCTCAGCAGTGGTTTTCATCTTGGAACTCTGCCATGCAGGCCATTTTTGCCCAGTCTCTTTCTTATGGTGGAGTCATGAACACTGACCTTAATTGAGGCAAGTGAGGCCTGCAGTTCTTTGGATTGTTTGTTGTGGGGTCTTTCGTGACCTCTTGGATGAGTCGTCGCTGTGCTCTTGGGGTAATTTTGGTCAGCCGGCCACTCCTGGGAAGGTTCACCACTGTTCCGTGTTTTCGCCATTTGTGGTTCGCTGGAGTCCCAAAGCTTTAGAAATGGCTTTATAACCTTTTCCAGGCTTATAGATCTCAACGACTTTCTTTCTCATTTGTTCCTGAATTTCTTTGGATCTCGGCATGATGTCTAGCTTTTGAAGATCTTTTGGTCTACTTCACTTTGTCAGGCAGGTCCTATTTAAGTGATTTCTTGATTGAGAACAGGTGTGGCAGTAATCAGGGCTGGGTGTGGCTAGAGAAATTGAACTCAGGTGTGATAAACCACAGTTAAGTTATGTTTTAACAGGGGGGGCAATCACTTTTTCACACAGGGCCATGTAGGTTTGGATTTTGTTTTCCCTTAATAATAACAACCTTCATTTAAAAACTGCATTTTTTGTTTAATTGTGTTATCTTTGACTAATATTTAAATTAGTTTGATGATCTGAAACATTTGCGTGTGACAAACATGCAAAAAAATAAGAAATCAGGAAGGGGGCAAACACCTTTTCACACCACTGTATTTGTATTAAAAAACAGACTCACTGTAAGGCTTGGATGATATCTGTTTTTTCATACCTTCCTGACATTTCAGCGGGGTCTACGGTATATGACGGTAAAGACTGAGCTGCTGGTGATAGAAGTCATTGTAGCATGTATGACTTTGTCTAGCCTACAACGCTGTGTGTCTAATATGTAATTAGCCTTCTTAGACAAGTCTTGCAGGGTTTAAATACTTATGGCCCACAGAATAATGAACAGATAGGACATAAGCACCCTTCTTCCATAGATTCTTGCTGGAGGACCCGATGACACTTGCAGCCACAGCGGATATCAACACATCAGTGGGCTGAACGGAGATGATGTGCTGGTGTTACCCTCTTTAGTCACATCTTTATTGAGGCAAGTAGTGCAGACAGCTTTGTCCGTGTTGGCTGGCTCACGGTTCTCATACTCCCAAACAGGAGGCATTTTTCTTTTTTACTAGTCCTGTAATGTTATGCCCACCACTCGCTGTCGCCATCTTTCTTAGCTCAGCCAGCAGAGACTGACCTCTGGTGGCACGTGCTGTGCACTACAATGCCTCACCTCAATACAGCATCTCCGTATTAATTTCATAGAAAGAGGAGGACATCTGTATATTTGACGGTATTGAAAATCATACCTGATATACTGTAATACCTTGATACCGCCCAAGCCTACTCACTTTTTCATGAAAGGTTACAATAGATGAGGAGGAGCTTCAATAAGTTCTTAAGTGGTCATGAGGCAGTGACACAGTTGATGAAAACAGTGTGAGGATGGTGTGTTTGGTGTGCATGGTGTATGAGGATTTTTTATCCAGTTCATTCCTCTATTTATCACACAAATTAGATCAATGATGCACGTCACTACTGTGTCCTGGAATTTTTAGAATTACAATGAAGAGCTCAAAACCGCAATTACAAGTCAAAACAAGGTGTCAGATTCTCATTTATATTACAACCAAACTCTACCTTCTAGCTAGTAATGCATTTGTATGTAGATTAGATCTAAATCTAATCTACTCTAATCTAAAATTTAACCTTTTCTAAATCTAATCTAATATAATCCAATTGATCCAGTGGACATAAATCTTATTGTGCTCAATGTTTCCACTGTTTCCACACTTTCATCTCTGTTAAACAATTAGATGTTACCAGTGAATGTGGTTAGACTACGATGTTGCATGATAGGTGAGGTTTTCCCCCCATGGACGTGCAAGAGACTTTTGTTTTCACTTTAATGAATTATTAAAACATTTTTTCATTACAAAAGAGCATCCAGACATACAAGAATACAAACGAAATAACTTCACTCCCCTCTTTTCCCATCCACCCCAATAGTCTACCCTCCCTCTATGATCCTTCCCCATACAGACACTCATCCCACCCTTATTCCCGCACTCACCCAGAACATGAAGGAGAACGTTTCAAATCAAGCTGATCCAAAGTAGGCTTGGTAAAGCAGACATACAAATACAATAATAGAACAAAAAGTAATAAAAAATAATACAAATAGTAATAATAGTAATATCATACTGATGGGGTAGCGGTAGAGTGCAAATCTTCCACAAATTAGATAAAAGGTTGTCACGTTAAAGTAAAATTTGGAGTTGAGCCACTGATGTGAGTGATGGAGGGCAGCTCTCCTTCCATTTAAAAATAATTAAACTTCGGGCAAGTAAGGTTCCCAATGCTAAAATGTTACTATTGGCTTTGTTAAGGATTATGTCCTCAGATACCAGCCCAAATATTTCTGTAAAGGCTTTAAATTGTATGTGCCTGCCAATGACCTCTGAAAGAATATCACAAATAGATTGCCAGTATGTGTTAAGCTTGGGACATCTCCAGAACATATGTATGAGGGAGGCAGGCTCCTGTTTGCATCAGTCGCAGGTAGGGTCCAGGTCAGGCTTAAACGGTGACAGTTTAGCCTTTGACCAGTGGAGCCAGGGAAGTATTTTAAATTGAATAATAATATCTCTCATACAGACTGAGGATGTCAGCAAACAGACACGGGACACAGAGGTTAGTACTGAGACGAGGGAGTTTATTGAATCAGGCAGACAGAGAGAAGCAATGACGGGAGCTAAGCTAGTAAAGTCTATGGGTCTTATCTGATGTAGCGTTGGTCGTAAGATCCACTGGAGGAGACGGGTGGCAGGAAAGCCGGGAGCTGACGAAACACACAACGGAGAAGTCCAAAGTCCAACAGGGGTTGTCAATAGAAGCTGTGGTCGGGTTGAGTTCTCATAAGAGGTTAGAGACCAGACAGTGAGTGAACCGGGGGAGTGAGACTATATAGTGTGAAGTAGATGATTAGTGGCAGGTGTGTAATCAATACTCAGGTGAGTGCGATCTGCTGATTGCAATGGGTGGAGCTGGTGGTGTCTGTATTGGCTCTCTGACAGAGGAGGAGTGCATTTTAGCCATAAGGGGTCTGATATCTCAACTTCCATATCCTCCTCCCATAGGGCTTTAAGTGAGTGCAAGGAGCTGTTATTATATTTGCATTACATTTTTTGTAAATTTGTCCAATAATACCTCGACCCAATGCTTTAGTTCCAAAAATAAAATCTGAGTGTATCTGAGGGCTGTAGGGGGAAATTGCTAGATATTGAAGATATAAAACTGGGCGGCTGTGGCATAGTGGTAGAGCACATCGTCAAAGTGTCCTTGGACAAGACACTGAACCCCAAACTGCTCCCGAGGGCTGTGCCTTCGGTGTGTGTGAATGATTAGTTTGTTTCTTTGAATTGATGAGCAGTTGGCACCTGCCATTTCTGTGCTATCCTGTCGTCATCAGGATCCACCCAAAATGTCAGCATCCAAATATTGATATGATATGATATGATACCCACCTAAACCTACCATTATATCCCCCATCCTCCCCTCCATGTGCACCATCAGTCATACATAGGATCTCATAGCTCTATCCATTTTAAAAACCCAATACTGTTCATTTAGCTGATGAATAATGGAGAAATGAGACAAATCCATGAAAAACAGGCAAATGACGCATTACATTGTAAAAAAGGGATTTCTAAGGAAGGGGGTAACAATAGGTTTACATCCCATGTGCCAATAGTTCAACTAGGGATCCGAGGGATCATTCCAATCTATTCAATTCAGTTGAATTAAATTTTATTTATATAGTGTCAATTCATAACAGAAGTTATCTCATTTCACTTTTCCTATAGAGCAGGTCTAGACCGTACTCTTTATAATATTATTTACAGAGACCCAACAAATGACCCACCATGAGCAAGCACTTGGCGACAGTGGCAAGGAAAAAGGGGCAGAAACCTCGAGCAGAACCAGACTCAGGGTAGGTGGCCATTCGCCGCTGCCGGTTAAAGCATATCTCCCCTTTCTTAGGGAAGGGGGTAGATACATTAAAAAGGCTGACCATGTTCTCTCAAACAAACCATCATCTCCCATCAGTCATGCAGTTAGTCTTTCTAAAGGTAAAACTTTATAAGTTTCGTGGTACCACTGGGTGACTGAGGGAGGCTTGTCACTTATCCACTGCTTTAAAATAAATCTCCTAGCCAGGAGAAGGAGTTTGTCACACAGTTTGAAGTCAAATCTACTCAGGGTTTTGGAAGGCAAGCTCAGTATGAAGAGGCCTGGATCTTTGGTAACTTTCAGTGAGAGAATCTTACCCAATTCCTGTGCGATATTACTCCAAAATCTTGAGATCCAGGGAGGTCTGGTTATTCATTTGATTAAGTATAAAGGGCGTTATGTGGGATCTCTGAAGTATATTATATTGAGTTTCTCTCATTCGGTTGCAGATAAAAGTGGTTCTGGCAGAAGCTATTGTCTCTTGCCAGTCATCCTCGATATATTCATCACCAAGATTGCACTCCCATTTCTGTATGATCTTGCGTATATCTGAGGGATCTACAGAATAGACCAGTGAGTAGGAATGTGAGAGAAAATTTTTGTATCTCTTTGCTTCAATAAAAATAAGTATTGCTAAAAAAGGGAGTGTCTATGGGGAGATTTTTCACCTTTGATTGAAAAAAATGACTGACTTAAAGGTACCCAAAAAAAAATTCTGATGGAATGTCAAATTTTTGTTGGAGTTGCTGGAAGGACATCAGTCCTGGTATAAATTCCCAATAAGCTGGATCCCTTTTGCATGCCATATATCAAAAACACTATTTTTAACTCCTGGGGTGAACTCTTCATTCTTAGTCAGTGGTATTAATGCATATGATGGAATGTTTTTTCCTAGATATTTTGTCATATCTTGCCAGACTTTGATAGTATTGCGAATGACAGGTTTATCCTTAATTTCAGGGGTTATCTTTTTTTTTTCTGCATAGTTTGTGAGTTTACTTAACAAGGAGAAGGAAGTGGAGAATCATTCATCTATGCCCGTTTCTGATTTTAAATGAGATTGTAGCCATTCCCAAACTATGCAGGTATGGTAAGCCCAATTATAAAATCTCAAATTAGGTAGGGCTAAGCCTCCTTGTTCTACTGGTAGTTGTAAAGTCTTCATCCTAATCCTGGGCTTTTTATTATGCCAAATATATCGAGAGAATGCCTTTTCCAGGTCCAAAATTACTTTCTTTGATATCCATAAGGGTAATATCTGTAAGGGATAAGGTAATATGGGGAGTATGTTCATCTTTATCCGACTAATTCTACCTATCCAAGAAAGGCGGAGGTCATGGCATCTCTCCAGGGCATTTTTAACAGTTCCAATTGTGGGTGCAAAATTAAGTTTCCACAGATCCTCAACATTGGATGACAATTTCATTCAAGGATAAACAAAGCCTGAGGTGGCCCATCTAAATGGAAAATTCGCAAATGAACTTGTACTGCCAAAATTCCCTAGGGGCATAGCTTCAGATTTAGTGTGATTTACTTTGTAGCCTGATGTTAAACCAAATGAATTTATAATTGACAAAGTAGCTGGGACCGAGATCTCAGGATTTGTAAGGAAAAGTAAATGTCGTCCGTATATAAGGCTATCTTGTGCATAGTTCTACCTGATGTAACACCATATATATCCTTATGATTCCTAAGAGGCTCTGGTGTGAGGGCAAAAAGGAGGGAACAAAGTGGGCAACCCTGTCTTGTCCCTCTACAAAGTGGAAAAGGAGACGAATGTATGCCATTGGTCAGGACACAAGCCTCAGGTGAATGATAAATGATTTTTATCCAGTTTACAAATTTACAATTTACTACTCTGCATGGCTCTAATTGCCATGCAGAGTATGCAATTTCATTGCGATCTCCGCCAATGAAAATGGGGTTTCTAGCTCAGCTGCTGTGTCAGGGTCAACCGTAGGGACTTTTAAATTCTGAAAGAAGTTATTGAGTAGAGTGTCAGCTTTCAGTGACTCTGATGTATATAGGTTTTTGTAGAATCTATAGAAGCAGCTGTTGATCTGAGAGTGGTCAATAACAGGGTTTTCCCTGCCATTATACAGCTTAGCCATATGAATATGTGGAATACAATGTGGAGAGCATCTGGATGAGCCAACACACAATGTTCATGTCCTTCCTATACACCGCAGCACTGTTAAAAAAAAATATTTGGCGGGAAAAAATTGACTATTTGGGGTTCCTAGATGGTCCATCTGATACCTGTCACTGTAAGCACTGGTAGAATGGTGTGAATCACACTGAATGGGAAATAAGTTAGTTGACTAGAAAGTATACTAGCCTACAAGTAGAAAGCAGTACATAATATCGCCAGTGAGAGCGAATCATCTACCAGTCATTCTGTTAGAATGCCGGGTCAGAACTGGTTGTTTACTAATGCGCGTTGATAAGAACTGATAAAACAATGTACATAACACTAATTGAGTGCCAAATAGCTAGGTAGTTAGCGAATAAGTACAAGAAGACTGTCGCTTAAAGTTAAGGTAGGTAACGTTTGAGAAACCCGAAAAAATGCCACCCTCTCCCTTCAAGCCTCCCTCCAAAGCCACTCTCCCAAAACACATTTTCATGCGCAATGAGTGCATGCATCTAGGCAGGTAGGTAGGTAGACAGGCAGGTAGGCCAGCGAATCATTTAATTCGGGCCAAATGAAATCATTGAATGGGCTTATTACATGCTTGGGACAGCCACAGATACGCGTTTTTTTGTTTTTTTTTTAAATTTCAGAGCATTTGATTTATTGATTGCTGTCTGGGATGTAAAGAGAATTTCAACAAATATAACAAAAATGTTTCTGATATACATTACCTACCCTAACTTTAAGTACTATGCCTGTGTTATCAATTTTCTCTACTATACTGTTCATTTTCTCACTGAATGAATCCATAACATGCAAGTGTTTTCTAATTTTTTCCGTCAGTTCCTTGAGGCGCCCTGTTTTGCGTTTTCATACATGAGACCGAAATACGCATTATATGAGATTATTTGGCCTCTCAGGTATGCTTTCATTGATTCCCACACAGTGGATGAAGACATCCCTGGGGTATGATGTATAAAACAATCTGTGTCTCTAAGAAGGATACAAATTGTTCATCCGAAGGGAGTTAAGATGCCAGGGGCATCGTTAATGGCGCATGATTGGAAATGACAGTTGCCTGGTAGTCGCAGTTCTGAACCAATGGAAGAAGCTCGTTGCCTAGAAACATGTAGTCAATACGGGAAAAAGACTTGTGGACAGCTGAGAAAAAGGAATACTGTCTGGTCCCTGGATTGCAAAAACGCCATACATCTGAGACACTGTATGTTTTAAGAAATTGATGAATTGCCAGAGCATCCTCGGAGAGTGGAGCTAGGCTGGTGGAGCTACAGTCTAGTCTGGGAGACAGCACACATTTCATATCCCCAACCATTATGAGGTAATGGGAGTTTAGGTCCAGTAGGAGATAAAATAATTTTTTTTTTGAAATGCCGTCATCCCACTTTAGAGTGTATACATTTGCCAGGATAACTGGTATATTATACAGTCTACCAGTGACAATAACGTATTGCCCCATTGGGTATGATTTAGAGTGGGATAGAGTAAATGGTACATTCTTGCCAATAAGAATTGCTGCCCTCCTTGCTTTAGATTGAAAGTTTGAATGAAAAAGCTGTCCTACCCACCCCCACCCCCCAGACGATGATTGTCAGATACACAGATGTGTTTCCTGAAGAAAGGCTATGTCTATGTTCAGTTGCTTTAAATGTGTCTTTACCTTGGTATTCCAGCTGACAAAGGAAACATGGCAGTCAGTGGCACCTCATATCAAGTCTTTCCTGCATGTAGAACTAGGATTGAATCATTAGTGGAAGAGAAGCATCTGAAAACATTACCCCTTTATGTTGAAAAACGGTCAATAAAAACAACAACAAAAGAAAATAAAAAGACATCAAAAATACAAAAAATAAAATACATACCTGGTCTGAATTAAATTAAAACTTACCCCAATCTCCCACACAAGCTGGGTAAAAGCTGTCCCTAATAGCTAAACATCTGCACATATGTGCTTGTGATGAGGTTTACTAAGCGACAAGCTAAACCCTGCAGAACATATATTATAAAATGTAAAGGCACAGTTGTAGGAATAGTCAGTGATGAGGTATACTGTGTCAAGATGTACTAGTAACCTGTTGGTCCTCTCATAAAATGATCCCTTGAACTACTGTGCATTCTATGAAGTGTTTTCAGGTAATGAAAATAAGTAAATAAGTATAATAATTAAGTATAATAATAATAATAATAGTGATTAGAAAAGAAAACTGAAAAGAAATACTGGAAATAATAAAGTACTTATTTGCATATAAAATAATATGTAGATGAGATAAAACACAATGAAATATATTTAACTGATGGCCGGTTGTTGTTAGGCGATCCCTTTGATGTAGGCCTGATTCTTCTCCGGTGTCTGAAAGTCCTTTTCAACGCCATTGTAGGTTTTGCAAAGGCGGGCCGGGTAGAAGAGGACGAACCCTCTATCCCACAAAGCTGTTGTTGGACGGCATTGAATGCCGCCTGGGCAACAGTGGCGGTATAGTCCAGGTAGACAGCAAAAGTCACCCCCCTTGCATTGAACTGTCTCCATTCTCTGGCGTGGCGCAGGATTGATCATCACAGCCATTATAATAATGTAATGTAATGTAATAATGTAAATTGCCCCCGGTGGATCTCCTGGTTTTGGCTTCGGTTGCAGGCTCCGGTGTGCTCTATCAAGGAGAGGCTCCTTTTCAAGCTGGAAGGCCTCCTTCAGGAGTGCAGCAACAAAGGCCATAGGACTGTTACCAGTTTCTTCTGGGATTCCTACGATTCTGATGTTATTCCTGCATGAGTGCCCTTCAAGATCTTCGCACTTTTTACACAATGCTGCCAGCTCCATGTTCATTGCTTTCATCATATTCGACATGGTGTTGACATCGTCTGTGCACCAGGTAAGCCTCTCTTCCAGGTCTTTCACCTCCCCCGCGGTGGCTCTCAGCAGTGTTTGTCTCAATGTTGTTTTATTGCTAGCTATCTCTACTCTTACAGCTTGCAATTTGTTCATACTCCTCGGCCATTACTGTAAGAATTTCGCTTTGGAGTAGGTTAGCAATATCTTCTTTGATGGACGATAGCAGCTCCAGCCTTTGGGCTGTAATGTCCATGGCTGTAGTTGTCTGCAGAGGAGTATCCGCTGATCGGCTGCTACTTGATGCCGAGGCTGTAGCTGGAGAACTAGACCTTGCTGTAGCCTGTGACGCTGTCGCACGAGTCTTGTTTTTTCCAGACATGTTTTCGGATTAACTAGTTCTATTGACCCAAAGTAACTTATTTGGGTTTTGAAAACTATAATTTATATATATTTTTAGTTCAAGTTATGCAGAGGCTTGCTCACTAGCTCCCCCGCAAGAGACTTTTAAGACAATCAAACGAAACTTGCATGAAAACTTTCAGCAAAATGAGTTTAATACGTTTTTGTGTTCAAATGATAAATTCCCATTTTAATGTCAAACGGATCCATTGTTTTTTTAACAGTCAGAATATTTTAGTTGAGTGTATTTCTCTTTGCTCACGTATCTTAAACTAATTTTAGTTGTATATTTTATAAGTATAGGTAACTCTTCATTGTGAAAAAGTACTTGAGATAAGTACACCAACAGATCAAAGTGATTTCTCAATAACTGGCATGTTCTCATCTAAAAATCTGAATTATATCAACATTCTTTAATAATAATAAGAATGTTGAAGAATTGAATTGAGTGTGAAGAATGTGGCCCAAGGCCCTGTTCTTCAAACATGATCCACAGCTAATCCAGGTTAACATGATGTTAGACATCTAAAATGATCCTGTTAATTCTCATTCAGCTAGTTTGGTTCTTTGGACACAGATGTTTGATTTGTTTATCAGAATCAGAAATACTTTATTGATCCCCGAGGGGAAACTCTTTTGTGACAGCTGCTCACTATCACGTCAGTGCACACAGGAATAGAAGTACTAAGCAAATCAAAATATAATACACTATAATACAGGTCAGATAAATTAAGTACACAGTGGATATAAGTATAAAATTAAAACAAGTGTAAAGTACAAAGTGGATTTACCGGTTGATGATAAGTATGTATGGTATAATAATACAATGTAATAATATAAGTAATAAGTAATAGTGCAATAATGAGTACTGTCAAGTTAAGTGTAGCTTATTAGATGATTATGAGACGGTGGATATTGCACAGCAGTAATAGAAGTATGAATAAATATCAATAAATTAAACAGAAAACAGAGTATATTGCACAGCAGTATTAATTCAATTCAATTTTATTTATATAGCGCCAATTCATAACAGAAGTTATCTCATTGTGCTTTTCCTATAGAGCAGGTCTAGACCGAACTCTTTATAATATTAATTACAGAGACCCAACAAATCCCACCATGAGCAAGCATTTGGCGACAGTGGCAAGAAAAACGTCCTTTAAGAGGCAGAAACCTCGAGCAGAACCAGACTCAATGGTCGTCGTTCCGCCGTTGCCGTGTTAGGTTTTGAGAGAGAGAGAGAGAGAGAGAGAGAGAGAGAGAGAGGGAGGGGTTTGGGGAAGGGGATAGGGTTAGAAGGTTACAATGCAAAGACCACTTAGAATTTTTCTTTGTTATATATATAATGTAATATATATATAATGTAATATATATATAGTAGAATATATATAGTAGAATAGTAATTATAGTGTTAATATTAATAAATTAGTAATAATAGGAATGACAGCTATAGGAAGAATAATGTCAGCATCAGTAACCAATAAAAACAACTGTAGTAGCAGTTGTCGAGCAGGAACACGGGGGCAGCAGGTGGCCCACAACCACAGACCGAGACCCCACAGCTCCGGAGGCAGAAATACCTGCTGAAAGCGACAGAAGGAGAGAGGAGAGAAACGAGAAAGCACAAAACTACGGGAGAGAGAAGATGTTGAGTTAGTAACATGCAGTAATGGGATAAAAATGCATACAGAGGGAGAGAAGGAGGAAAAATGCGCATCATGTGAAGTCTCCCGGCAGTCTAGGCCTATAGCAGCATAACTAAGGGATGGTCCAGGACTCACCCAAGCCAGCCCTAACTATAAGCTTTATCAAAGAGGAAAGTCTTTAGCCTACTCTTAAATGTGGAGATGGTGTCTGCCTCCCGAACCCAAACTGGGACCTGATTCCACAGGAGAGGAGCTTGATAACTGAAGGCTCTGGCTCCCATTCTACTTTTGGAGACTCTAGGAACCACAAGTAATCCTGCATCCTGGGAGTGCAGTGTTCTAGTCTAGATAATATGGTATTATGAGCTCTTTAAGATATGATGGTGCCTGACCATTAAGAGCTTTGTAGGTGAGGAGAAGTATTTTACATTCTATTCTAGATTTTACAGGGAGCCAGTGCAGAGAAGCTTATATTGGAGAGATATGATCTCTTTTCCTAGTTTTTGTCAGTACACGTGCTGCAGCATTCTGGATCAACTGGAGAGTCTTAAGGGACTTATTCGGGCAGCCGGATAATAAGGAATTGCAGTAGTCCAGCCTAGAAGTAACAAATGCATGCACAAATTTTTCGGCATCATTTTGAGACAGGATGTGCCAGTTTAGTTAACTGGATAGTTTCATCTGGCTTGATCGATAGATATAATTGGGTATCATCTGCATAGCAATGAAAGTTTATGGAGTGCTTCCTAATAATACTGCCTAGAGGAAGCATTTATAAGGTGAATAGAATCGGTCCAAGCACAGAACCTTGTGGAACTCTGTGACTAACTTTGGCGTGCACCGAGGACTCACCATTAACATGTACAAACTGAGAGCGATCTGATAGATAGGATTTAAACCAGCTTAGTGCGGCTCCTTTAATGCCAATTACATGTTCCGGTCTCTGTAACAGAGAATATTGCACAATTATTTCAAGTATTGCAGTGATGTTAATTATCCATTGTCCAGTTTAGTGACTTAGGGTCATACAGACTGACACTTAGAGGGAGGAGTTAAAGAGTCTGATGGCCACAGGCAGGAATGACTTCCTGTGGCACTCTGTGGTGCATTTTGGGGGGATGAGCCTTCCGCTGAAGGTACTAAGGTACTTTATTTTGGGTTATCTTGAATACCAGTGCACTCTTATTGTGAAATAAAGGCAACATGAGTAGAGAGTCAAGACCATGATCAGCACTCATTTGATTGGTTTTGTACTGATCATATGATTTTCATCATTCACTGTGGTATTTTATTTCTCTTGCTGTGAAGCACTTTGTACTTTGTTTTGATAAGTGCTCTATAAATAAAGTTTTATTTTTATTTTTTATTATTATGATTGTACTTATGATTGGCTGGCATGACTCTATGACTACAGACAATGTGGTTTTGCTGCAGATGGACAGTATCAGAATCAGAATCAGAATCAGAAATACTTTATTGATCCCCGTAGGGAAACTCTTTGTTACAGTAGCTCGTCTTTACGTCAGTGCACACAGGAGAAAACGATATTATACACTATAAACAGGTCAGAGATAAATTAAGTAACATGTTGGTATAAGTATAAGATAAACTAAGTGTCGAGTACCAAGTGGGTTTACTGGTAGATGGTGAAGTACAGTATAAATACAATGTCACTAATTATGCAATAAATAATAGTAAAAGCGGAGGTGCATGTACTGTCGAGAGTAATTGAGGTATATCCGTAACAATAAATAAGAAAAACTAACAAGGGAAACTAATATTGCACTTGAGTAGTAAACAGAATATTGCACAATTATTATTAATTATGGCGGAGATGTAATGCTCAATGTCCAGTTTAGTGACCTAGGGTCAAACAGACTAATCCTTAGAGGAGGAGTTAAATAGTTTGATGGCCACAGGCAGGAATGACTTCCTGTGGCGCTCTGTGGTGCTCTTTGGTGGGATGAGTCTTCCGCTGAAGGTGCTCCTTTGTTTAGCCAGCACGCCATGGAGCGGGTGGGAGACACTGTCCAAGATGGCGTAGTTTGGCCAGCATCCTCCTCTCTGACACCACCGCCAGAGAGTCCAGCTCCACCCCACAATGTTACTGGCCTTACGGATCAGTTTGTTCAGTCTGTTTGCGTCCGCTACCTTTAACCTGCTGCCCCAGCATGCAACAGCATACAGGATAGCACTGGCCACCACAGACTCATAGAACATCTTCAGCATTGTCCGGCAGATGTTGAAGGACCTCAGCCTCCTCAGAAAATAGAGGCGGCTCTGGCCCTTCCTGTAAACAGCCTGAGTGTTCTTGGTCCAGTCCAGTTTGTTATCTAAGTATACTCCCAGGTACTTGTAGTCCTCCACAATGTCCACACTGACCCCTGGATGGAAACCGGGGTCACTGGTGCCTTGGCCTCCGTAGATCCACAATCAGCTCCTTTGACTTTGTCGCATTGAGCTGCAGATGGTTCTGCTCGCACCATGAAACAAAGTTACCCACCACAGCCCTGTACTCCGTCTCATCACCACCGCTGATACATCCCACCACAGCAGAGTCATCAGAAAACTTCTGAAGGTGGCAGGACTCTGTGTGGTGGCTGAAGTCCGTGGTGTAGATGGTGAAGAGGAAGGAGAGAGGACAGTCCCTGAGGGGCCCCAGTGTTGCTGACCACGCTGTCTGACACACAGTGCTGCAGCCGCACATGCTGTGGTCTGCCAGTCAGGTAGTCCACAATCCAGGACACAAGGGGGGCGTCCACCTGCATCGCTGCCAGCTTCTCTCCCAGCAGGGCAGGCCGGATGGTGTTGAAAGCACTGGAGAAGTCAAAAAACATGATCCTCACCGTGCTTGCCGGCCTGTCCAGGTGGGTGTGGATGCGGTTAAGCAGGTAGATGATGGCGTCCTCAACTCCCAGCCGGGGCTGGTAGGCAAACTGAAGGGGGTCCAGGAGGGGTCTGACGATGGGCCGCAGCTGTTCCAGCACTAGTCTCTCCAGGGTCTTCATTATGTGGGAGGTCAGTGCCACCGGTCTGTAGTCCTTGGAGCCACTGGGACGTGGCGTCTTCGGCACAGGAACGAGGCAAGATGTCTTCCACAGAATGGGGACCCTTTGAAGACTCAGGCTCAGGTTGAAGACGTGTTGAAGGACTCCACAAAGCTGGGGGGCACAGGCTTTTAGCACCCCGGGGCTAACGCCATCGGGGCCTGCAGCCTTGTTCGAGTGGAGCCTCATCAGCTGTCCTCTCACCTGGTCAGCAGTCAGGCACACAGCAGAAGTTACAGGTGGGGGGGGGGAGTCGCCGGTCTGGAGAGGGCCGTTAGCCTGATGGGGAGGGGGGAGCAGAGTACTCAGAGGAGATTGAGGGCCGACAGCAGCTGAGTTAGAGGGGATGACCAGGAGCGGTGTGTCGAATCTGTTAAAGAACAGATTCAGTTCGTTGGCCCTGTCCAAGCTGCCTTCAACTCCTCTGCTGCCAGTCGGTCTGAAGCCAGTGATGGTCTTCATGCCGCTCCAGACCTCCCTCATATTGTTCTGCTGGAGTTTCCGCCCAGCTTCCTCCTGTACTTCTCTTTGGCCTCCTGATTTTCACCTTCAGGTCGGCCTGGATTGCCCTCACCTCCTCCCTATTACCATCAGTAAAGGCCCTCCTCTTGGCATTTAGAATGTCCTTGATGTCTTTGTTACCCACGGTTTGTTATTTGGGTAACAATGGACCGCCTTGGTTGGGATATTGCAGTCCACACAGAAGTTAATGTAGCCAGTGATGCACTCAGTGAGCCCGTCAATGTCCTCTCCATGAGGCTCACAGAGTGCATCCCAGTTTGTCACCTCAAAACATTCCTGCAGTGTCTCATAGGCCTCCTGACCATCTCCTCACTGTCCTTGTGGTCGCAGGCTGCCTTTTAACCAGAGGCACATAGCAGGGTTTAAGGTGAACCAGGTTGTGGTCTGACCTACCCAGAGGGGAGGGAGAAGAGCTGTATGCATCCTTAACGTTAGCATACAGCAGGTCCAGTGTCCTCCTCTCTAGTAGGACAGCTCACATACTGGTGAAATTAGTCAGTGTTGTTGAAACACTGACATGGTTGAAGTCACCCGAGATTAAAATGAGTGCACTCGGGTGTTGAGTCTGGAGATGTGCTATGGCGGTGTGAATGGCGTTGCACGCCGATGCCGGGTTAGCAGAGGGGGGGATGTAAACAGCCACAACAATGGCATGTGAAAATTCACGTGGCAGATAATATGGCCGGAGTCCCACAGCTAACAGTTCAATGTCCGGGTTACAGATACTCTGCTTGATGGTAATGTGACCAGGGTTACACCATCTGTTGTTGACCAGAACAGCAAGCCCACCGCCTTTCCGCTTACCGCTCCCGGTGTGATCCCTGTCGGCCCGAACAGTCTGAAAGCCGTCGATGGAAACGTTATGGTCCGGGATATCCTGGTGTAGCCATGTCTCTGAGAAGCACATCAAACTACACTCACGGAACTCCGTCTGACTCCGGGCTAACGCCGTTAGCTCGTCCATTTTATTCGCCAGCGATCTCACGTTGCCCATGACGAGAGAAGGCAGACACGGCTTAAATCTCTTATTCTTAAGTCTCTTTTGTCTGCACCCCTCTCTCTTCCCTCGCCGCTTCGTTCCTCCTCTGCATCCTCGGTGTGTCCTCCTCCAGATCTCAGTGGGGACATCGGTTGTCCTGGGCGCCATGCTGCCCGGCTTCAGCGCGATCAGCTGTTCCCTGGTGTAAACAATGCGGCCAAACAGCTGATCTGCAGCGGTGCCCCGACCGAGTAGCAGAAGAAGAAATTCCACGGCGAAAAAAAGTACAAAAACACTTTCTACCCTCATTTTCGCAAAGAGCGTAGCGTAGCGTAGCGTATTAAGCGTATTAAACAGTATTATTAGATTTAAAAGGGATGGACCAACTTAAAGATATTCTAACTATTGCCAAAATCTCTTATAAAACAAGACTGAACTTCAGAGATTCATTTTCCAGGACACTGACTTCATTAATCAATTAATCAGTCTTATGTAACTATTACTGACTTATAATTGATGAAACAGACTTGAATTGAACTAAATAATGACAACATTTTTTCTATTGGTGCCTTTAAGGAAAGGAGTCATTTGTTCATGTATGGAGATCAACTTGAAAATTCTTGGACATGATCTAGGTCAGTATAGGCTGGCACTTTGGCAGGTTTTCACATTTTGTGATGACAGCTCCAGATAAACGTAAAGCGTTGTGGGAAATCATGAAGAATCAAATCAACCTCAATTTGAAGAGGACCCAGGGATACAGAAGGACTGGCTGACCCCACCACAGTTAATGCACTTTTTAGGAATTATGATTGAAGCCTTTGTGATAAAGTTTGGGTATGCGATTCTAATTCAAAACACGTCTTTTTGTCAAATTCAGCGAATATCTCCTCACGGTCCGCTAGCTGTCCGTTCAGTGTGTGTGCTGTTTGAACACAGCCCTGGCTCTGTGAATGGGAAACTAACAAAGAGGCTCGGACCGAGCCACACAACACTGTTCCAGCCATGATTTGTGTGTCAGGTAACGTTAAATGACTTGCCCACAGACATTCAGCTGACTTTCTAGTTTGCCAAGATGTGCTGTTGTTGTGCTGTTAGCTGTAGCAGCAGGAGAGTTGTGAGCGTCGCTGTCTGGAGCTGCTGTGCTGGCTCTGGAAACGTCTCGTCCTCTCTGGCTGTTAGCTTAGCAGCAGCTACTTTAGCGACAGTTTTCTAACCCACAACCTAGCTAACGTTAGTTACATTACTTGCTGTGTCGTTCGCTGTGAATCATGGTATTTGTCATGTTATTGGATTTCTCCAGAATTGCATACCCCACCTTTAAGTTAGTTTTCTGGTGGAAGTGACAGTTATGTAACCTTTCCTAAAGGTAATTGTGACCTTGAATCCGCACTTTATGGTGTAAATTATTTTTTAACACCAATTGCAACACCAACTACTCAGCCACTTGGTTTGTTATTAATGAGAAACTAGGCTTTCAAGTCCTAGGATCTATCTAAACACTGTTCTAAATCCAAACCAGGAACACTTCCTGTTGCCAGGGGAGTTAAAGTGTTAGCTATTTGTATTAGTTTGCAAGATGAATGACTAAGAGCATGACTTCATGTTAGGCTGAGAGCAGTGAGAAGATGGCGGCTGTCCAGTCGGTGTTCTGCAGGCTGCAGCACAGAGAGAGAGATGGTATTTTCAGACTGCACTGCTGACTCAGAAGGATTTTACAAGAAAACAGAAGTGGAAGAAATATACCGTATGACACAACACTACAAATGTCATTGATCACTGCATTTTCATGAGATTCACATAAAGGTGTCGTGATTGTGATGAGTTTTTGGGAGAAATAATCCCTCAAAATGAATGATTGCTACCTGCTCAATAATTAATAGCAGAGAGTGCGTTAGACCCTTCCACACAACAGAGGCATTGCTAATCCACCATCCTAAATCTATGCAACAAGCATGTTGCAGTTTTGCTTGAATGCTAGTGAAGTATACTTGCTACCCTCAGAAAAACAGACAACAGTATCTTAACACAAGAGAAATATTCTACACTGAATGTAACTGATCTATATGAAGCAACAGCTGTTGTTGGAGGTTCCCTTAAAGAGTAATTTAACAACAGCCTGTGTTTTGCTGCACTCTCTGGTTGAAAGTCTGTTTCACCTCTGAACACAGCCAGCATCACTGTTGCACCTGTAGCCACACCCAACGGTGATGTCACCGTGTACTGACACACCTGCAGTACACTGCAGCAAAGTGAGAAGTTAAACCACTGGAGGTCCGCAAAAACAAGATTTTCAACAAATGTGTCTTTGTGCTAATGTGCATTAACAATGTACTCCTGGGTAGATGGTTAACCACACCTCTCATCATCATAGAGACTAGACTAGATTTAAAAAAAAAATTACCTGATGAAGATCTGATTGGGATCATAATACACCCAGGCCCCACACTCACTCACCCTGAAGGCTAAACATGTCCTGTGTATTGTTTAATGAATAGGGTACAGTTAAGAACACTTGGGTTTGGATGTAAGGAATCAGGATGGAGAAAAGGGGATTATATAAAGGTATGTAACAACAGTAGAGCTTTATCAATAAAACTAATTGAAAATAATAGAGTAGATATAATAACCACCTCTGATATTACAGCTGCATATTTACAATATCATCAGATCTACAGAAATCTGTATCCAGGTTATCAACACGGTATCAAAGTACTATAAGTAATGTGAATGCTAGGTGTTCTCCTTTTTAAAAACCTACACAATGTGTGTACAACAATAATGCTAACGTGTCTGAAAGAGAGAAGCCAGCAGCCTGGTCAACAGAGGGAAAAGTTAGTCTCATGCCATTTTTCCTTTCCAAACACTCAGATGAGCCATCTGTCTCTATAAATAGACTAAAAGGAATGTCAATGTGAAAGAGAAGGACAAAAAGAGGGAAGATGGGGGAAGGGATGGAGAAGGAGAATGAGACAAGCAGATGAGGAAAGAGATTAAAGTTTGTACTCTCTCTCTCTCTCTCTCTCTCTCTCTCTCTCTCTCCTGTCTTATTTCCATGTCCCAAGTTCTCAGGAATACTCCATATTCATAACTGACAGTCCAAAAAAGCCTTCTTGAGTCGCAGCGTGGGCTTTTGCCAGCACTGCTGCTCTTTAGTCACCACTGATTTCCTGCTTGTCATCAATGTCATATATTTCTTCAAACTTCCACTAATTCTTTTTCTTACAGAGAGAAGTCAATTGATTTGCTATGTAGTTCTAAGCTGACTGGCTGGATGTGTAGTAAAACAAGTTACATCCTTCAAACTGGTCTGGAGGCTGCTGGAGTTCACTTCACTGTCATGTTGGTAGAGGCAGCTAGAGGTGACGAGTGCTTTGTGACATGGCGTGTTATCCTGCGGGAAGTAGCCATTAGAAGATGGGTACACTGTGGCCATACAGGGATGCACATGGTCAGTAACAATACTCAGGTAGGCTGTGGCATTTAAACCATGCTCAGCTGGTATTAAGGGTTCTAATGTGTGCCAAGAAAATATTCTCCACATCATTACACCACAACCACCAGCCTGAACCGTTGATACAAGGTCAGATGGATCCATGGATTCATGTTGTTTACACCAAGTTCTGACACGACCACCTACATGTGGCAACAGAAATCGTGATTCGTCAGACCAGAAGATGTTGTTCCTGTTCTTAGCTGACAGGGGTGGAACCTGCTGTGGTCTTCTGCTGCTGTCGCCCGTCCACTTCAACCACAAAAAAATGGTACACTGTAGTTTGCTTTAGGGCTGTGCGATATATCAAATATATTTGATATATTCGAATATTAATTAAAGTGCGACATAGCAGATGACCATATCCTCATATTTGAGTTTTCAGTGTTTCAGCTGGTCGCTGCTGAGGGGTAGTTATGTTACTTTTGTCAGTCATGAAGTGGCCATGAAAAAATTATAAACAGAATTAAAAAAATGAAATAGGACACCATTTAGTAACACAGCAGCTACGTTTACGTCACCTCGACCACATGGCCCATACAAACACAAACACGTCAAGAAAGACCGATAAGACGGAGAACTGATGAATGTCATTGAGGCTTACATAAAATCATATTGTGAACATTACTGGCCATGCTGGCAATCATTTGTCAACTAGGAAAGCTGCCATGGCTTTTGCCCTGTAGCCGACTTTGTTGTTTGTTTTGTCAGCTAACTAGCTCTCCTGCTGATTTCAACACGGATTTATTGTTCACAATGTCTTATTATCAGGGAAAAATAACATAGCCAGGGTAGCGCCTGGCTAAAGCTAGCTAGCTAGTAGCAAGCGGCTGGCTAGACATTTTCAATCAAATGATGTGCTCGATCTGTAACCAGCGCAACATATTTGCGAGGTCCTGCCTGCAGGCCCTTTGTGACTGAGGGCATAGATGGACCGGTACCGCGGGAACATTTCAGATTCTCATATTTTTCATAGGTCTCGCGCTGAGGAGTCAGCCAGTGATAGTAACTGTAGTCACAGCATGAGAAGACGCGCTCCGCTGTAGTCAGCGCTCGGTTCAGTTTGTCATTTGCTAAGTGATAGTTATACATACACACATATAAAAATCCATTTCATCCTGAAGGCATCCTGCGGAAGACCACATTTTCTATTGTCCCTGGGACGACGCTAGTCTCGAGCCCTAATATAAATTGATACCAAGCGGCAACCTCCTCGGCTGAAAAATGAAGCCAACACTCAAGTGTCAAAAACTACAGTTCCTCCAATGGCCTCTTGAGGCTGGCTCCAAAAGCGAGTCAATCCCCATAGAGCCCCATGTTAAAATGCCCAACTTCACAGCAGAAATAAACACGTTTACAGCCTGGTACAAACAACGATTTTGTTCTCTATAGCTAATTTCCCCCTTCATGTGCATAATTTAGGACGTGGCCGCTTTGAGTGACAGGTGGGTGCCGTCCCAGCTGGCTGGTTTCAGCAATCAGGCTTCATTCGGCCCGCCTCAGCTCTACCCACGCTCCACCTCTTTGCCCATTTTTGGATTAGCTGGAAGTCCTGCGGAGCAGACACTGCCAAGATGGCGTCGGCCAGAGCCATCACACTGAGCTTCACACTGGCTCTTCACAGAAACCCAGGGGTGACATCAGAGACTACGTCCATATTTTATACAGTCTATGATTGATACAGATATATCTGCGATAACCCAATGCAGTTTGCCAATATATCAGGTGGCTCCAATATTTTTTCCAGTAATAGAAAAAAGCCATGTTATGTGAATTCCCTGGGATATTGCGACAACAACAAATAAAAAAATTGAATTTACTTTTACATAGACATATACATTTTACCCACTCAGATCAGTCTTCAATCTTTCACAGTTAGAAATGCAACAACAGTGAATTATTACACCATCACAGCCTTAAGTGTCACATAATCTAAATGTGGTCTTAATGTTATACCGCTGGTGACAGAGCAGGCATTCACACAGAAAACAGTGCTGCATTAAAAAACAAAAACGCGTGTGGGAGCGTGTTGCTTTAGGTACTGGTGAGAAGATGAAATATGATCAAGGGAGTCCAATTTCAGTAATAGATTACTGTGTTTGAAGGTTTATCAGATGCTAAAACACTGCACAGCTCTTTATAATACTATGAGACAGGAATTTACAACTCTGGAAAGTTATCTTTGTGACATTCATTTTATCTTCTGCCTAGACAATTGCAGTGGGAACAGTAGAATGGTGTTGTTCATGTTACAAAGTACTGTATCTACCAGGAATGTGCACTTGGATGTATTTGATTGGCAACACAGCACCTTGCTGTATGACATTGCATTTCATTGTGGCCTCTGTGTTGGGACCTCAGATGTGCAAATGCAGCAAGCTGCAGATCAGCTTTATGTGAGCACAGCCATGGTGTGTAACTGTGGTTGACTGTGTGTATTGCAGGATAGTGGCGAGGACTCCCATCGTATCTCTCCCAGCCCTGTGGTCCATGTCAGGGGTCTGTGTGAGGCCGTGGTGGAAGCAGACCTGATAGATGCCCTGGAGAAGTTTGGACCCATATGGTGAGACAGCGTGCGTGTGTGTGTGTGTGTGTGTGAAAGAGAGAGAGAGACAGAGCAAGTCTTGTATCTACCCATACAATCTCTAAACTGCTTCATCTGCCCTGGTTGTGGGGGCCTGGAACTTACATCTATCCCAGCATGCATTAGATGAGAGGTAGTGTGCACCATGGAAACATCACCAGTCAATCACAGACGGGGTAGCCACATCTGTACAGAAAGAGACACATTCACACCAACGGGACAGTTTTAGAGTTGCCAATTTACCCTAACCTGGGTTATAGCTGAGCTAGAGATCAAGTATTACCAAAAATCTATTAGCCTTGTCAGAGCAAACATACAGCCATGCCTCCTTTGTTCAGTCTGCAGGCCCCTATACTATCATCTGTTGATACACATTCAGAGACAAGTTGAGTCAAGTTCAGTCTTGGTGAGCTTTCGAGACCCATATCAGCACCAGAGAGAACAGAAGGATACTGGCAGGGCTCTACAGTTTGAGCATTTTACTTGCATATGAAAGGGAAAATTCGAGTGTGCAAATGTGAAATATTATTTATGTACACCAGAGCAAGTGACTCTTTAGTTCTGACACTCAGGTTGGCAAAATACACTGGATTTACTCAGTGGCTAACAAATCTGTTATCAAATCTTTTATCTCTCCTCCCTCCTCCTAATTAGCAAAGATTAATGAACAACACATTTAGGTTGCTCGTTTTTATCTGGCACGGACCATTGCTTTCAGTGGTTAAAATGACAAACGTCGCCACTACAGCAGATTATATCAGCTGTCGCTAATGAACGTTAGTCCATTAGTAACTTGACTTGATGCCTCTGCAAGCCGGTGTCTGCACTCAGCCAAAGATTCTTCGTGAGGAAGAAGAAACCTCACCCCAAACGATCCGAAGTGGACTGAGTGTTTTTGTAGTTCTTTGAAAGCAGCCGAGTGGCAGGTTTTCACTGGAGAAATAATCAGCTGAATTTCCAGTTCAACTTTTACACATGTCATATGAATTATGAAGTTTATCAACTTAATAATTCTACAAAAGGATATCAAGGATGAAACAATAGATTCAAAGTATTGTTTCCATTGTGGTCCTTGATGTAGAGATAGCAAATATGCAGTTGAGTCCAGGTGAGTATGTGACATCATACTATCAGCAATAAATACACAATCAATACCTATATCATCATCAATAAACTCACTCCAAGTCCCACATATAAAACTAAATCATAAACAAATCATTATAACTTGGCTGTTACAATTCCAAGTTTCCCACAAGCACCTCACTCACCACTCACTCACCAGCATAACCAGTACTTTAACATTGTATTTCTTGTTTGTTTTTTTCAGTGTTCGGCATATACTAACCTTTTTTTACAAGCAAATAGCTAACACCCCAACAACATGAACATTTGAACATTAATATTTATAGGGGACACATGAAGTAAAAAATGAAACCACATGAAGTCACTTTCAGTAGCTTTAGTGCAAAGATAGTTACAGATGCTGAATAATTGAAGTAAACATTTTGTGATACTGCAGTTTCCACTCTAAACGACTCCTTCTCCATTATTTACACTCCCTGCATGGTGCAGTGTTCATTAACCTCTCTTTCACCTGAATGGAGCTGCAGAGAAAAGCATACTGTAGAAGTCGCACACACACACACACACACACATAGACACAGGTATTAAATTATTGCACTGATTTGGCTGGTTCTTTAAAGGCCTTCACGCTCACATTGTTTCATCATTCATTACTTTTGTCTTTAAAGAAAAGAAGGCAGTGAACTCCTTTACCTCCTTACTGGGGTTGGAAAGGCCGACCCATTCCTATTCAGATCTGTTGAATATTAAGTACTGAGGATTGAAACACAATCAGCTGTTCTGAGATGTTGCCAAAGAGTGGAGGACCTGCAGTGTGGCTGGCAGAGGAGGCGATGTGTCCAGTGAAAGTCCATTAGGTGGAAAAGATTTGAATGAGCAGCATGCGTATGTCCTATCTTTTCTCAGTTATGTGATGATGATGCCATTCAAGCGTCAGGCACTGGTGGAGTTCTCTGCAGTGGAGAGCGCTGACCGCTGTGTGTCCTGTGGAGCCAAGGAGCCTGTATACATCGCAGGTTTGATTCCTAGGCCTTTCACTGTAAAGACTTACAGTTGTGGTCAAAAGTTTTGAGAATGACACAAGTATTGGTTTTCACAAGGTTTGCTGCGTCAGTGTTTTTAGATATTTTTGTCAGATGTTAGTATGGTATACTGAAGTATAATTACAAGCATTTCATAAGTGTCAAAGGCTTTTATTGACAATTACATTAAGTTTATACAAAGAGCCCTGGCATGCTGTCAATTAACTTCTGGGCCACATCCTGACTGATGGCAGCCCATTCTTGCATAATCAATGCTTGAGTTTGTCAGAATTTGTGGGTTTTGTTTGTCCACCCCTCTTGAGGATTGACCACAAGTTCTCAATGGGATTAAGGTCTGGGAGTTTCCTGGCCATGGACCCAAAATTTCAATGTTTTGTTCCCGAGCCACTTAGTTATCACTTTTGCCTTATGGCAAGGTGCTCCATCATGCTGGAAAAGGCATTGTTTGTCACCAAACTGTTCTTGGATGGTTGGGAGAAGTTGCTCTCGGAGGATGTTTTGGTACCATTCTTTATTCATGGCTGTGTTCTTAGGCAAAATTTTGAGTGAGCCCACTCCCTTGGCTGAGAAGCAACCCCACACATGAATGGTCTCAGGATGCTTTACTGTTGGCGTGACACAGAAAATGACTTTACCCCAGTCCTCAGCAGTCCAATCCCTGTACCTTTTGCAGAATATCAGTCTGTCCCTGATGTTTTTCCTGGAGAAGTGGCTTCTTTGCTGCCCTTCTTGACACCAGGCCATCCTCCAAAAGTCTTCGCCTCA
The DNA here is from genome assembly GCA_027580175.1 of Siniperca scherzeri. Taxonomy (NCBI): domain Eukaryota; kingdom Metazoa; phylum Chordata; class Actinopteri; order Centrarchiformes; family Sinipercidae; genus Siniperca; species Siniperca scherzeri. The sequence goes on along the minus strand of CM050841.1, from coordinate 29,646,569 downwards.
CTGTGCGCGCAGATGCACTCACACCTGCCTGCTGCCATTCCTGTGCAAGCTCTGCACTGGTGGTGCCCCGATCCGCAGCTGAATCAACTTTAGGAGACAGTCCTGGCGCTTGCTGGACTTTCTTGGGCGCCTGAAGCCTTCTTCACAACAATTGAACCTCTCTCCTTGAAGTTCTTGATGATCCGATAAATGGTTGATTTAGGTGCAATCTTACTAGCAGCAATATCCTTGCCTGTGAAGCCCTTTTGTGCAAAGCAATGATGCCGCACGTGTTTCCTTGACCCTAACCATGGTTAACAGAGGAACCTCCTTTTAAAGCTTCCAGTCTGTTATTCTAACTCAATCAGCATGACAGAGTGATCTCCAGCCTTGTCCTGGTCAACACTCTCCCCGGTGTTAATGAGAGAATCACTGACATGATGTCAGCTGGTCCTTTTGTGGCAGGGCTGAAATGCAGTGGAAATATTTTTTGGGATTAAGTTCATTTTCATGGCAAAGAAGGACTTTGCAATTAATTGGAATTCATCTGATCACTCTTCATAACATTCTGGAGTATATGCAAATTGCCATCATAAAAACTGAAACAGCAAACTTTGTGAAAACCAATACTTGTGTCATTCTCAAAACTTTTGACCACAACTGTACATATGAGATTGATTAGTTACACATGCTTGTATGTAGCATACTGTATGTGTTCATGTTTTCATCCATCTGTTCATTAGGCCAACAGGCGTACTTTAATTACTCCACATCCAAGAGAATCACCAGGCCGACCAACGCTGACAACCCCAACAGTGGCAACAAGGTCCTCCTGCTGTCCATACAGAACCCCCTCTATCCTATAACCACGGTAAACACACACACACTGGCCTCTGCACATGTGGCCTTATTTCTGTCATATCATTAGTGGAAAACTTCTCCAGGGCATCTATCATATTTTTTTATATGTTTTTGATAGTTACATTTTTGGTGATTATCAGCATGATCTTACTACCCACAAGTCAATTTGCACTACATCACAATGTTGATGTAACTTTTACAGTAAACACAAAAGGAAAATAAATGTTCATTGTAATGAATTGATCTGGAGCTAGTTTCAATTCCCTACCAGTTGATTTTCAATGGCTGCCTGGAATGTAGAAAAACACATTGAAGAGTCTAAAAAACTGTTGGTCGTTTGTTGTACAAACTAGATTTATTAAGCTTCCCTTAAAAGCAGTAAGTGTCTGTCTAGACTCACTCCTTTGGGGTTTTTCCTCATCTCTCATTCCCCACCATCAGGCTATCTATCTCTTTCTATACTGCCTCTCTCAGTATATAGTACTGGATTCAAATAACTGTCAAGGAAATGTTTTGCCTGCCTTTTAAATGTTGCTAAATGTGGTATGTAAATTATATCTTAAAAGCACAATCGATGTGGTCTTAGTGAATATTTACATTTAACATAATGGTATTTGTTAGGACAGTGGGCCAATACAGTACAAGACACAGCTCGCCAAATTTCACACCATTTTTTTTCTCAGAAAAGGAAGCCCATCAGCCAGTCAAGAACAAATTACAGGGGTACCACTGACAACTATAATTTGAAACAAATGTAAAGAAGCTGCCTAGTTTCAAGAAGATGAGCTGACATTTGAATGGCGGATCATAGCTTTTTTTCAAAATGGTTTTCAACCATCGACCTGAGGTAGATCATATAACAACTAAGTAATTGATTTAATAGTTTCTACTATTTTCCATTGTGGCAACCTTATGGGTTGAATTTCATATAATTTTGCAAGCTACACTGCAGTAACCTGTTGATTAGATGAGCAAAGATGAATTTTTCACTCATTTTTCAGTCAGTTTTTAAGACATGCTTCATAAAGTTTGTCACTCAGTGGGAATCAGGAACACTTCTTGCCAAATCTGAGGGAGACTGGATGAGTGGTTTAGGAGGGCTTTACAAAAAATGTTCTTAGGAAATCCTTTTTTTTGTTAGTTTTTTTTTTTTTAAAGAAATTTGTGCTTCTTTGTAGAAGGTATTGACCAAAATACAAGGTTACTAGCAATATATAGTGGTAAAGTTTTTGTTGTTTGAAATTTTCAACCTTTCTGTAAGCTGTAACTGATTTGAGTGTTACATTATCTGAGGTACTTTTTGGGACAAGAGTAATAAAACACAAACAGTGCTATGTGCTTGAAACTCTCTTGAGGTGTGTTTGCATTATCTGGGAGTGAATCGATTTACAAAATGTCAAACAAACAGCTGTTACCAAAAGTAGTTTGGAACATGAATTTTGAGAATTCACCAGATCCCTAAAAAAAGACCTGGAGATGCATCAGCATGGAGCTACATTTCTCTCTTACTGCAATACCTTTACGGTACTCATGAAATGCACAGTGGCCTGAGGCTGCGCTTCATGCAGGTTAAGACACACTGCAGCATTGGAAACTTTTAGATTGTGTTGAATGTTGAATTTCTTTCTTTCGTTCCTTTTTTGGTCCAGGATGTTCTGTACACAGTGTGTAACCCCATTGGCAGTGTGCTGAGGATCGTCATCTTTAAACGAAATGGAATCCAGGCCATGGTGGAGTATCCTTACTGAGTGTGTGAACGTGTGTGTCTTTACATGCTGTTGTATCTGTGCATTGGAATGTGCAGTGTTCTCTCCTTGACCCCACTGCTCCAGGTTTGAGTCCATTCAGTGTGCTCAGAAGGCCAAAGCTGCTCTGAATGGAGCTGACATCTACGCTGGCTGCTGTACGCTCAAGATTGAATATGCAAGAGTAAGAGACACAAAACACGTCAGCAGTCACATGTCTGGTGTCATTCTGTAATGTTGATATCAGCACTGATGTGCTGCAAGTGCAAGGTTTCTTCCAGGAAATCACAGAAATAAATTAAATTGTTGGTTCTTAGGAAAGCAACAAGCTGCTCTAATTGTGATAGATCAATTGCTGTTGTCCTCTGAGCAGTCGGATGCCTCCTTTCGACCAAATCGTTTCAGGAACTAAACTAATGAACTAAATCATGAATTAAAAGGTCCTTTTACAAATTCCTGTTTGCATTGTGAAAAATTGGCAAATTGTTGTGATAACAGATGAAAAACATGAGGAAACAGCAACACAGACTCATCATGTTGTTTCAACGGATTTATCGAATGAATGTAAAGGAGATATGAAGAGGTGAAAAAGGAGACTGAAAACTTTGGCTGTTCCAAAGTAGACAATCTGCTGAATGTTGCTGATGGTTATTCATTTCTGCTTCCAAATATATAGCCACGATGAATCAATTAGTAAATAAGTTCACATTTTTGATACGGCTGTGTGAATGTGTTTTGCACCATGTTCACTGCAGCAACTGTAGCAAAACTATGAGCATATGAGTTTCTTAATTTGTGATTGGTAGCACAGGATTTGTGCACCTGCAATGAAGAATTTGAGAAGGTGTAACTGTTGTGTTTGTTGGAGAGAAAAAAGTTTGCAACTCCTAAAGCATTTTTCTCTGTGACTTCGAATTTACTGACACACACGTGTGACTATTTTCTACAGCTACAGATTCCACTGTCACAGGTGCTCGGTTGTTTTGCTCCAGTAATACCTTCACAGGGATCCCCAATGACCGTGCTGATGATGGTAGTCCTACAGTACAAGGCACTTGTAAAACTTGTGGCACTGCAAAATTTTGACTGAAACCGGGAGGTACAGTACACCGGGAACATGAAACATACTTTGAGTAACGTGCAGTAGGAAGCCAAGAAAAGGATGGGCGAATGTTATAAAACGGCAGTTTGAGGATACATGTGGGTTATTTTTGTTGTTTTTTTGCATAAAGAAAGAAATAGGTTGAAGTATTAATTTAATGCTAAATTCACAAGAACAAATAATTAAGAATTTGAGCTGACAGCATTTCTCAGAGTATATAAATTTCTCCTAACTCAATAAATCGCTAAAACTGCACGATTTTTGAAGGGAGTTCAGGGACTCTTCCTGTGCGACAAAAGAGTATCTTGCTGTTACTTTTGCTGTTTTTGTAAAATTTGACATGTTTACCATCAATAGAATTGTACATCATGTGTGCGTCTCCAAATAATTACACACGAGGCACAGCAGCGGTAACTTCATTTATTATTCATAGTTCTTAATTATCACGACAGCAAAATAATCAGGATGTAATGGTAACTGAGTTATTCTACACATCAGTTATCATTAGATCCTGAGCTATCATTTTGTTAGTTCAGTTCAGCAGCGTCTCATAATTAGTGACAAATTGGTGATGTAGGTACAAATTTCAACTGGTGAGTTTATTTTTTTCTTTTTGTAACAGTTTGTATTGGAGGCGGTGGTAGCATAATAAAGTCTCTCTCACTATGGAATAAGCGTACCTTGGTTGTGAGTCTCTTTCACTTAGTTTTGCATTCCATCATACAAAACATTGCAAACCATAAAGCAAGATAAAGAAACAATCTGACTTATTTCTCCCATTCTTTTACCTGCGCAGCCTTCTCTCTCTCCCTCTCGTGTGATTATGGTTAAGTTAAGGCAGCCCCATGGTTAAGGTTAGAGGAAGAATGTGTTCATCTTAAATAGTGTTATATCCTGTAAACACTTCTTTACAGTCTGAGATGACATTGCCATATTGGAAATCCGGCTGGCGGTACTATTCTGGCGCTCTGCTGCCCTGAAGTGCCTCTGTTACACTTTGCAGCATTCATGCGACAACAAAGTGGCAAAAAAAGAGTAACTATTGTATATACAATATCACAGATTGAAGTTTCTGTGCAGAAATCCAGTTTTGATATTCATTTTGCAGGTGAAAATTGGTCAGGTGTTCCACATGGGTCTTAAAAGTGAGTCTGTTATCTAGCCAGATACCTACATATTTGTAGCATTCAAACATTTCACTTTGAGAATCCTGAAGGGTTTGGATATGGGCACTGGGCAGAATTCTCTTCTGTCTTCTTGAAAATAGCATACCTTTTGTTTACAGACTAGGTTTACAGTGTCCACATTTAGAGCCTGTTGCATATAAAATTGTCATCTGCATAAAATAGTACTGTACAATGTGGAGTGGCAGACATGATATTATTTATGTATATAGTGAATAGAAGTGGACCAAGAATGCAGATCATGTATAACTGGGATACATTTAACTGGATCCTGATGAGTTCTTTCATCTTTGTGTCACAGCCAACGCGCCTGAACGTGATTAAGAACGACAACGAGAGCTGGGACTACACTAAACCATACCTGGTCAGACGAGGTAAGACATACACTGTCTCCTTCTGTCTCTCTTTCTCTTTTGTCTCTATTTAATATTTACACTAAAGTCAGGCTCTGACCACTGGGCCGTTTGGGGTGACCCTTATTGTTTCCAATACGGCAGATCCTGTGATGTGGACGGTAGGACTCTGTTTTTAGTCTGAATTCTCTGTTGTGGCACATTTCCCTCCACTCCAGCCATCCTTGATTCACATTACACCGATAGATGAAAATGGTCTTAGTTTTCACAGTAATTTGTGAAACTGTGTCCAGATCTTCAGTCATTACGGGTCAGTCTCCATCTGTGGATTAAGAGTGTAGCCATAAACCGTTTGGACCGTAGACCTCCATCACACCAAGACTCCTCTGCCTCCCGTCTCTCCATCTCCAATCAAAACACTCTCACACCAGCCAATCACCGGCCTCTCACAAGCCTGCACCTCCGCTTACCATGAGGAGAGAGAGAAACATTGAGGGAGAGAGAGAGAACAGAGAAAGAGGGATGGACGTCAGGCTGACCATACATAGCAGCTTTCTTCCATCTTCACCTTCTGCAACCCAGCAAAGAGAGAGAGAGGGAGAGAGGGAGGGAGAAAAAGAGATGGATCTCACTCCTGCTGACCACCATGCAGCTGCTGCGTCAACATGCCCAGGAGGCCTCAGCCCCTCCTCTGTCTGCAGGACTCCAGTAGCACTTCCTTCCTATCTAGCTACTACACCCACAGTTTTTAATGTTCTCCTCTGTCTGGAGAAGTAGTCTCGCAGGGCCTGATGTCTGGTCCACACAGTGCATTAAGCTCTACGGGGCCTCTAGACTCTAGATTTCAGTGGTTCTTTAATGACAATCATGCAGGTCTTCCAGCAAACAAGTGAACATTTACTGCATGCACTAAACTGCCTTTTTTGACTTGTTTTCACTGCAAAATCTGATTAAAAGATCTTTCTGGTTAAACGCTCAACATGGTGGACCAGACTTAACATGTTGATAGTCAAAAGTCTGGTCTAATCTCTGCTCTCTGTCACTTTACTCCATCTGAATTAGGGCTGTCACGATTTTCAGTAGACCTTTATTGTGGCACGAAACATCACAATAATGATAACATCTCCATACTACAAATAACGCAATATTATGAACCATCATTAAAAATATAATTGAAAATGAATATTTAACATTTCACTTAGGATTTCACTGCCAAATTCAAAAGGACATCCTCTTTTGTGCAAACGCAGAGCAAACTGCAGAAAAACTGCCCTATAAATCTAGACAGATACAGTGGATAGGTACAGTTGAATAGAATTGGAGTTGGTTTTGTAAATGAACTTGGGAGACAGAGAGTGTGGAGGCGGTGTGTGTATGCATGTGTTAACGTCCCAACATGCATGTGTGTGTGTCTCTGTTTGCCTGTGTGTGTGTGTGTGAGAGAGAGAGAGAGGGAGACACCCTTAAAAGCAAGGCTACATCAGTGCAAACCAAAAAATCAAATTTCACCTTACTCCATTAATACGATCTGATCTGACCTATAAAAGTCCCTCTTGTTTTTATCACTTGGATATTTTATGGAAGGCTGTCCTGCTAAACTAATGTAATACAAACTGGATGAATGCAACGTACAGCAGGATCATGTCTGCAGAGAATTGTTGTGAGGTTAGATGTTTCCTCTGACCATTCCCGTGACTCCACCTTCACTTTCAGTGATGCGTAAAGGATCGATTTTTGAGAAAAATTAAACACAAAGTCAAGCGAGTTTGAAAAGTAACGCCTATTAGCTGTACTGTTTGACTAAATGACACAACGTTATTTTTCATACGTTTGTAAATGTGTACGTGATAATGGTGAAAACCAGTATATCGTGACACCCCTAATCTGAATCCCCTGATTCCACTAGCTGTACATTCAGACACGTGCGTGGATGTGCGTTTCACATAATGTAGCTCTTAGAATGTTGATTGGTATATTTTTGATATAAAGACTCATTGGAATGTATCAGTGCCTTGTTTAACACTAAGCCAAACAGCCTACTGTAATATGACCAATGACAATCACTGTAATCTATGCACGGTCCTGTGTACAGTGAACTACCATAAATGCTTTCTTGCATTCTTTGTACTGTATGTGCTGTGTAACTGAGGATTCTTTCTGAAGTCTTAAACTGTGTGTTGAGATTAATGTTGGGGTCAGTTCATTCTTAATTCAATCAGTTCAGGAAGTCATTAACTTTCAGACAACATGAATGAAAATATGTGACATATAAAACTTCTTTATAGTCAAACTATTAAAAACTGCATTTAAATATGGAAGACACAGTTTTTTGTCTCACTAGCGGTGAGGCCAAGGACAGTGATGACGCTCTGTCTGTTTCTAACCAGCACTGTTCCAGAGCAAGATATCTATAGCAATCACGGAGATAGCGTGACGCCAGTGGTAGGACTGTGTATTGCATCACCCGCGTGGGTGTGCATGTGCATCCTCGTGCACGAGATAAACAAAACGCGGACCCGGCTCCATAGCGCTGCTAGAGGTCTAAAACTCCACAGGGAACCTTTAAGGATGGGATATTGTGGGGTGTATAATGAACACTGGAGCCTGTAGGGCTCACTGATGCAGCCTTAGACTGTCTTGTTTCAAAATGATTCATGAAATGATTGATAGCATTGTGAACTGGTCCCAACTCTGTTATAGATGAGATATTCACTAAATAAATGCATATTTTCAGTGTTATATGTTTTCAATGGAGGCACATTGCAAGGGCACAGACAGGGACAAGTCATGACTGAACATTGTCTTTGAGTTGTAATGGGAATCACTGGTCACACACAGTTTATTAGAAAGAGTGTTTTTTTAAATGAAAGCTCGTCACAGACAGAAAGGGGGGGAGGGAGAGGTGGGCATTGTATACAACAATTGTTTGAATTTTTTGAATCCAGCGTATTAACCAAATACATGAAATACAGTATATTCTCTCCAAGTGAGACTCTTTGGAGGATATTTACTAAAGCCAGATTTATGCTTCACGCAAAGGGGGGCGACACTTTTGGAACTGCAAGCGTGCATTCTTTGCACAAGAGGAACACTGTATGTGAGGAAATAAATCATTTAATAGCCTGATACTCAATAAAAGGGTCAGTGATTAAAAATAAAAAGGACCCCCAATGTTGCGATCACTAGACTAGACTTGCTGTGAGCCATTAAAAGTCAGGAACAAGCAGTCATGTAAAAAATAACAGGCTATTACATTTTTGCTCTTCTGTCTTGTCTGGTGGTGCTTAATGAAGAGCTCCACTGACCTTATGATCTTTGCTCCTGTTACTGAAGTGTTTTCATTGTCTCAACTACAAAGACGGACCAAAGTTGTCTCATCAGTCACCTTTTCTCCCTCGCTGTCTGGCTAGTCTCTCTCACTCTGTGAGTGACACAGTTTCCTCTGCTGCAGTGGTCAGTGTGCAGTGATAAATCAGGTGCAGTGGCTATTTATATAAATGTCCATTCCCCCTCCCATATTTTGCACCTCTAAACAGAAAAAACATAAATTGCATATTGAATGAGCCTAATGACAACATCAGCTGTGCTGCTTCTCTGCCATTTTACCTGCACAAAACCTGGTGTGGTTCTTTAGTAAATGAGGACAAACACAATTTGTGGCTTCAAAATCTCTTAGTGTCACTTTCTGAGTAATAATAATAATAATAATAAAACTTTATTTATAGAGCATTTATCAAAACAAAGTACAAAGTGCTTCACAACAAGAGAAATAAAATACCACAGTGAATGATGAAATATAAAGTAATAAAATAAACAGCCAGTTCAGGTAAAATCAGGATCTGCTTTCTGATAAAAATGTGTTTCGAGAAGAGACTTAAAAGAAGACACTGACTCAGACAACCTAATGTCTTCGGGCAGGTTGTTCCAGAGCCTCGGGCCCTGATAGCAAAAGCTCTGTCCCCCTTAGTTTTCATCCTGGACTCAGGAACAGACAGGAGACCCCTGCCCGAAGATCTCAGACTACGTAAAGGTTCATAAGGGATTTAAAGGTCTAAAATATCTGGAGCCAGCCCATGAAGAGCCTTTAAAGTAATCAATAAGATCTTAAAATCAATCCTAAAACAAACAGGGAGCCAATGTAAAGAGGCTAAAACAGGTGTGATGTGGTCGTACCTCTTGGTCCTGGTTAACAGCCTAGCAGCTGAGTTTTGTACAGTCTGCAGTCGTGTCAAAGTTTTTTGATTAAGACAAGTGAACAGGTTGTTACAATAATCGAGGTGTGAGGAGATAAAAGCATGTACAACAGTTTCTGCATCACTAAGATTTAAAATAGATCGGATTTTTGCAATGTTTCTGAGGTGATAAAAACATGATTGGACAAGCTTAGTGATATGTTGCTCAAAACATAAATTGCTATCAAACAGGACACCAAGATTTCTTGCAACAGGCTTGATATGTTGTGACAGGTAGCCAGTAGATGGCAGTATTTGTTTAGTGATGTGTTGGGGCCCAATAACAAGGATTTCAGTTTTATTTGAGTTGAGCTGAAGAAAATTTATCGACATCCAGTTTTTTATGTCAGACAGGCAGTCCTGCAGAGAACTCAGCGTACTAAGGTCAGTGGGCTTGACAGGGAGGTACAACTGTGTGTCATCCGCATAACGATGAAAAGAAATTCCATGTCTGCGGATGGCATCACCCAAAGGAAGCATGTATAAGGAGAACAGTATTGGTCCCAGAATTGAACCTTGAGGCACACCGTACTTGATATGGGAAAAGGATGACATGAAGTTATTAATGCTGACACAGAATTTCCTATTGGACAGATAAGATGAGAACCAGTCTAGTGCAGTGCCAGATATGCCCACCCAGTGCCTCAGTCTATCTAAAAGAATGCCATGATCAATTGTATCAAAGTCAGCACTTAAGTCCAGCAGCACAAGAATTGAACACATGCCTGCGTCTGCATTCATTAAAAGGTCATTGGTGACTTTGAGAAGGGCTGTCTCAGTGCTGTGGTGTTGAAAGCCAGATTGGAACTTTTCAAAGGTATTATTGTTCCCCACAGCAGCGAGAAGCTGCTTAGATACAAGTTTTTCAAGACTCTTCTAAATAAAAGGCAGTTTGGAGATTGGACGATAGTTGTCCAGGAGGGTGGGAGGTTTTTTTAGGACTGGCTGGATACAAGCAGTTTTAAAGAAATCAGGGACGCAGCCAGTAGACAGCGAGCTGTTAAAAATAATTTGTAAAAGGGGCGCAATACAATCCATAACTTTCAATAAAAACCTAGTTGGGATTTTGTCCAGAGGGCTGGAGGATATTCTCATAAGAGACATGATGTCTGTGAGTTCAGGCAGAGTAACAGCAGAAAAATTGCTCAAAGAATCCCTGAGCGGGTTATCCACATCTAAAAAGGCAGGACTGGGGGTGATACCAGATCTTATTAACACCACTGCCCCAGCTAGCTAACACTAAGGTTAGCAAACTGTAGGTAATGCCAGTAAGTAAGCAAGCACAGCACAGCACACTCACCTGGAGATGACAATAATGAACCCGATGCTGAATCATGACCGTTGGGTTAAATAAAGATGCTCCACCTTGTCTTTCATCTCTTGGTAGAAGCCAGCTGGTTTTCTCCTGTTGTAAGATGACTCTTGTTCAGCCTTCTTCCAGTAGCTTACAGACTGTAGTCCCAGCAGCTCATGTGAGGGGATCTCGCCACCTGCTGGTGTAGCCAGTAACTGCACCTCAATTTACAGATTTCCTTTGTACAGATCTGCTGCAGTACGAATTGGACAAAACTTCACAAATAAACAGGAGGGAAGTCACCAATGTCACGTGCACACTTGACATTGACATTTGCAGATTTGCAATCTCGTTTCACGTGTAAAAATGGATCCACAAATGTGTAAATATCACTTTACATGTATTTGTTGTGGTGAAACGATTTACATTTGTAAAACCTATATTATTTATGTGAAATTAAAATATGTTTTTACAGAGTAAGTTATGCGTATTTGCAAATCACTCTGTATTTTTGAGGCTATGACTTTACACAACTCAAATAAAAAAATACATGTTTGTGGATAGTGAGATATTTGTGTTTTATGGTACACATTTGTGGATTGTCTTCTGTGGGTTACAAATAATAAAGTCCAATAAAAACTTCCATAGCCATTGTATTTAGTATTTTATGAGGCTTATAATATTTCATGTTTTTATACTGTTGTCTAAGACGTTCATGCTAACTTACTTACAGTGTAGAGGATAAAATAACAGGTCTCCTGTTTTCATCCTCATCTCTTTAGTAAAAGCTTTCATACCACCATGTCACTCTTCTCCTCTTCATCTTCCGCTTCTCCTTTCAGCTCATCTACCTTTCCATCCACCTCCACCTCTCTGCTTACCTTCTCATGCTGCTGCTACCTCTTCATCTTTTGCACTCTCATCATCTTGTTTCTGCTAATCCTCTTCCTCTGTCATTTCATTCTCATCTTTCCTCCAACATACCTCTCCCTCCACTTCTCCCTCCTACTCCTCAACAATCTGTTTATCCTCTTTCCTCCATCCACATCATCTCATCATCTCTTCTCCTCCCCTTTTCTCCTTCTGTCTCTTCCTTTACTCTCCTCTTTTGGCTTCACTATTTGAAAAACTGTCACTGACATTATCCACAGTGTGTGTGTGTGTGTGTGTGTGTGTGTGTGTGTGTGTGTGTGTGTGTTGAGGCATTGCATGGCTCATGTTGCTTCAGATCAGCTTTCACAAGGTTACGACCAAGGGCGGAGAAGAAGCCATAGTCATATAAACACTGTCCAGCTGTATTTTTGTCGTACAGTCAGCTAAAAGTCTACATGTACAGCAGGTCCCTCTGGCTCTACTGGAGTTGCAAAGTGACTGTAGGTTGCTGTTGATTTGGTTCTTCTCTGATGTGTTTATTTTTTGCATATTTAAGATTCCTGAATATCTCCGAAACTCAAGGACTTGAGCTGAAGGTCCCCATATTCAAGGAGGTTCAGGACCAGCTCAAATAACTCTTGTGTCTAGTTTGCGTCCCTAGCTGAGGGAAGTGGACACACTTTTGTAGCTTTATAAAACGTTATGACTGTATAATTGAAGAGCTGAAACATTTAATGACAGTGTTTTGTCTCAGTTGGTCGTGTTCATTGCTGGTCTTGGTGGCATCAACTAGCTGATGCACACAGTAGCTCAGCTGCCTCTGTGACTAACAGGGTTCCCTGAACATACCACAGAAACATGCACGCTGACTGTGTGCGCTGCTAATCTGAGGTGCGAAGGTCAGTTTGGATGGCCATCCTGCTGTCTGAACTATTTCCAGGCCTTCTCACTTTTCACTGCTGTAGCATCTCTCCTCTAAATAGCTGTGTGTGTTGATGTGTGTGTGTGTGTGTGTGTGCCTGTCTTCAGGACACAACACAGCAGTGCATCAGCACTCTGCCACATAACTGCTGACCTGCTGACCAGTGTGTGAGGGGTGAGGGGAGGGATACTTCTCTCTCTTCCTATGAGCTGGGAAAAAAAGTCAGTGTCATTTCAATGTGCCTCCAATGTAGTATATAGCTTGTATGTAGCATATTTACTGCAGTTTGTAATGCTTTAACTGCGTTGTGGATGAGACACAGTGATTAAATGTGTTTGACAGCCACAGTGATGGTGATGTTTTTATCATTATGATGATAATGTAATGCAGGTTGATGTTCTTTCGTGCTGAGGGAGAAAAAAGAGAAAGCTTGATGCCTCACAGGTACTGTCTCTTTCATATCTCTGCTCACATGACCCTCTCTGTATCATTATACCTGCCTCTCTCTGAATAAAACCACCTTAAAGCTGTTTATTTCTTATTTACTCACCATCATTACCATAGAGTGTCTTGACGTTTTATTTTTCTGGGCTGTAGAATCATAACTCATGAGTGTGGTTTATAGAAATGAATGCAATTTGAAATCTACTCACATACTTTCAACACACAAAAAATGACAAAACAAGTAGCTATCTGTAGTGCTTTGTAGAGGGACTACAGAGTGTTTGTGAATGAAGCAGCAGCCCTTCTACCTGACTTTCTTGCCTCACACTCCTTTGGAAAATAACCATTTCGATTTGTTTTTGCAATTCTAATCTCTGAATTATAGATAACAGCACAGAGACAGAAATTACACACTGTTTAAAAGTCCATCTTTTTCTTGAGCCATCATGTACATTATATGAGTTGTTAAATAAGGCCATCTCTGTTGGGGCTTCATTGCGTGTGGTTTTTTATTCAACCAAAATATTCCAAAGAACAAAATGTATAACTAAATGCCCCCTGTTGGCTTCAACAGTGGCTGAAAAATGTCATTTGCTCCACCACAGAGAATACAGGCTGTGGTCAGCTGGATTCACAGCTGTTACAGTGGATTCTATTGTGACAAGTTTTCAGATTATGAAAACATCCATAAAAACTCCTCAAACCACTCCTGCAGCATTATCCTTGCTGTCCATCCCTATTCCAGTATACTTGGATAATGTTTAAAACTGTTGGGATTTGGTGCACTCCAAGGGCTCTGTTTTTGGGATGCTGTATGGCAGATATTTGTACCAAAAAAGTGGCAAGTTATTGTGTCTCAGATCTCAGCTATTAGCTAGGTGAGAACAACATTCGCAGTGGCCACTGAGCTCAGCCAGGATTGTGCTTGTTCTGTTTCCAGTATAGTGGCCTCAGAATTGCATCTCTGCTTTTTGCAGATGTTGGCTTCATTGACCTGTGACCTCCACCATACTGGTTGTTGTGACGGCCCTCTGGCCCGGTTGCTTGTGCCTTGTTTCTTGCAGGTATAGGAAATTGGTAGGTGGGGCCATTCACTTGGGCAGACTGGGAGCACCTGGGCCCAATGCTCCCAGCCACTACATAAGCTGCCACCTTAGCCCTCTTGGGGAGACTCTCTCCATGCGCTTTGTTTGGTTCTTTTATCATCCACACACCACGTTTACCACACCTCCACTCACTTACACCACTGACTTCCACGTTACATCTCTTTTTGCAATTTTATTTATGTTTTGTAATTTTTTTTCTCCCTTTGGTTTGTCATGACCCTTCAAGCTGGTCATGACATAGTACTCTGCTGGACAAGGGGGATTTTCAGTTGTTGAGCAATGTATGTCAAGGTTCTTGCTCACAAGTGAGGGTAAGATGGAACACAAGATCAGCAGGTGGATTGGTGCTTCTGCAGTAATGTGGGTGTTGCACTGGACCGTTGTGTTGATAAGAGAGCTAAGGCAGAAGGCAACACTCTGAATTTACCAACCCTCACCTATGGTCGTGAGCTTTGGGTTGTGACCAAATGAATGACATTGTGGATACAAGCGGAGGAAATGAGTTTCCTTCGTAGGGTTGCTGGGCTCAGTCTTAGAGACAGGGCGAGGAGCTCAGACATCTGGAAGTCCCTCAAAGTAGAACTGCTACTCCTTCGCTTCGAAGGAAGCCAGTTGAAGTGGTTCTGGCATCTGATTAGAATGCCTCCTGGTAGCCTCCCTCCAGAGGTTTTCATGTCCATCTGGGAGGAGACCCAAGGGCTGACCCAGAACATGCTGGAGGGATTACAAATCCCATCTGGCCTGGGAATGTCTTGGGATCCCCAGGAGGAGCTGGAGTACGTGACTGGGAAGGATGTATGGATTACTTAGCCTGTTGCCAAGGCAACGTCTGAAAATGGTTGGCTGGATGGGTAGACATGATAGACAAAATCATGAAAATAAGACCCAAGTTGTGTGAAACTGGGATTTCCCTTTGATTCTTGTATTTTTGCATGTTGTTCAAGGGCAAGGAATTTTGAATGCATCTTGTATTTCTGGCATCTTTGACTGTGCTGTGCGCTCAAACCCCTGGCAACGTTTACACAATAATCTGATTACGGTTAATAAGATGGTTATATGGGTTGCTTATAGGAATGGTCCGTTAGTATTCCTCGTTTCCATGTTATAGAGCTTGACTAATAACTGACAGCTCCCCCTCCACACTATGCTACAACATCACAGTTTACCTTCAAGATTCAACCTCAAACATGATCTTGTGCCATTATGCTACTGTGGTGTAACCTTGGCTGTCTGTTAAACAACTTGGGTCTTATTCCTGTTGTTTTGTGTGTCATTTCTTTCAACAAAATGAACATTGTAATGACCAAGTTAATTGCTGAGATCTGGGAACACATCAACATCGCTAAAGATACAGTAGGTCCAGTGCGCCAAGAAACACAAACAGTCAGACAGTCAGACTGGTTGAAAACAAACCCCAGGTTAGTCAAACTTGTTTGGAAGAGAAAACAATGGTGAACAGTAAAATTATTACCCAAACTGTCTTTTGTAATCATCCAGCCCCAAGAGTTCATTTTAGCTCTGTCTCGGACTAACAGCCCTCTAAAGAGGCAGTTTCATATAGTAGACACTGATGTGGCCTTGTTCTGGATTAAATACCTTTTTCAATTATACTGTGGAGCCTTCAGAAGTAAATAAGAAGTAAATGCAAAGTCTTCATCTGTGAAAGAAGCCCATTGTTTTTAAGTGAATTACTGTGAGCCCTGTACACAATCTAATAATGTGTGTGTGTGTGTGTGTGTTTCAGACCGTGGAAAGGGCAGGCAGAGGCAGGCCATTTTAGGAGAACACCCATCATCCTACAGTGATAACGGCTATGGTAAGACTAAGACACACACACACTTACTGGTAACTGAATCTGCTGCCTTACACAAGGCTGCTACTTCATCTACAGTCCCCATACCTCAGAGGTGAAACTTGACACTCTCCTACACACACACACACACACACACACACACACACACACACACACACACACGCATTCACTCAGCATAAGTGTAGATTGCCAGTCATGTAATGGCCAAAGGTGTAGCAGTATGTACCTGCATTTGGAAACTGATCCCTGCCAATTACACTCTGTCTTTATTTAAGTTGTCTCACAACACACATACACACATACAGATTTGATTTTGACATGGCATTGAAAATTCATGTCCCAATGAAAGGCAATTCTTTCAGTTAATAAAGACAAAACGTTTTCCTTTAAATGTTTTTCATTTAATTATGACACAGTAAATGCATACATAAAAAGGAAATACACATAACAGTGTGTATTGTATTTCACTTTATTTCTTTGTTTCATTTGTTTTTAATCAGGCATTTTAAATCTTCCATACTAAAATAGTGAACAACTGGAATATTCAATATTTAGTTAAGTTTCCTAGCGATTTTGTAATTAGCCGATCACTTCTTCTAAGCATTGGTTGCTATTGTGAAAATATTTGCTCCATTAAGTAGAATTCAGTACCAGGGTTTAAATGGTATTATACCATCGTTAGTAATAACAATGAAGTGAAACGTAACGTCCATGCCGATATTTACAGTATTGCAGGCATGTGCATTAAAATACTAGCCTATGTCTACTATGATAAAGCTGCCTGAGTGAGTCATAGGCTAGTCAAGCCCCGCAGCGGCTAGTCAAGCACCGCTTGCCTGCTCTTGGCAGGCAAAGGTGTCCTTATATGGGGTACGATGTCATCCGAGGAATGATGCGCGCCTCCACACTTCGGGTTTGGCTGTATGGGTCCTGTAGTTTGGTGTGAGAGACTCTGGACAGGATGCACAGACTGACAGGTAATATGTAGGCCTATAATACTGAGAAAAATATCACAAACTCACTGTTGAGTAGCAATAATGAAACATATGTTACAACATGATAAGGGACAGCACAAAATGTATTGGGGTGGGGAGCTGGGCTGAATATCATGTTTCATTTCTCCCCAGCACTATTCATATTTTCTTTGGACCCTCCCCTTAACTTGAAAAACTCTATTGTCCGGTGAGCACGCATGGTGACATAAACAGATACAGTTACCACTGTAGCTGAGGAAGTGAAATCGACACAGATGACCCAAGATTTTTGTTGCCTCCTGAACCCAAACTGGGACCTGATTCCACAGGAGAGGAGCTTGATAACTGAAGGCTCTGGCTCCCATTCTACTTTTGGAGACTCTAGGAACAACAAGTAACCCTGCATCCTGGGAGCGCAGTGTTCTAGTCAGGTAATAAGGTATTATGAGCTCTTTAAGATACGATGGTGCCTGACCATTAAGAGCTTTGTAGGTGAGGAGAAGGATTTTTAAATTGTATTCTGGATTTTACAGGGAGCCAGTGCAGAGAAGCTAATATTGGAGAAATATGATCTCTTTTCCTAGTTCTTGTCAGTACACGTGCCGCATCATTCTGGATCAACTGGAGAGTCTCAAGGGACTTATTAAGGAATTGCAATAGTCCGAACTAGAAGTAACAAATGCATGGACTAGTTTTTCAGCATCATTTTGAGACAGGATGTGCCTGATTTTTGCAATGTTACGTAGGTGAAAGAAGGCAGTCCTTGACGTTTGTTTCATGTGGGAGTTAAAGGATGAATCCTGATCAAAGATAACTCCGAGGTTCCTTACAGTGGTGCTGGAGGCCAGGGCAATGCCATCTAGAGCAACTATATCTTTAGATAATGTGTCTCGGAGGTGTTTGGGACCAAGCACAATAACTTCAGTTTTGTCAGAGTTTAACATCAGAAAATTGCAGGTCATCCAGGTCTTTATGTCCTTAAGGCTGGGATGCTTGAAGTTTAGCTAACTGGTTAGTTTCATCTGGCTTGATCAAAAGATATAATTATGTATCATCCGCATAACAATGAAAGTTTATGGAGTGTTTCCTAATAATATTGCCTAGAGGAAGCATATATAAGGTGAATAGAATCGGTCCAAGCACAGAACCTTGTGGAACTCCGTGACTAACTTGGGCGTGCACGAAGGACTCACCGTTAACATGTACAAACTGAGATCGATCTGATAGATAGGATTTAAATCGGCTTAGTGCAGTTCCTTTAATGCCAATTACATGTTCCAGTCGCTGTAATAGGATGTGATGGTCAATGGTGTCGAATGGAGCACTAAGATCTAACAAGATAGAGACAAGCCCATTATCTGATGCAGTTTAGAAGGTCATTTGTAATTTTCATCAGTGCTGTCTCTGTGTTATGATGCACTCTAAATCCTGACTGAAAATCCTCAAATAAACTATTGTTATTTAGAAAGTCACGCAACTGACTGGCGACTGCTTTCTCAAGGATCTTAGAGAGAAAAGGAAGGTTAGACATAGGTCTATAGTTGGCTAAAACCCCTGGATCAAGAGTGGGCTTTTTAAGAAGCAGTTTAATTACAGCTACTTTAAAGGACTATTAATAAAGACAGATTGATCATATCCAGTGAAGAAGTGCTAACTAAGGGTAAAACGTCTTTAAGCAGCCTAGTTGGAATGGGGTCTAAGAGACAGGTTGATGGCTTAGATGAATTAATCGTCGAAGTTAGTTGGAGAAGGTTTATAGGAGCAAAGCAGTCAAAATATATATCAGATTTTACAGTTGTTTCTAAGGTTCCTGTGTTTGAAGATAAATCTGTACTGGTTGAGGGCAGGACTTGATGAATTTTGTTCTCTAATAGTTAACATTTTATTATTAAAGAAATTCATGAAGTCATTACTACTGAGTACTATAGGAATACATGGTTCAATAGAGCTATCACCCTGTCAGCCTGGCTACAGTGCTGAAAAGAAACCTGGGGTTAATGATGAGTAGTAAGCTGCTCTGGCATTATGGAGGACCTTCCTATATGTTTTAAGACTATCTTGCCAGACTAAACGAGATTCTTCCAGGTTGTTGGAACGCCATTTCCTTTCAAGTTTTATAACTTGAAATATATAACTCACAAATCTGTGGGGTGTTCCTGCTCCCTGGTGGGCACAAGCTGTTTCTCCCCAGCTTTCAGGTTACGAATGGCCATCTCCAGGAGCTCTGCTGGCCTGGCATTTAATGCCTGGGCTTTGTGCAGAATTGAAGTTGCTTTGATGACATTGCCTTGAGAAACCTCAAACTGGGCATGTGCTATGTGGATAAAGGCAAAGCCTTTGCAGTTGGATCTTGCAACTATAAAGTTGTCTTGTCTTGGGCTTATATGTCAGCACTGAGATGACCAAGATAAAAGAACATGAGAGAGTGGTGTCACAAAACGGCACAATACTTGAGGAATTTATCACCAAGCTTGTCGACTTGTCAGTCATCAAGGCTGTGTCCCCTCAGCTTAGGTCAGATATAGGTCATCCCTGGGGTTCCCAGGAGCAGAACCTCGTACAGAGATCATGGTGCAGAAGGTATATAAAAGCTCTCAGTGTCTTGGTTACAGTTGGACTGAAGGAAATGCGCATGCAGAACTAATCATACTGTAAACGGTCATGTGACAACAGTGTGATGCTTAACTTGCATCCTATAATACTCTTACTTTATACAACACATTTACTTTCAGTGTAGGTCAGGTTCCTGGTAAAAGGATTTCTTGCATATTGTGGGAACCCTCCTGAAGACAGCACAGCCACATCTAACTATAAAAGGCAGTATTGTTCTTATGACATTCATTTCAGTAAACTTTGTTGAACTGAGAATCTCAGCTTCTATTATCTCTGCCTCCTCAGGTCCCCCCTGCCCCCTGCTGCCTCTGCCTGGCAACAGCAGGTACAAGCTCACCTCAGTGGACGTTCCAGACATGGTGTCCTACCCTCTGCCCCAGTCATCCTCCTCATACTCTGGCCATGCCCCCAGCTCTGTTGCCATGGTGAGCGGCCTCCATCCATCCAAGATGAACTGCACCCGTATCTTCAACCTTTTCTGCCTCTACGGCAACATTGAGAAGGTAGGTGTGTGTGTGTATTCTTAATGTGTTTGACAGGTTTTGCTGTTTCATGTCTATTATAGAAACAAAAGACACTGTTGTAAATGTGGCTTCACACCAGTCACTGCTGTTTGGGGTGCAGGAATTACACATGAATGACTGATGATCCACTGTAGAACTATGTAACTTTTTTGGACATCCTTGTTCCAATATGGTAAGAAACACTGAACTGGACCATAGAACATGGTCATTTTATAAAACCTCAATGCAGCTCTGATTACAGTTATACCTGAATTCTATAAGGACCCTGTGAAGATTTCCACCTCATTTAATTGATAAACACAAATTAAAAAAACATTTTCCTCATGTTAGCTTCAGATTAACTTTGGAATGTATTTTTACACAGCAGGAGGACTGTGGATTGTGTCTACATCACTTACATTGATCGTGCATTAGGAAGGGATGTTTTAATGGCCAGTATGAAGGAATGGTTATAGCAAACAAGACTTGTTTTAGTGTTCATATGGGCATCTGACTATTTTTTCTTCTTCTTCTTTTTTTTCTTTTTCAGTTCTCTTTTTATTGATATATATATCCACCAAACACTTAATCTTCCTGTTTTTTTTAAACATGAAAAAAAAAAAACCCCAGGAAATATAGAATATAATCAAAGGACTGATTTCAAGATGCTGTATATACATCCACACATACAGAGGTGTGAAAAAGTGTTTGCCCCCTTCCTGATTTCTTTTTTTTTTGCATGTTTGTCACACTTAAATGTTTCAGATCATCAAACAAATTTAAATATTAGTCAAAGATAACACAGGTACAAAATGCACAAAATGCAGTTTTTAAATGAAGGTTGTTATTATTAGGGGAAAACAAAATCCAAACCTACATGGCCCTGTGTGAAATAGTGATTGCCCCACCTGTTAAAACATAACTGTGGTTTATCACACCTGAGTTCAATTTCTCTAGCCACACCCAGGCCTGATTACTGCCACACCTGTTCTCAATCAAGAAATCACTTAAATAGGACCTGCCTGACAAAGTGAAGTAGCCCAAAAGATCTTCAAAAGCTAGACATCATGCCGAGATCCAAAGAAATTCAGGAACAAATGAGAAAGAAAGTAATTGAGATCTATCAGTCTGGAAAAGGTTATAAAGCCATTTCTAAAGTTTTGGGATTCCAGCGAACCACAGTGAGAGCCATTATCCACAAATGGCGAAAACATGGAACAGTGGTGAACCTTTCCAGGAGTGGCCAGCCGACCAAAATTACTCCAAGAGCGCAGCGACGACTCATCCAAGAGGTCACCAAAGACCCCACAACAACATCCAAAGAACTGCAGGCCTCACTTGCCTCAATTAAGGTCAGTGTTCATGACTCCACCATAAGAAAGAGACTGGGCAAAAATGGCCTGCATGGCAGAGTTCCAAGATGAAAACCACTGCTGAGCAAAAAGAACATTAAGGCTCGTCTCATTTTTGCCAGAAAACATCTTGATGAGCCCCAAGACTTTTGGGAAAATACTCTGTGGACTGACGAGACAAAAGTTGAACTTTTTGGAAGGTGTGTGTCCCATTACATCTGGCGTAAAAGTAACACCGCATTTCAGAAAAAGAACATCATACCAACAGTAAAATATAGTGGTGGTAGTGTGATGGTCTGGGGCTGTTTTGCTGCTGCAGGACCTGGAAGACTTGTTGTGATAAATGGAACCATGAATCTGCTGTCTACCAAAAACTCCTGAAGGAGAATGTCCGGCCATCTGTTTGTGACCTCAAGCTGAAGCAGGACAATGATCCAAAACACACCAGCAAGTCCACCTCTGAATGGCTGAAGAAGAACAAAATGAAGACTTTGGAGTGGCCTAGTCAAAGTCCTGACCTGAATCCTATTGAGATGCTGTGGCATGACCTTAAAAAGGCAGTTAATGCTCGAAAATGTGGCTGAATTACAACAATTCTGCAAAGATGAGTGGGCCAAAACTCCTCCACAGCGCTGTAAAAGACTCACTCAAGTTATCGCAAACGCTTGATTGCAGTTGTTGCTGCTAAGGGTGGCCCAACCAGTTATTAGGTTTAGGGGGCAATCACTTTTTCACACAGGGCCATGTAGGTTTGGATTTTGTTTTCCCTTAATAATAACAACCTTCATTTAAAAACTGCATTATTGTGTTATCTTTGACTAGAAGAAATCAGGAGGGGGCAAACACTTTTTCACACCACTGTATATACTGTATTTACCCATCCATATCTCCAGTGATCCCTTTATTTTTACCCATATATATGTATATGTGTGTGTGTGTGTGTGTGTGTGTATATTGATATCCATCCTTACACTTACAATTAGTCAGTTACATTAAATTAAAGAAGAAAGCACTATAAAGAATATCCTCGTACCTGCATCTTTCCTGTACCACACCTCATACAGTATATTATTACTTCTGTCAGAGTAGGGATTCAAAGTATATTGCAAGTGTAGCAAGTAAATGATCATTTCAAAAACTGTAGTGATGAACCAAGGGGATCTCCAGTGGGATCTCCAGTTTGCGCACTCTATCACATAAAGTCTGACCTAAATGGCGATATACATTCAATCCAATTTTCCCAGATTCTATTACATTTGTCCAGTTCCAGTCTGGAAGAGAGAGTCAACATATGGGGCGGCTGTGGCTTGGTAGAGCGGGTCGTCCACCAATTGGAAGGTCAGCGGTTCGATCCCGGCTTCCCTCAGTCCACATGTCGAAGTGCCCTTGGGCAAGACACTGAACCCCAAATTGCTCCCGAGGGCTGTGCCTTCGGTGTGTGTGTGAATGATTAATTAGTTTCTTTGTACTGATGAGCAGTTGCCATCAGTGTATGAATGGGGTGAATGCAATATGTAGTGTGTGAAGCGCTTTGAGTGGTCAGAAGACTAGAAAGGCGCTATACAAGTACAGTCCATATATATATATATATATATATATATATATATATATATATATATAATGTATTACATCAACCCAGTGCTCTACCTTAGGTACCTCTGTCTTCAGCCATTTTCTGGTAATAGCATTTTTACTTGCATTTAACATTATCCTAAACATATATTTGTCTCCAAATCTTGTAAGTCCTATGTTAATTTTTCCCAAGTATAATATCTCAAATGTAAGTGGAAATTCTACCCTCAATATTTTTTCCATACATTTCTTTAGCTCCTGCCAGTAAAGGCTAATAGAGGGGCAAACCCAGAAAATATGGAAATGGCTTTAGTTGCTGCGCATAATTTCCAACACCTTGTACCTTGATATTGTTTTTACGCCAGTGTTATAAAAAGTCTTGCAATAATTTTCCATCTATATTCTCTCCAAGATAAGGAGCAAGTTGTTTTCCACTGTTACTCATTAATCCCTTCCCATTCGGCCACTGACAACACAATATTTGCCTTTTTCTCCCACTTTCTCCCACCTTCAGCATCCAATTAAATGTATTCCGTAGCAGAGGGCTCAATGATCCCTTGAGTGATTTGTACCCAGTGCCGCTGCTAGCCATTTTGGTGCCCTAAGCATAATTCCTTTATGATGCCCCCCACCCCGACCCCGAGAAAAAAAAAAACGTTTGTTTTTGCCAGTTTAACTTTTTATTACCAAACATAACTCAATACCAATAACACACAATAGCAGCATCACAGTATAAAACTTAAGAACACTAAAAAGAGAAAGTAAAATCTTCACAGCTTTGCTGACTTTGTAAACAGTAAACAGAATAGCAAAATAAAAAAATTATCAAAATAATCCAGACTTTTTTTGTCCCTTTGAATAAATTAAATTAAATAATCATCAATAAGTACAAACAAGAATAGTCAGTCTTCTGACTAGACTAGAGCAATTATTAAATATCTTTCTTGTTCCCCCTTTTTTGTTACATATACATGGCTAAAATGTGCCTAATATTTCTATAGGCTAATGAAATAATACCGGCATTTTAAAAAAAAATGTCATTATGCTATTTTTGGTGCCCCCTCAGCACTTGGTGCCCTACGCACAGTGCGTGATGCGCGTGGTGGGAGCGGCGGCGCTGTTTGTACCACTCTGAGGTGTGCCCGTCCGTGCCCGGGGAGTTTTGCGATTGCTGTGTTCATTTCCTCTGCTGTCAGGGCCAAGTTCTGTTCCTCTGTCTTTTCATTGTTGATTTAGTATGGAAATCCCTTATTTTGCTGCTTTTTCAGCCTATAAGCCAGCAGATTTACTTCCGGCCTCATAATACCTTTGTTTCATGAACATTATGGTTTTTTGAATCTCCTGCGCCTGGATATCATTTATCTCATTTACTCATCTGAATTTTCTTTATGTTCTCTTTCTAACCCTTTAAATCTGATTGTAAGGTATTGAATTTCTTTTGTTTTATATTTTTTAAATATGTTGATTTGGCGATTATCTTCCCTCTCAGCACAGCTTTGCACGCATCCCACAACACGGGTGGGGAAACCTCACCATTATCATTTTCCTCTATATATGTCTGGATTTCCTTTATCATTTCCTCCTTCATATGTCCTTTCAGTACATTCAAATTCAGTCTCCAGAGCGTTGCTTTCTTTTCATTTGTCAGATCTATATACTGGACTATGGACTAATTGTAGTTTTCTGTATTCCTCCTGCAGAGTAGTCTAGTTGTGGGTTTAGTCTTAGATTCAGATCTCCTCCACTTATCAGAATGCCTTTCACCTCTCATGTTATCAGATCAAACACCTGTCTGTAAAATGTCCAATTTGAGCCTGGGGTGGTGTAGGTATTAAAAAGGGTGACCAACTCTCCCTCTAGTCTTAACCAAGATGTATCTACCCACTTTATCTCCAGTTTCAGATAGTTTCTACTCCCTGATATTAGAATAGCCACCCCTCTCCTGATTTATATGATGAGGAATATATTTGGTTGAAACCATTTCTCTTAAGCTTTTCATGTTCATTCTCTGTCTCTTGTAAGAATACTACTCCTACCCTGTCCTTCTTCATCTTATTTAGTATCGTACACCATTTAATTGGATTTAACACTCCATATACATTGGAAGAGGCTACCTTAATCACATTTTTTTGTCACCATTTTTCAAAGTATAACAAAAGTTTGGAGTAAACACTCTACAGTAAAATAAAGGAACTTCCTTCAGTGAGGTCTGCTTTTCGACCTAATCCGAGCCCTGTTGACTAGTCGGCTCAGAGGGATGACCTCTAACCGCTGGGGGCAGGGGGCCCTCGCTGCTAATGTTAGCTAGATCCATATGTCCCCAACAGCTCCGTAAAGGTGGCCCTGACTTTTTTTTTACTTGCTTTGAGGATATAACACTATCAACGTAAAACCTGTGTGAAATACTCAAATCTAAACATAAAGTAGGTGCAGGGTTCTCCCTCGTAAAACACCAGAAGTTTCGCTGGGAATGGCGTCTGGAAGCGTATTTTCTTCTCTTTCAGTACTTTTTTTGCCTCTACATATTCCTTCCGTTTTCTCAATACCTCCGGTGCATAGTCTTGATCTAAAAACACTGTCCTCCCCTCGTACATGAAGCCTTTTTTCTGCCATGCTATCTTGATAAGTTCTTCTTTATTTCTGAAACTTAATAGCCTTACCACAATGGACCTTGGTGGGAAATCTTTGGGTGGTCGTGAAACCAGAGCACGATGAGCTCTTTGAAGCTTGAGTTCGAAGGACAGGGGTAGTTCCAGTTTCTCCCTGAGGAGGGTCTCAACGAAAACCATCATCGACTGAGCGTTCTCCACCGCTCCTTCCTTCACCCCGAGAATCCTAATATTTTCCCTTCTCGAATGTCCCTCTTGGTCCGTCAGTATGGTTCCAAACAGCTTTTGTAGTTCCAGGAGCTCCAATGTAGCGTCTATGTTTTGAATACGTTCCTCCGATTCCACTGCTTTGGGTGACCTGTTCTATTTCCTCTTCGTATCAGCTACTCGGGCTGGTCTCTCCCGCTAGCTTTGCCAGGTCTGCCACTGGTTCAGCTAGCTCTGCCGCTAGCTTAGTTTTCTCACTGTCCTCCTCTGTATTAAACAGTTTCCTTTGTCTTCCTCTAGTCATAATCAACATCTTTTCTAATAAGATTTTACAATGTCCCACACTTTTTTAAATATTGATTATACAGGGCTTTTTATCTCAGTGTCGGGGAGCTCTTTCTATGCTGCTGCCATGCTGGATGCACATTACAAATGTGTTTATTAGCGTTATATCCTGTGTGCACTGAGTGACAGTGAGCTGCTGTAGCAAAAGAGTTTCCCCTCGGGGATCAATAAAGCATTTCTGATTCTGATTCTGATCTGAAAAGGTGAGTACAGCTCAATCATAATGTTTCTTTTATAAGATAGCTGTTAACTGTGAGTGTGTGTGTGTGTGTGTGTGTGTGTGTGTGTGTGTGTGTGTGGTTGTAGGTAAAGTTTATGAAGAGTGTTCCTGGTACCGCGTTGGTTGAGATGGGAGATGAGTATGCTGTGGACAGAGCCATCACACACCTCAACAGCATCAAGGTGTTTGGCAAGAGACTCAATGTCTGGTGAGAAGTAGATCAATACACACACACACACACACACACAATACGTTATTTTATTATTTCTGAAGTTTCATGTCTTTCACCATGTGTGTTGTTGTAAAGGCTCATGCAAATGTGAGTCAAATGTAGTATTGCTAAATTGTAGAGCCAAAATGGGTCATTTATCTAAATCAGTGTTAGAAATAGAGAGAAGATTACTGATTATCTGGCAAACTGAAAAGGCCAGTTCACAGAAACCAAATAGTATTAAATGTCATGTCACAAGTTCCCAGAGACCAAGGTGACAATGTTTTATCTGTCCAACAGCCCAAAAGCCAAAGATTTTGACACAACTGACTGTGTTAAGGAAAAACAGAGAAAAGCAGCACATCCTCAACACTGGGGAAGCTGGAGTCAGAGAAAGTTTGGCTTCTTCACTTGATAAATGACTTTAATAATAATTGGGACCATGTTGATAACAAGTTTTCTCACTTTAACATGTGTGTTGGAGATCCATAAATAAAAAAATTGTTGTTGATCAATTTGAGGTCAGTCAACGTATCATTTAATCAACAAATAATTTGAACATTTTAATATATGAACTATATAAACAATAAGGCCAATTCCCACTGCAGATTTCTGTAGGCTAATAAATTGGATTAATAACACTTGAATGCCTCATCAGTATGTCTGAGCTTGTATAAACATTCCTAAGAGGGAGTTTGGAGCCTTTTGCTGGAATGCTTTAGTAAATGAGGCCCCTGGTCGTGTCCTCTGGGTGGCGCTCCACAGTTCATCTCAACACTGAATAATGCTGCTTTGAATGTGAAATGATGTCACGACTGCCTACGAACCTGATTTGTGACATGTTGTCGATGTCTTTATAGTATTTTTGCTCTTTTATGCAAAGCAGATTTGACATGCATGGATTTGATGGGATAGGTTACACATGTGTTGTGTTGTGTTGTGTGCAGCGTGTCTAAGCAGCACGCAGTGATCCCCAGTCAGGTGTTTGAGTTAGAGGATGGCAGCAGTAGCTATAAGGACTTTGCCATGACCAGGAACAACCGCTTCAGCAGCGCTGGACAGGCCTCCAAAAATATCATCCAGCCTCCATCTGCAGTGCTACACTACTACAACGTTCCTCCATGCATATCACAGGACCATTTACTGAGGGTAAGGTACTTCTGTCTGATAAATGTCCTGTTTTAAGTTTTAGTTTAAAATACAATGACAGTACTTCACTACAAGACGCCTGTCCCTCTCCCTCTGTCTCTTTGGAAGGAGTGAATGTCAGTCAACTTAAACAGTTCTTGGGCTTTACAATGTTAAGTCCATTGCACTCTTTACATTATGGAATAATGGCTGTTGATTTATTTATCAATCCAGGGTTGGATTCAAACAAAACTCTAACTTTTACGTTAAGAATGTATTAATTAATGTATCAACATCTCATACTAATCTGATTGAATTACATATGTAATATGTCAATGTGTGTCTCTCACCAATATCCAAAACATATAAATCACATATATGTACCTATATTTCTAAATATAACAAAAATGGCCATCTTCATAAATGTCCAATATATTTTAACAGATATACACACACACACATATATGTGTGTGTGTGTCACCGTCTTCTTGTTGTGAGGTGACAGTGCTAATCACTGACCCACTGTGCAAGACAAATATGCCAAAAATGTCATTTTCCTTACTTATGAGTATATATTGCATTTATTAGAAATTTAGAAATGTATTTATTGCATATTAGAAATGCACCTTCATAAATATTATAATGTACATATTATATGATATACATGATATGACATAATGGTTTTTAATATATGTGAAAAGCAGATATTGGATTAAAATATATGTCCATATAATTATTTTAAGTATCATCCTGAATAACATGTTCTTGCAGGTTCATAATCAAGCCAAATGAGCATGGCACTATTTCATATTATCAGCTTTGGAAATGGTTTTGAACTGATATCAGAAATATCGGGATGCAGGGGAGCGGCGGCTAAAGTCCTGCTGGGGACAGATGAAGTCTTGTCTGTGTTGAAGCCCACCTCCAGATCAGGCCATAGGATGACTCACGTTTTACATCGAAGTCTTGCCTAATGCAGTTGTTCTCATACGTTAGCTGCTTTGTGTGTGTGTGTGTGTGTGTGTTTTGACAGCTGTGCACGGAGCATGACGTGCCTGGCTTCGTCAAATTCAAGATGTTTGATGCCAAACGTAAGTAGAACTTAAATGTGTAACTTTTTATTAGGTTCTTGTTCCAGTTTATAAAGTACATGTTCTCCTTTTGTAGTCAGCCTGTGAAAAGATTGATTCTTTTACTTCTCTGTGCGAACTGATGAATTTGAAAGTGATATCATTTTATTAATTACACATTACTCCCTCCTTCTATTCCCTCTGTGTCTGTCCTTCTCCTCTTGCCTTCTGTATCGCTCTGTCAGCCTCCTCTAAGACCATCTCTGGCTTGTTGGAGTTTGACAGTAAGACGGAGGCTGTGGAGGTTCTTACTGTTCTCAACCACTACCAGATCAGGATACCCAGTAAGTCTGTCTGACAGACACCTCCTGTCCTACAAGCATTCATATATTCAGTGTTCAATTCAATTTTATTTATATAGCGCCAATTCATAACAGAAGTTATCTCATTGCACTTTTCCTATAGAACAGGTCTAGACCGAACTCTTTATAATATTATTTACAGAGACCCAACAAATCCCACCATGAGCAAGCATTTGGCCACAGTGGCAAGGAAAAACTTCCTTTAAGAGGCAGAAACCTCGAGCAGAACCAGACTCAATGGTGGGCGGCCATCAGAGAGAGAGAGAGAGAGAGAGAGTGAAGGGGGTCACAATGCAAATTCCACTTATAATTTTAAAATGGTAATAATGTAATGGTAGTGGTAATATTAATATTAAGAAAGTAATAATAATAGGAATGATAGTCATAGGAATAATAATGTCAGTATTAGTAACAGAGCCAATAACAACAACTGCAGTAGCAGTTGTCGAGCAGGAACACGGGGGCAGCAGGTGGCCCACAACCACAGATCCAGACTCTGCAGCTCCGGAGGCAGAAATACCTGCTGAAAGCAACAGGAGGAGAGAGGAGAGAGACGAGAAAGTACAGAACTACAGGAGAGAGAAGATGTTGAGTTAGTAACATGCAGAAATGGGATTAAAAATGCATCCAGATGGAGAGGGAGAGGAGGAGAGAGGAAAGAGGTGCATCATGGGAAGTGTCCCGGCAGTCTAGGCCTATAGCAGCATAACTAAGGGATGGTTCAGGACTCACCCAAACCAGCCCTAACTATAAGCTTTAATAAAGAGGAAAGTCTTAAGCCTACTCTTAAATGTGGAGATGGTGTCTGCCTCCCAAACCCAAACTGGGACCTGATTCCACAGGACAGGAGCTTTAAAAAGCACTTTGTAATTTCCTTTCCATAAAGTTGATTGCCGTCATACTTCCTACTGTTTTTGGTCCCAGGCACATATTTTATTTTTGATTTCACATTGAAGACATCATGGTAAAAGATATTACTGCTCAATAATCCAACTACATGGATATCTACAAAGGAAGAAGGAAGCCAGAGCCCCCCCCCCCCCATATGAAAAACATCTCAAATTGAGTCTAGTGTCATTAACCACAGTTAGCATGCAGATTATATTTTGTTTCAGTTTACTCACACAGTGTTGTGCTCCTAGCTAACAGTCTTTGGTGTTCCGTATATATTTTGTGATGATGTGTCAGTGTTGGTTTTCTACTAGCTGTTTTTCATTACCATTTTGTAAATTGCCAATATTTTAGATTTGAGACCTTAAAAAATATAATTGTATATTTTTTTACATGATTTTACATAAACAAAACATATAACATATAGAAACATTTACCTGGCATTATAAAAACCATCAGTTCATTCTTTTAAAACGTTCGGCTAACTTTGTGTGTGTGTGTGTGTGGTTTCAGATGGGTCCAACCCATACACCCTGAAACTGTGTTTCTCCACCTCGTCTCATCTATAAAAAGCTGCAGAGCACAAGAAGAGGCTGCTGAGCCTGATGATGGCTGACCTCTGACCTGAGAGAGGGACCATGAGAGACAGACACACAGACGAGGAGAGGAGGAGAGAGAAACACAAAGAAATGAAAGAAGAAGGGAATGAGAGAGAGATGGCCTTTGAAGGAGATAGAAGATGGAAAGAAATGTGTTAAGGAGAGAGAAGACACTGTCACTATCTCCAAACTGTACATCAGAGGCACACCCGGCATCCCACCATCCAATCACAACCCAACAAGCTGACAGACTAGTGACTGTCTGATATACTCTAATAATGTGTTTGTATTGTCATGTGGGACATCTGGAGGACACTGCTCAAGTGTTCAAGATCATGATCTGTGCACATGGTGACTGAAATAATATTTTAATGTTTAGAAAATGGATAGATACAGTGTGTTGTTTTGAATTGCCATTGAACATATACAGTAAGTTCTCATTTAAGGTTCATTAGTGCTTTGTGAAATGTTTGCCCTCAGCAGCGAGGCCTACAGAGTGAGACGTCTCAGCTACCGACCAGTTGTTCAGTTTGCTGTGGATATTCATGGTCCCCAGAGGCAGACTCTTAGTGGTTTTGGAGACCCTCTGACCTGACTTTTTCCCTGCCGGCAGCATGAGGTCAGAATTTTCAGCTAACGCTTTGGTCTATGACATAGCATCTGGAAAACTAGTGGCAGGATTTCCATGAAATTTCCCATGAATATTCATGTTTCCAAGAAGAGGAATTCTAATGAAGCGCTTTGAGTAGTCAGAAAAGACTAGAAAGGCGCTATATATACAAGTACAGTCCATTTACCATTTAATGAAGCTCACTGTTGTTTCTTTTAGCCCCAACTTCAGCATCTCCAAATGTTCTAACCTAGACACAAGAAATGTCAAACTCTAATGGGCAGATTGTCATGAAATTTACTGAGCACATCCATTCTTCTCAGAGGATAACCTCTCCCTGGTTTTGGACACTCCGTGATCGTCCCTTTAGCGCCTCAGGCCAAAATATTAACTTTGCTCACAAGATATCTGGTAATGTAACTGGCAGATTGCCATGAAAGTGGCCCAGTCACACGCATGTTCCCAAAGAGATGAACCCTTGATTTGAACGCTTCTATGACCTTTGCTCTAGCACCACCCTCAGGACAAATGTGAGGCTCTAAGAACAGCTATTAGTTATTATTATAAAGTTATTATTGTGTTTTTTGTCCTGTCTTTCAAATTGTGGGTTGTAATGAAAGTACAGCCGCTCTCAGGGTTTTAGACTGAGGCTGCTGTTTGACATGTTATTGGCAGCACAAAAGAGCGATGTGTGAGGTCACAGTTAATGCACTGAGCTAATTAAAAACAATGAGCAGCGAGGGTAGTCCATGCACTAGCTATATAAACTACTGATGCCATGAACATTTATCTCAGCTTTCCATAATACTATTTCAGAAGGGTAAGTAAGTTTCATCCGCCTGTAGACACAACTGATCATATTAACCTGAGTATTTCCTTATTACATGCTGTAGCACACAGTAAACCCTGGCTCACATGGTATCAGTATGATATTAGAGGGACTGTTTGACTTTTATTTTGCCCATGTCTAAAGATATGTGTATCAGGCAAAGTTAAAAAATTGTCTGCAGAATATTCATAACACACACCCACATCAGAATGACCACACCAAACACAGTGGTGACATATGGCACTGACTTTACAGAGCCTGTGCCCCTTTACTGCCGTCGGACCAGCAGCCGAGACCGGATGATGCAAGGCAAATGATTTGGTGGACTGGAGTAGAATTCCAACAGTGGAAAAACAAACTGCTCATATACTCAGTGGATTCGGTGGGAGGTAGCGGGGTTTTCTCCACACCGCCCTGCTCGTTGTGTTGTACATGCTACATGTTGGGTTTTCACTAAATATAACAGATACATGTTGGTGCGTTTTAGTTCTTAGGGCCTCAGTCAGCTGCTTCCTGTCTGCACGTCACTTCCTGTCTGTGGTCCTTTTGCAGCATCACTTGCTGCTGGTCATTCCAGAAATAGGTTAATGTCACATTAGAGTCATTACTGTTTAGATGACACGTGTGTAGTTAAAAACCAGAAGTGAAAGCAGTACGATGTCTCCATGGCAAGTCAGGCATTAGAATCTGAGCATGAGCTCAGCTTGTTGTCCTAACCCAGTATTGATCTTAATATGTGTAGAGCCAAAAACCATATTAGAGAAATAATGGGCTTGAGAGCAGAGTTCTGCCTGCATGTAAACACAGTCAGTGTTTGCTTCGTGCTTTGACTAGAGCGACTGGACCTAAAGCTTCAACCTGTCAATATTCAAGGCTGATCTTCAAAGAAAAGTCCTCCTTTCATCATTACTTCCTTAATGTGATGTATTTCCTCTTGAAACAGTTGGGGCGAGACGCAGTGACGGATCAGTTCATCTGGGTAAACCAATGGCATATATTTGATAGGATGAGCAGAAGGGCAGGATTGTTGAAAAATTGGTGATGACTTCATTGGTTGGACTCAATACACCACACTAGTGCAGCATGAAGTCCCCTCTGAAAACCCAGTTTTCTACCAAGTGGCAGTTCTCCAGGAAGTTCAAGGGCCCGTTTCATGGAATCTTTTGTTTTGGCCGTCCTTCCTGTCAGGACACATGGGAACAGTTTACTCATCAGCTAACTTGCTGTGCTCAGTATTACAGCTGAGTCCATGGTGCAACTTAACACAGACACCAGTTCAGTTTAACTTTTTAAAAGAGGGGTGAATGCTCCTGAGATATCTATTACACATAAGCGCTGCTTTTTAAAATGGAGTGCACAACTACTGTAAGACCAGTGTGTCAAAGTAGAACCAGGAAGTAGCTCTCCAGTTTGGGTTCCTTAGAAATAGGCCAATCTTACCTTCCAACTTAGTATGTTTAAATCCCATCTTCGTCGTACGTTAAAATCAGTGTCACGTCTGTGCGGAAACTGTTTCAGATATAAATATATACCTATTTGCACTGCGCATGGAAAACTACTGGAATTACATAATATCAAAGGACGTTTTGCTTTGTCATATTAAACAGCACATTCCTTTTTTTCTTGCAATATTTTATTTTTATAATAATACATACAAGATTTGTTTGTGAATTTTGAAAAATATGTGAGTAAATGGGCTACCTACACTCTGGGAGATGCATAGGCTCCTTATGGCGGCGCAGAGTGGATGACTGGACAC
The DNA here is from genome assembly GCA_027580175.1 of Siniperca scherzeri. Classification (NCBI taxonomy): domain Eukaryota; kingdom Metazoa; phylum Chordata; class Actinopteri; order Centrarchiformes; family Sinipercidae; genus Siniperca; species Siniperca scherzeri. Next base: position 29,612,807 of record CM050841.1, on the reverse strand, counting down.
ACTGGGCTTCTTGGAGGCCAGTTCTTTGGTGAAGCACAGAACGCGTATTGTCTCTGTTAGATCACGTATCTCATATAGGACGTGCAGATTTTTCTTTTAGTACGCCGGGATCCGCCACACTCGTTAATTAAGGCATGCTTTTTGTACATAATATGTAAATAAGGAAAAGGTGTGAAAAGTTTCGACAGATGAATCTCTTATTCTGCTGTTAAATTATTGCTCATTTAGATGTCGTTTGTATGTCTCTTACATCACCTGGATCTTACTGTATTTCTAAGGAGGTTTATTTATTCTTTTTAAAGTTTTTTAAGCCTGTAAGGGTTGATAAATGAGGGCTGCTGTTATTCTGAAGCTGATGTGAGTTATTAATCCCAGGACAGTATCCACATCTCGTGATTTTCAGGCTGTAAAGGTTTAATGTTGTTAATAGTCAGTAATCACTAATAAAACACATCTATATTGTTCCATTCATTTAAGAATTTCTGTGGTTGTAACTTATATGTACATGTTCAAATTGAATAAATCCAGGTTTGGGGCTGGAAGGTCAGCTACACACAACTCAACTCGCCGTCTCTCACTCGTCTTCACTGACAGCTAAACATGCTGTTTTCACATAAATAGATGTTGTTCACTTTCTGAACCACATCCGCGGTCACTTTGTGACGTCAAAATGGCCATTTTCATTCTTTAGGCATAGGCAGTGTACATTATTTCAAATGACTACAGAGGTTTTCTTGTGAATTGCTGGTTTGTGTGGAGTCGGGACTGTGCCGCTGTTATAATTCCAGACTTTTAAGCGCATATAATCAATGAATAAGCCGATACATTTGAAAAAGCTATTATAAAGAGGGGGGGGGGGCTCAGGTAACTGCCGAGGCTGAACAGGGTAAACTGATTATGCTCTCCCTAAAGGCAGTAGCATGCTGGACCTGGGGGGGCGGGTCTCGCGTGAACTCACGGCAGCACGAGTCCGCTACGCAGTGGCACACTCTACGCTCCATATTTTGCAGCCAGCATTGTTGAGCCCCCTTCATGCACACCTGAACCCATCGTGACGGACCAGTCAGGATCATGCGCAGTCAGCAGCGCCGACTGGCAGAATGTTTAGCGGAGGGACTGCATGGCATGGAGACCGGATCTGTGGTAGTGGGCCCCCTGCTGGCCAGCTGCTGCTACAGCGGTTACTGGCTCTGTTCCCATAATTATTACTCTATTAATATTAATGCCTCCACTACCATTACATTATTACTATTCTAAAATGTATCTACTGTACACCTCATTCTTGTATCGCGTGTGTATTTGGTGAAAGTGGTTTTGCCGTCTCCCAGTTGTAATGTTGTGTTATCAGGTAAACATTGGGCCTTACGGCAGCTTCTGCTCTCAGTCCCCCAGAAGAGCACCATGACAGAACCGCTGAGAACCCACCGTGTGGACCAGGCTGGCCGAACAAGGGCTGCAGTTCTGGATGGGACCCACGCTGAGGTGTGGCGGTGAGGAGGTCCGTCTGGAGTACAGTAGAGTACAGAATCAGTCTTTGTTATGAATGAAACAGTTATGAATTAACTGGACATTCACAAGGAAATCTCATGTTCCAAATCACCATTTCTTCTATGTAAACTATAGTATAGTGTAGATAGGCTAGGCATGTATATTAGTGTTAAATTGTGATGTGAACAATAAGTTCAGTACGCTGTTTCGCATCGAGCTAAAGGCAGCTACTGCCCATACATACTGTGAGCAGGACACACTGTAGCTACAGGAGAGGAAGGTGATCCCTGCCTGGAAGACGAAACTCGGGACTAAATGTTTGTGAGCTACATCGGCGCGTTCTCTCCCGCTCAGCCCACATGACAGCCTTCCGTTCCCTGATTGGCGGTTTTGAAATGCATCGCGTGAGCTCATTGGTCTGTTTTGAACTGCTGCTGTACTGCCGGTGAATTCAAAAGAGTCTGTCAGCATTCCAGCGGCAGTCTGTGCGCAGCGAGTAACGTTACATACGATACGAAACGAGGCACAGCCAGGTAATTATTCATTTTTACACAGGTTTAAATATGAATTAAATGATTTGTCAGGGTAGTTGATAACGTGGGCCATTCAATCTGGATAGGAAGTGGGTCAGCTGCCACTAGAAAATCAATAGAAGCTAACGTTAGCCTTGATGATTTAGCATTAGCTAATAAGCTAGCGCTGGTGACCTTAACTTGCTCGCTTAGCGTGAAGAAAACGGCAACTTTAACGGCTGGGTAACAAGTTTATGTCATTGCCATCTATAAACGTTGCTGTCGCAGGCGAAACGAAAACACTAACTAGTCAACAGTGAACTGACGCTAAAGTTCTGTGTAAAAGGAGATATGAGCCACCGAAAATCTATAATACAGCATTACGTAGGCAACGTAACGTTAACGTTCATTTGCTTTGGTGCTAACGTACAGTTACTAATACGAACTTAGTAACGTTATCTCTCAGTGAAAAAGCCTGTGGTACGTTCCTGTAAATGGTTGAACTAACAGTTAGTTATGATGGGCCTAATTCAAGCTGTTACTTAACGTTATGTCTATGCAAGTTAACGTTACGTTAGCCTTTCACAGCCTTGGTACTTTTTAGGCCACATTTTAAATAGTGAGTAAAATAGGTCCTTTAACTTAATGCCATTAGCTAACATGTCGCAGTAATAAAATCGAAGTTTGCAATGAAAAGGTAAGCATTAGCTGAAGCTACTGGAAACTAATAATGATCGTTGAAATAGCACTCTTGACATGACAGCATGTTTTTTCTTTCAGGCAACAATGGAAGACTACTTGAAAATCGAGAAAATTGGGGAAGGTTGGTCTTAATGGTTTCCTGTCTCAATATACATTATTCAAACATATTGCTACAATACAATAGTATGCTGCTGAAACTATGGCAGGTTTTGGCTTCATGGAAGTCATCATGATTATAGGTGCCTTGCTTAATACAATTTAGAATTACTTTGGTACCTTGTTGTTCTTGCAGGTACCTATGGGGTAGTGTATAAGGGCAGGCACAAGGCCACGGGGCAGGTTGTGGCTATGAAGAAGATCCGTCTGGAGAGTGAGGAGGAGGGCGTTCCCAGCACTGCTGTCAGAGAGGTCTCTCTGCTTCAAGAGCTGAAGCATCCCAACGTTGTACGGTACGCTCGCTTTGTGTGTTACAGAATGGGGTGTCTGCAAGTTCTGTCGTGTCAAGTAAAATCCGATTTCCCAGCTTATGAAAACTTGCAGAGAACAGTCGCACATTGCATCCCGGTGAAATGGGCCCCAAAATAACAGCAGTGCCGAGATTGAAAAGTGCGTGATGGTGTGCCGCTGTTGTTCTAGTGGCATGTCGATTCTCAGCGGTATGTCGTTGTCGGTTTTGGTATGCTCCTAAATAATGTCACCAAGTGAATTTCGAAACCATAAAGAGGACCTCAACATGCAGCACCAAATATTGCCATCTGGTAAAATAGCCCTGCATGAAATGCTTTCTTTTTGAATCCTATAATGGTCAATCAGTTTTTGTCGACACTATGTCAGCAAGGTGTTGATTCTACTCATACTACTAGTAGATTTTATCTGCTCTCTTACTGAACAACGAAAAGGGGCTTCGGGTTGCTAAAGGTTCCAGTGAGAAGGTGAAATATGATCCAGGAATTCCAGTTTGAGTAAAAACACCACACGGTGGTGTATAATACTATAAGACAGGAGTTTACAAGTCCTGAAACTTATCACAGTGACAATCATTGTATCCACTGTCCTGACAGTTGCAAGATAAACAATAGAGTAGCAGGTGACCAAATAATTTACCCAGATTTTACACTCGCACATGTTTGCTTTCCCTGCAAGGTGTGTTGCCAGATGATGTTTTCAGCTTTCCTTCATGGCAACTGCTTACAGTATAAATAACCAGCCAAACCCTTCACATACAGTGTGTGAGCAAATGGGAATTCTGAGTCACAGCCTATGAGATGTGTGAATGCATACATAAATACAGTATAAACTTAGTGTGTGTGTGTGTGTGCCAGACTCCTGGATGTCCTGATGCAGGAGTCTCGTCTCTACCTCATCTTTGAGTTCCTGTCAATGGACCTGAAGAAGTACCTGGACTCCATCCCCTCAGGCCAGTACATGGACCCTATGCTGGTCAAGGTAATTGTGTCTGTGATTCATAAACTCTCTAACAGTTAATCTTGGGGATCTTATGTCTCTTCCTGTGTGACAATAGTGTGACAGCTGTAGTATTGCAGTTGAGTTGATTTTGAATTGGATTAAGGAATCAAATAATATATCTCAAGGAACACGGTGACCTAAAATGCTTGAACAGTAACACGTCATGTACTTTGACTATCTGGGCACATCTATTGGTTGAGGCAGTCTCATTGCTGTCTAACTGGTCATACAGCCAAGCCGACTTCCCAAGGTTAGAATTTTTCAAATCCTGCACATTGGGCTCTACATTAAAAAAAAAAGGGGAATGTTATAGTGTTTACCAGCATGCTACATTTCAAGAATAATTCGGAAGAGTGTTAGATAAAATGTTTGGCAATAAAAACAAGACATTCTCCTTTAAATCTTAAATGATCTAAATGTAAATTCTTGGTCTGTAATGATTCCAGCTCTATAGGTAATTTCTTTACCACAATTAAACCTTTGCTGCCACAAAATGTCATTCACAAATTCATTCAGAAAACAATCTGTAATACAGCAGCATCCTGTCTGCTTCAGCAAACACCAAAGTAGGCGGTTGATTGCTAACAGGTTAGCCATAACAGTCAACTGTTTTTTATTTTACATTTTCAGACACATCAAAACGGAAGAAATATGCAATAAAAGTAAAAATTACAACCTTAAAAACCCGGTTCAACATGCAGTTATTTTGCAGCGAAGATTGATGACATGATGGTTGTCATAGTGTCACGTTTTCTGGTGCATGAGTTTTCCAGGTTCACCATCTTTATGAGTCACCTATAGTGAAAGGCCGGTGTCATGAAGAAAAATCTACGAAGGGGTGCTCAGGTTTAAAAAAGTTCTGCAACCACTGCTCTTCAAACAGATTAATGTGCCATTTGTCTTCTGCCCGTTCAGTTTCACAACTCTAAACATGTGTCCACCTCAGTGTTCATTCTCACCCTTCACTGCCTTTTTAGAGCTACCTTTACCAGATCTTGGAGGGCATTTACTTCTGTCACTGTCGTCGAGTTCTTCACCGGGACCTGAAACCCCAAAACCTCCTGATCGACAACAAGGGAGTTATCAAACTGGCAGACTTTGGCCTGGCTCGGGCCTTTGGTGTTCCTGTCAGGGTCTACACCCATGAGGTGAGAATCCATTCACACACCACTGGGGTTCATGGACTAAAACTGCATTGACACAGTGGTGGAGGTTCACCAACACTAAGTGGAAGATGCATAAGGGGGTATTTGACAACGCTAACAAACAAAAAGGCTCTAAAATGACCATTGAGCTGAATGAAACCGTGTGTGTGTGTGTGTGTGTGTGTGTTCCCAGGTTGTAACTCTTTGGTACCGGGCTCCAGAGGTCCTCCTAGGTTCACCCAGATACTCAACCCCTGTCGACGTTTGGAGCACTGGGACCATCTTTGCTGAACTCGCCACCAAGAAGCCTCTGTTTCATGGAGACTCAGAGATAGACCAGCTCTTCAGGATCTTCAGGTAGACGCACCAGAGCATACCTACATGCAGTGCCATCTTTGTCAGTTGTTCAGCTCCACTTGTCAATTAAAACATGTAAAGTAGTGAAATAGCTGTTGATACAAGAGATCAGTAAACTAAGGCTACAGAAAATAATGCCAATTTAAATAGCATTTACAGGTAGCCCTCTCTTCTCTGATAAAAATGGCCAAACTGGAAGAATGTTTGCCAAAAGTCAACGGTAAGGCATTTATAGTGTTATATTCCTGTTTCCAACATGGGTCGCACTATTTACCACCACCACGTTCTTTTTCATGTGAGTGGTGCTGCCGTTGCATTCAGAGTTCAGTGTTTCCCCTAGGATGGAATTGTAGCAGGGGAGAGAAGCACGTGTCTGAAAATGTTTTGTGTGCTTGCAAAGCGCACCCTGCTGGGAGGATTCTGTCTGCCGGCACCAGAAGGGCGCCTGAGGCCAGTACACCTGTGCACAGTAATGAGCAAGGGAAATGTCTCAAGATTTAGCCTTTACAACAATTATTGACATTTTCAATGATAAAATAACTTACATTTATGACGTTTCTTTAAGGGAATCCTATCCAAATAATGTGTAATGTTTATATCTCCGTGAGGGAATCTGTCAGTTGTCTTTGAGATTGACACCTGTCTCGCGTCACGGTGGCCCTCAAGCATAGTAAGGCAAGAATAAAAACAATCGTGCATGTGGAATAACTACTATCTTTGTATCGAGATGGCTCTTCCAAATGTTTATTTCACAGCTATGTGTTTTCCTGTCAAATGACTGCGTTTGCTGTAGGGCTTTCACGGCTGCTGCGTTTTAGTAGTCATCAACTACTCCCAAAAAGTAGTTGCGGTAGATATATCATATTTTTTTCACCCAATAACAACGGTTACAACGATCAGTTCTCGTCAAAGGTCTCAAATACAACCAGTAAAGGGTTAAATAATGTAGGCGGGACCAACCTGGGATAGGTGAAATAATAATAATATAATAATCTTTATTTATAGAGCACTTTTCAAAATCGTGTTACAAAGTGCTTCACAAAAGCAGCAAAATACACACAAGTCCTAAAACCATCTGGTTTTAAAAGAAAACAGATTTAAAAACAAGAAACATTTTTAAGTTAAAGACAGTTTAAAGAAAATTTAAAACTCAAGTAAAATCAAGAGAGGCTGCAAACGCTGTCCCCTTCACTTTTCAGCCGGGTCTCTGGAACAGACAAAAGACCTCGCACCGGCCCGTTCGGTACTAAGACGTCAGAGACGTAGCGGGAGGCCATGAAGAGCCTTTAAAATAATCAGTGAAATCTATTCTGAAACATACTGGGAGCCAGTGTAAAGAGGCTAAAACAGGAGTTATGAGATCACGTTTCCTGGCAGCTGAGTTCTGTACAGTCTGCTCGATCAATAGATTTCTGGTTCAGTCAAGCAAAAATGATGTTGCAGAAATCCTGACGTGGCGAGATGAAGGCGTGTAAAATGGTCTGTATCTTTAAAAAGTTAAGAGAGAAAGAATTATTGAAATATTTCCAACATGATTAATAAACACGATTGCACAAGCTTTGTGGTGTGCTACTCAAAAGTTAAATTATTATCAAACCAGATGCCAAGATTCCTTGCAACAGGCATAATGCGATCCAAGAGCTAACCAGCAGATGGCAGCATGTGTTTTGCCTTCTGCGGGGATCTCGGTTTTGTTTGGGTTCAGCTGCAGGAAATCTTTTGACATCAGAGGCAGTCGTTAAGTGAACTCAGCATTGCAGGGTCTGTTGATCGAACAGGCTACATCTGTGTGTCATCAGCACAAAAATGAAGGTTGTCTCACTGCGACGACATTAACGAGATATCATTTTGTACCATCGATATAGCCAACCCTTGTCTTAAGGAACACCACGATTCTACACCATTAACGTTAGCATGTAGCAAACGTTAGCTTTTGGTTAGGCTTGCAATAGCATGACAACAGATTTAACAAGCAGCGTGTGATTCACCTTCAACCGTCTGGTCATCCGTTTGCCTGTCTTCCACCGCGGCTTCAACAGAGAAGGCCGGCCTGTGAGCCGGCATCAAGGCAGCGATCCAGACGGCCCCCGAAAGTCCCGGTACAATTCCCAATCAGCATCACTTTCAGCTGGGGAACAGGGAGGCGCTGGATTTACCAGCTGATCCAGTCTTAATAAAAATCTAGGGTTATGTTGATGAGTAGAGAAGTTCTGAAAAATAGCTTGTTCTCTCATCCTTAACAGTATTATTATTATCATAGTGTAACAATAACTCCTTCGTAATAGTGTAACATACTGGGAGACTGGATTTTCTTCTGCACTCTGCTTTCCTACATTCCCTTTTACAGCTGCGACTATTGTTTATCCAAGGCTGCTTTCTTGCTGAGGACTTAGCCCCATCCTTAAGTGGTGCAATTATATTTAGTCAAGACAAGCAGATGGAAATGAAATGTTGGGAATAATCAGACAGGTGGAGGCTTTGACTGTCAAACGAGGCGCAGAAGTTTGAGACGCTTTGCTCATTAAAGATGCGAGTGCACAGGATGAATAACTGTGGAATTACTGGATCTAGTTTTTAACTGAATCACCAGAGGATATTTTTACGCCCAGGGTAAATACCAGGTCCAATGTAAGACCACGGTTTGTCCGCGCACATCCTGTTTAAAGTTAAAAGAAGTAGCAATGTTTAAAAAATCACTCGCATCAACATTAGTGGAGTCACCAACGTGGATCTTAAAATCGCCACAAAGAACAACAATCATAATTTTAAAACGAGTGGATAAAAAATCAGGGTGAAAAACTGAGCTGGTTTTGGGGGGGCGATAAATGATAGCAAATATGGTCGGATGGAGATCGGCAAGTTTAAAAGTGAGATCTTCAAAGGAAGAAAATTCACCACAAGCTACTTGATGACATTTAAAGCTCTTCCTATACTCACTGACTCGGCCACCACCAACACCACTGACCCTGGGTTGGTTGAAACAATCAGTGTGGTGGACGCAGTTCATTAAGCTGGCTATGGTCGTTAGTTTGCAACCAAGCTTCAGTTAAAAACACAATCTAGATTTGCAGATGAAATAAAATCATTTAAAATGAAAGTCTTACAGGATAGAGATCTCACACTGAAGAGTGCCATTTTAATTGTATTTGTGCTGGGAGCTAAAGTTGGTGCATTCTCTGAATCTTTAATAGATTATTAATATTTCTGTGTGAGATGTGCGCATTTCGGTTGACAGACCTACTCCTTATGGTTACAGGAATATCAAAACTATGTATAACAGTGCTGGGAGGAGACTGTTTTGTGTGAGTAGCAAACCGTCTGTAGCCATGTGTTGAGACTGATCAGCCTGCTAAAACGCCCTACACCTGGGTGGAGAGAGGGGATCGCTCCAGAGATAAAAACAGACTTTTTGCAGTCCTTGAGTCATTTAAAAAGACTGTTAAAATCACGCTTTAATACTTGGGGCTGTTGTTAGGCGGTATCCTTGGTGCCAACGTGGATAACAACATTTCTGGCATGAGGATATTTACTTAAAAGAAATGGGATCTGTTCAACGATATCCAGAATCTTGGCGCCGCGGAAGCAATACGTTGCAGCGGTTTTTGATTGAATGTTTCTGATTGTGGAATCACTGATAATCAATGATGCAGGAGGAAGGGCTTTGGAGGTCTGAACCAGAGAGGGAATTAATGGACAAGCGTTGAACTGCTCGCAGCCGGATCGTGAAGAGGGAGCGTGCCCTCCGAACCGGAGAGCTGGTTACAGGGCGAGGCGTGAAGTGCACACAGCCAGGTCAAGAAGAGGGGGCATGTTGTTGAGCATGATGATCCGGTCAGGTAGTGGTCGCTGGGGAAACGAAACGGTGAAAGTAGTCGTGACAGGTGTAAATGCATGCAGTGACGCAGGGTGAGACTTACCCGCGAGGGCTCCACAGCGGAGGTCCTACTGGGAACGAGACTTTCCGGCACGGGCCCAAAGACTGGGCGGGCTAGATAGCGGTGGTTTCCTCCTGGTTGATGGTGTTTGTGGTGATAGCACACAACAGCAGTGATCATATCTGTTGTCCCCCGGTGGCTGGCTAGCTCCCATGCTAAAAACAAGCTAGGTTATGCTAGCAGCAACTCTTGCAGCAGGCTATCCCAACCAGGAGACTTAAAACTTAAGATCCGAATGTCCAGTCACTAAAAGATTTCACTGTTAAAAGATCTAGATAAAAATGTGGCTTAAAAGTGGATAAAATGTCAGTTTTCTGACAGACACGTACAACGCCAATGCAAGGTTACTAAATAGCAGAGTCCTCCATTGGCTCTGAGAGGCTGTTTACAAATGAGCCGTGATCTGATTGGACTAAACCCCCAGCGAGCTTGTCTGAGCCGGAGATTCGGTTTGACTGCAGTAACAACGCGACTGCTTTCTTGCAGGGATAGTGGGAGTCATTCCTTCTCTAAATACTTTAAATTCTGTTTAACCTGGCATAACGTAGAAAATGATTGTTCTAACAAATTTATGTACAACAACAACCGTGGTTATGTACACCTTCGGTCATTAAAAGGCCACCTGGAAAGCTCAGAATAGGCTGCTATGATTAATGCTTAAACAGTTTGAAATACTAGATCAGCTTTGGATATAACACTGACACAGCGGAACGAGCTGTTGTGCTTCTCCTTGTTAATGTTGCCGCTGTTAGCGCTGGCCATACGCAGGTGTAGCTTCTATGGTTATGCACAGTGCAGGTACTGTTGTGGTACTTCGCGGTACGTCTTACAGCTCTGCCGCTGACGGTTTTATCTGCTCTGGGAAAGTATTTCCACACTGTTGATTGTAGTCGAGCATTGGGGCGCGCAGCCATGGTTCTTTCTGCCTCTTGATCCTGCTGCATGTCTCCTTCCTGTGACAGCCACAGACTGAAAATCAAGAACACCATCCCTTCGATGTCCTCCATTGTTCCTGTGCTCGTGTATTTGTGTTGTGTTGAAGTTGATGTCACGGCAGTTTCGTGCAGCGGCGCCATGACGCTCAGCTACGAATCTGCAGTGGAAAACAAAATCGAGAGCAGTACCTGGTACCACAAGCGAGCCGAGCCAAGCTGTACCATGCAGTGGAAATGAGACTTTAGTCCCTGGTTCCTCTGGTCGTAACCCTGGTTTAGTTCCTGAGGTGGAAAAGCCCTTTAACTGTCCTTCCCTGCAGTTCCCTCTTTGAATCCTTCTGTCTGTTTCTGCTCTTTCAGGACTCTGGGAACCCCAAACAATGATGTGTGGCCTGATGTAGAGAGCCTGCCTGACTACAAAAACACCTTCCCTAAATGGAAGTCTGGCAACCTGTCATCAATGGTGAAAAACGTGGATAAGAATGGCCTGGACCTGCTGGCGGTAAGGACTAGGGCTGAACCGTTTAACATCTTAATTCTGCCTTTTTTGACACAGGGTTCTCTTCTTCCAACTTGTCAGTCAGATAAAAGTCAGTACAGATTAACTTAGTTTCTCCAAGTAAGCAGCAGCAGCAGTAGAAGAAGAATTTAGCTCCCATTTAATAAGATTGTCCATGAGTGGTACTCCTAATATTACTCAGTAGCTTTCAAAAGGGGCTATATTTGTTTAACAGCTATATATTGTAGTTGTTAAACTTCTTCATCTCAAACTGGTTTCTTGAACACGACAAGGAGTTCACTGTACTCAAAATAATCTTCAAATCTATTTAGTGACTGTCCTTGTTTGTTCTTCTGTCTACCTGCTGTTCTCATGTGTCTCTTGATCTCAGAGAGACGACCTGATTTAAATAAAGGTTGTGTGTATAACTGAGGGAACATCCTGTGGAGGAGGCGTTCGTCCTCCAGCAGAGCTCCACACACCTGGCGAGGAGCTCTGAAGCTAACACACTTCATGGTGCTTTCTCCTCAGTCAGCTGTCACCCGTGTGTGTGTGTGTGTGTGTGTGTGTGTGTACACACACACATGTAACCATAATATAGAGCTTGAGAGCCCAAGAATTCAACAGTCTTATATCCTGCGGGATGAAGCTGTCAGCTCCGTCCTGATTGGCTGCTGACTCTCCACTGTGGGCCTGGTGATGGTGATGGGGGCGTGTCCTTCTCCCTGTCTCTTCCTGTAGTCCACAGTCAGCTCCTTTGTTTTGTGGACGTCGGGGCTCTGACCTCCTCTCTGTGGGCCGGTGGCGGTCGTGCTGTGAGCGAACTTGCTGGTGGTGTTGGAGCTGTGGGCGGTTACAGGGAGTACCGGAGAGCGCCGGTGTTGAGTCGGGGTGCAGGATGTGGCGGTGCCTATCCGCACAGCCTGAGGTCTGCTGTCAGGAAGTTCAGGTGGAGGTCTCGGCGACGGCGTCGTCCGTTGGTCGGTTTGGCCTGAATGCAAATTGCAGTGGGTCAGGAAGAGAGGAGGTGAAGGTTTCGACAGCTGCTCGAAGCATCGTGATGAGGGGTTTGGTCTTTTTGGGGACAGGGACCATGGACGAGCCTTTCATACACTAACCCAATAATAAAGTCAGATATCCTCTACAGCGGACTGAATGAACACACGCTCCACCTTACATGCGCGTTAGTGTTTCTCCAGCTGGGCCCACAGACTTTCCATATATTATTCAGATAAAACCTTCGTGGATTTCAGTCAGAATACAAAGAGTAATAACTGGCCTTGCTGCAGTTGGAGGTGTCCTGTGGTGATGGGTGGATGAAGCTTTGGGGGGCTTTCTAGTTGCGCTGAAAAAAGATTTGCAGCGGCAGATTTTCAAACGCAGCACAGTGCGGCCGGAGACTTGATAAACTTCAAGCTCTTCAAGACCTGGGCCGAAGCACTACAACACCTCTGATTTGAATAGTTTGGTTAGTTATATGTGCAATAAAGGTCCAGGGAGCCCGCTTGTTACTATTAATTAGCAATATGTTTCAGTAAAATAATTCTATTGTCCAAAAATATTTTAATGACATAATATGAATGGACCTTATTGGTGTAATTTAGGCCCAGCGTCGCTGTGTTTTAACTTCAGGGCTGGTATTTACATTTCATATCAGTTGCAATGTGATGAGATTCAATAAATTAGCCTGTTTATTACTTTTATGACGTTATGATTTGGTATTATCAGGTGCAAATGCTGTGCATCACCATTATCCTTGACGTAAAAGAAGTTACATGTCATGTTGTCAGTTCTTTTTTTGACAGATATTTTGAGTGTGAGGTTTTACACAATGAGCGTGTTGATGAACACGTCTGAGAGTAATACACTTCAATAGAAAGGCAGGTAATCCGTTTTGGTCACCGAGACTAAGTCACGCTTGACTTCTGCGTGGCAGCAACAAGAAAGGCCCACTGCTGTGAGAAAATGAACAATGGATTTGAGAATTGCACTCTTGCTTTGGCACAGTCTAATGAAAATTACAGCTCTCAAGACAGAAAAACTGTAAAATGAAGGAATGGGACTTTTGTTAAATCTGGTCATTAGTTTTTTGAAGCACTTTTCCCCAAGAAAACACCTAACCTACCTAACAACTAACTGGTGTTAGTCATGTGAACTAGCATTGTCTTTCAAAAACGTTCCTGTATAATCGTGACAGGCCTGTCGATCAGTCAGCATTTAGAGCCTTGGACCTCTTTGAGTCTTTCAGGCTGTCCTCACTATAAAACGGGTTGGAATCACCAAATGTTATCACACATAAAAATCTCCTTAATGACGCTGCCTCCTTTGCTGCTGTTTTGTTTCTCTGCTGTAGAAAATGTTGACCTACAATCCTCCCAAGAGGATCTCGGCGCGCGAGGCCATGACTCACCCGTACTTTGACGACTTGGACAAATCCACCCTGCCTGCTGCCAGCATCAACAAAATCTAAAACACATACTGACCTTACATACAAACACATTCATATCCATTGTGAATGATCATTCTGTAAATATTTGTGTGTGAAAATTGTTGTAGACCTTTTGGTTTTCTTTCAACAATGTCTTTTCAATAAAACTGCACTTTCTGTGATTCTCAAGACTTTAAACTTAATGTCATTTTCCTGAAAATATGAGACTTGACATAAGCTGAAGTGTCTGAATTTCCTAAATGGTAAAAGGCTGTACAGTGCATGACACGCTTGGAATGTTTCTCTTCTTTAAGAGCCAGGACACCCTAATGGTACGGGCCTGGATCCGTTCATCCAAGAGATAGTCTTCAGCTATAGGCTTGAAAAACCTCACTGGCTTGCCCTCCGTGTATAGCACTGTGCCACGGTACTTCTGCAGGGTTCGCCAAGCTACATCGAAGACTGAAAGACCTTTTTAACTCCACCTTTCGCAGTCCTACCGTCCAAAGTAGGACTGAAAACCAGCAGGGCTGATATGGCCTGGAATGAATCTCTTTATTCTCTATTATAATTCATTAAAAGAACAGGAGCCGGACAAGCGGCAGAAACTGATGGATTAAAAATCATTTCAGTTTTTGCACTTGCCCATTGTGAGACAGAGCTTCCTAGCTGCTGTAGCTCATTGTAGTGACGGTGTCAGACGGTGCTGACTGAAACTCGTGGAACAGCCTCCGGCAGCACAATCCACTGTCGCCACAGTCCCATACAGAAACATCTTATGGCAGGCAAGAAACAACATTTCAGACCTGTTCATGAAATTTAAGACTTGATACCATCTAAGGCCTCTTATAGAAAATACATGTCATGCTTTTTAAGACTTTCCAAGACCTGCAGAGACCCTGAGGATAAGGTCTTTTTAAACTCAGATTATAATTCTAAATAAAAACTAGTTTTCCTCTGTTGCTTTGGCAGCAGAAACAGGCTTACTTTGCTTGAACTTGAAGTTCAGAACAGCTGAATACAACTAGACACATGAGAGCACAAGCGTCACATGTTGGAAGTGTTGAGCACATTTACGGTCTGATCATTTCCCCTTATTTAGAACCTGAGCTGTTACTGTTTCTGTCTGAATATTACTTTCCACAGCCTCACCATTTCATCTTCTCACATACATGAGCACTCCATTCCTGATGTGTCAACGCGTTCATAGCTGAAATAGTCAACTGCTAACTGAGCCGGTTGATAAGCAGATTTGGGAGAGCAGTAGACCAGGATCAGTGACGCCAGCCGTCCCAGAACTGGACTGGCTTCATGATGCAGCTCCCTGAAGCCAAGCGGGACTGCCCTCTGTTCTTTGTGTACTTTCTGCCAGAGGAAACTGTCAGTGGTGGAAGAAGTACTCAGATCCCATAATTCAATTCAGTTTCATTTATGTAGCGCCAGTTCATAACAGAAGTTATCTCAGTGCGCTTTTCCTGCAGAGCAGGTCCAGACCGAACTCTTTGTAATATTCTATATTAATACAAGTGAGTGAAAGTACCAATACAGTAAAAGTACAAAGGTATGATCAGCAAAATGAGCCTATAAACTGTTTTCACGTCTTCTTTTACATGAAATCACAGTGAACTTAATTTGTTTTTTTACTATTAGCAACAGAAAAGGATCGTGTCAAACAAACATTTCTACACATTGCTTTATTTTTTTAATAAATAAACAAAAGAATTGCTTGCAAAAGTATTCACCCCTTTTAAGCCAGTACTTCAGTAGACGCACCTTTTGCAGCAATTCCAGCCTTGAGTCTGCGTGGATAGGTCTCCCCCAGCTCTGCACATCTGGACACTGGAATTTCCCCCATTCTTCTTTGCAACACTGCTCCAGCTCAGCCCGGTGGCGATGAACAGCCCTTTTCAAGGCTTGTTCTCAAGCCTTTCCCGCGCAGCTGCGGCTTTACGCTCGGGCTCGCAGTCTTCTTGGAAAACAAATCATGTGTTGCTGACCGCTCCAGCAGTTCCTTATATAAAATAATTCTTCGCTAACAGCTTTTTACTAAGACAGTAAATCCTCAGAAAAACATGCTTTAGTCATTTGTGAGGGCTTGAAATTATGTCTACATAACGGTTGATACGGGCAGTACTGTCCTGAGGTATACAGATTGCTTGTATGTATTAAGTGATATATATTGAAAGTCAAAGTATTCACTATACAAAACGTTAGTTTAATAACTGTTCTCTTCACGCCTCACCACTACGGCAGACTGGCAGAGGCTTCTGCGTGAGGGACAGCATTCGCTCTTGGCGTTGGCTGTATGTTGAAACTGACAGGCAGGGAGGATGCTAGCTCTTAGATGAAAGCAAATAGAAGACAGACAAAGACTTCCAGCAAGTAGAGACAACAATGATGTTACAGTGTGATGCAGCTATAATTAAGAAGTATTGCTCCAAACTCTACGGGACAGTAAAAAATGTAAATGAAGCTGAATCGGACAGTCGGCCCGGTTCATAGTGATGTGCTTGATGCCCCTGACACGCGGGCTGAGAGAGACGGCCATCGTGAAGACGGCCTGGGAATCGAAGTGCTGTAAAGAGCAGCTTTCTCCATATTTACTGTTATTTAATGGAATATTGAAATCTGAAGCCATGCCTCCTGTGTGCGCGGGGGGGCTAGGAGTCCCAGATGTATTTCAGTATTATCTTTCATACAGTGCAAAATATCCATCGAATTGGGCCTACAAGCCCAACTCTGACAGGCGGCCCGAGAAGACATCATATCTGAAAATAAGAACGTATCCGTGGCATCTTTATGGTACTGTCCAAGACCCCCGACCCTGTTAGCTTTTCATGCTCTATTGTGAAGCAGCGGCACAGGAGATTTAGCATCGAGGGGCGCTCTCTTCCATCCTGTCCCACGTGGCAGAACCCCATCCTCTCAGCTGGAGTAATAAAACTTGGCATCACGACAGTCGGACACATCTTTAGCAATAAAATCTTTCAGTGACTTCAAAATCAGTTTGGCCTTTTTGACATATCGTCTCGTTAATGTCAGGGCTGCCGTGGAGCTGGCTTGGGGACGCGACCTCGATATATCTCTGACTGCTTCTCAGTGGAGCGCTGAAACACTCTGGTTAGAAGTAGCATCCCTAATGTCAGAGGTTTTTAATGTTCATTTCCCAGCGTGCCCCAGAGCACGCCTGCTTGGCCAACACCCGGACAATAGTGTTGGAGTCACCGGATCCAGGGGTGTTCTCTCTTAACCACCTCTACCCACTTCTCAACCTTCGCTGCCACCCCCACACCACCCCCCTTTTGTGGTGTGAACTGGATCCTGACCCGCCGCGGTTTGCATCTTGTTTTGCTCGCTGCCCTCTGCTCCTCTGCACACTTTGGCACAGAAAGCGTCGTGTGATCACGATGAGCCGGAAAGGACATTAACTCTGTTAAATTTGAATGTAAGTACAGAACATTGCGCAGCTGATCCAGGTGGACGCGGGTGGAGCAGAAGATGAACCAACGCAGTCTAGTCTAACGCAGCATCACTTGTTTTTCTCTCGCTCCAGTTTTCAGTACGGTATTCTGCCGTATTATTAAAGCCTCGCAACAAACCAGCTGTTGCCTGATGAAAACAAGACTACAGGTAGGGCTAGGCAGCAAGTCAGCATTACAGTATCGTTTTACAGAGCTGTGTGCTGTGAGCTAGTGTGCTTCTTAACAAACAAACACTGCAAAGCTCCACAAGAAAAGGTACACCACCACTGATTTTACACCTACGCCATCCACAGCTGAAGCTGGTGGTGTATTATCAGTCCGTCTGAGCAATACATTTCACAGGCAGCAAATGAAAGACTGCTGAACATTGTTCATTAATGAGAACCGTATGTGAGGACTAAACTCAGAAGAACGCACGGAGGATGTGTCCACTTCAGCTAGAATGTTGCTCTAGTTTTACTCCAGTACACCTTATTATACAACAAGTAGCTCCGACCAAGCAATCCGATTGGTCGACTAGACGTTTAGGACATGACTCCTCCAGGTGCTGCCTCCTTGTTTGCGGAGAGCAGTGAAAATGTTGCTTTTGAAAGGGGAAACGCCAACAAACGAGCAGAATATTCCGTTCGATGAAAACGTGTTGGGAACTGTGGAAATGGCTGAATCTGTGTGTTTTCAATAAATGTTGACTTTTGGACTTTACAACGCTCTGGAGTCGGTGGAAATGATTGGATCACGTGGAAACTGTTCGCCCATCCTCCGTTCTAACGTCAAATAACTAATTAGAAGCAAACTTATCAGAAAAATCAACACTTGAACATTTTTGTTGTATCTTTTATTTTGTTGGTAACTGTTGTATAATCGCAACATTCCGCTCGCGGGCGAGCTTTGACGCCATTATTGGCACCTCAGCGATGCGAGCACGTTTCCGTCACGTTTGGATTCATTCTGCGTCGACGCTGGAGAGTAATCTATGAACTGAATCTCTTCACTTTCATTACATATGGAAAGCTCCCTCACAAATTGCCAATATTAATACCCACGTTACTTGATCTAGTTTAAGGATGTCTGACAGTTGAAGTCTGAAAATATCTGACCGTATTTATGGTGAATGAGCTGAATTATTCTATGTGCAAGTTTGCATGCAGTACATTTCCCCTTTTGTGCTATATCGATATCAGAAGATAATTAATATTGTTACACTGATCTACAACCAGCCTTATTTTCAGGCCCGCCAAATTGCCATAAAGCTGGTATGAATATCATCCTAACGCCTTCTGTGACCTCTGACCTGCTGCCGAGTGCCATCAAAGCTGGTAAAGATGTTCGGAGGTGTTCATCAGCAGCAATTATCTGAATTTAGCTTTTGATGTTTTATTCCGTCTCACTGTTTATTCAGCATTTCCAGGGTGTGCCCTGCCTGAGGCCCAAAGTCACTGGGATAGGCTCCAGTCACCCGCGACCCCTAACGGGACCAAGCGGTAGAAAATGGATGGATGGAGCTGAATTATTCTATGTGCAAGTTTGCATGCAGTACATTTCCCCTTTTGTGCTATATCGATATCAGAAGATAATTAATATTGTTACACTGATCTACAACCAGCCTTATTTTCAGGCCCGCCAAATTGCCATAAAGCTGGTATGAATATCATCCTAACGCCTTCTGTGACCTCTGACCTGCTGCCGAGTGCCATCAAAGCTGGTAAAGATGTTCGGAGGTGTTCATCAGCAGCAATTATACGAATTTAGCTTTTGATGTTTTATTCCGTCTCACTGTTTATTCAGCATTTCATGCTCTCGCTTCTTCTACAGATGTCCAAGACCGTGATGGACGTTTGACTGCCACATTCAGCTCAAGTTAGAGAAGAAATGGGTGTCTGAGTGCATCATATTGTGAGACACTATGTTTGCAGATGATGTGCGCACTCAGCCAGCTGTCATTAAGCTTTATACCCAGTCAGCACGTCCCAGCAGGAGTCCAGCACGATGGGAAGCAGCTCCGCCGTCCCAGTGATGGCTTCTCCGCTTCAGACAGCTGGAGATGCACTGCAACCTGCTCCCCGACAACCTGGAAAACGGGTTATCGGCCCAGCAGCAGCAACTGCCTTGGACAACAAGCTCGTGGTGTGTCTCAGAGTCGAGGATTCTAACCTCCATTCGTCTTTACTACAGAACTGGGCGGCCCTCCGCGGGGCCTTCAGCTTACCAAGCCGACCATTTGCTTTCTTCGAACAACAACCTGATCAAATTCTTAACAGTCGGCACCTCGAGCTTGTGGTCAAAGCAGCGGTTTTGCTTGGTCCCGTTTTTAGGCGCATCACTTATCGACTGTATACTGAATATACGGGTTCTTTAGGCGGGCCCCTGATGTCCTCGTGGACTACGTATGAGTTTGTGTTGCTGTTAATACAGGAGCAGTGCTGGGCCGTGTGCGCTGGCCACGTGGCTGCAGGTCACATGACGCCCTCCGTCCCACAAAGACTATTTACCATACAACTAAAAGCAGCTCTAATTACAATGAACGGGTGCTGGCGTTGGATAACTGCTGTTCAATTCATCCACAGTGCATCCAAAACATATCGGACTGGCACTTTAATATTTTGTGTTAACGGACGTTCTGGGGCTTTGAGGCCTGAAACAGGTTCGGTACGCAGCACGGCAGCAGATGGGCTCACAGCTGTCCTCCGCGTGAAGGGGCCACACTGATATCAGGGACTGACTGACGTGACGGAGAGAATGCACTTCACTGGCTTCAAGCAGCTTTAAATACACACGTAAAACTTTATTATAACAGCAATAACCAATACAGAATCAAACTGATCTCTTATCAGAAGCTGCAGCAACAAACGTTGAACTAGGCTCAACGTTTGTTGCAATGACACGCGAGTGCAGATCGCTGGGTTACTTAATGTGAGCGCTGCGTTTCTACTGTTGGCGCTGAGAGCATTTCCAGAGTTGTACAATCCTGTGCGAGTATTCTAAAGCTCTGTGCAGTGTTTGAGTAACAGATCCGTGAGTTTGAGGATTTATCAGACACCAAACTGGATAGATTTCCTGTCTTCGGCACAACACACCCACAGCAACGCAGGGCTGTTTTCAGGCTGAACGCCTGCTTAGCCCTGTAATGCTCTGGTGAGCTGTCCGTGTTGCATGCCACATCTCACTTCCTGCGTGCTGGGGTAGGCCCCGGCCCCGGCCCCGGCCCCGGCCTGTAGATAATGGATGGCTGGTTTTGTAAAAAGTCTATACACATCAATATATCTGTTAAGCATTTGCGTTTGAAATTCCCCCCTCCCTTCAGGTTGAAACGAGCATAACTGTGATGGACGCTTTTTCACATTCAGCTTCACTTCGGTTTCATCAAACTCTGCCTCGTCCCTCTAATCGCCTTCGTCACCATCATCCAGCAGGAACTCACGGATCTCCTCTCTCATCAGAGACCTGCAGAACACAACACAGCCGAGGTCAAAATGTGACAGCGCTGCGATACTCCTGTCCTCCTGCTCCCGTGTATACACCGCACACGCAGCTGTGTGGTTTCAAATAAACCACTCAACAGTGAAATGACACTGTGGATGTTGATGTTTGACGCGGACTCTTCCCATTACTAAAGGGCTGTGATGTTAGAGTGCTGATTCGGTTGTTCGGCACAGAGTCTAGGTATTCGTGCTGGGCACTCAAAACGATCGGCAGCTCTGACGTTCTCCTCACCTCCTTCGCCTCCGCTGAGCCTCCGACAGGATGTACCGCGGCAGACGCTCCACCGACGACTGGAAGCAAAAAGGGCCACGGGGACAGGACAGGACAGAGGAGGACAATCAGCAGCAGGACGGACTGCCTACGTGTGTTCATACTTCACTGTTTCTTTACAACACATGCAGCATACTGTGTGAAACCTATTTTCTTTACAAAATCTCAATTTTAAAGGTCGTGATTTATTTCATTTTGGATTTAGTAGTTATCAACAAACAGTTTAGATTGTATTTGGAAATGATGCCAGCATGTCCCTGCGAAGGGGTTTTCACTCACCATGTCTTTGATGGTCAGCTGACAGCTGTAACACAGCAGGCTCTTCACATCAGGTGTCTCTGCTGCCCTGTAATGTACCAGAAAGCTCAGCGACGGCCGCAAAGGCAGACTGAAGATGGGGACGGCTCACTGCGGCGACATAAAGCGGCTAGCAGGATGCATTCAGTAGTTTTACTGCTATTTCATTAGTAGGGTGACGTCCATCAATGTGACTGAGCAGCTCGGTGTATTGCAGATGAAGAATCTTGCATTTATTTCTTGCAACAAGTAAGAGTGTAAGTGAGGCGGCGGCCGGCAGCAGCGGCACTAATGAAGAGTGATTATCATTAGCAGGAACGAACCCCGAAGCCTCAGCTGGGCTTTCCCGCTGGTTAGCAAATGTTAGCATGCTAACACGCTAAACTAAGACTGTGAACGTGCTAACATTATGCTGCTAAACCTCAGCATGTTAGCATTGTCAGAGATAGCATATTAGCATGCTGATCAAAGCACTGCTGTGCCTAAGTACAGGCTCACAGAGCAGCTAGAGCTAAATGCAATTCTCTGACACGGGCGTTAAAACTAAATAAGTACCAACAACTTATCATACAACAGTTAACCTTCCCCACGGTTATTTGTCGCACGCTCAAAAGGTGGCCAAGACCCTGAGTGCCATTTAGAATGACGTGTGTGGAATTTGCTCGCCGATCACTTTGCATGTTAAGTGTCAGTGCGAGTCCCAGCTTAGATGGCAACATGAGATTAGTCACTGCCCAAATAGAAAGAAAGAAATCACTGAACTCTTGCTGGGCAGAAGAACAGCAGCCTCCAGCATGTGCTGCCGTCCCACAATCCTCTTCTCCACCAGAGGAACGGCACTGTCCGGGGGCGGCCGTTGACTCTGACTCCACCGGAGCTGTGATGGAAACACAAGAAACACATTTAGTTCAAGTTCAAATGACCGCGCCACAGAGACGATGGCTACAAGAAACAGAAGGCATGAGTGGAGGCGAAATGTATTCACTGCACCTGGGTCAGTACTGGTAGCTCCTGCAGATTTAGTCTGGGAAAGCTGCTCTGAGATCAGTGTGGCCTTAAAGGCTGAAGCGCTCTCTGAAAAAAGAAGGGAGAAAGATGAAGTCATTGAAGACGGTAACGAATGCTCGTATCTGCTCCGGCCAACCGAAGGGCTTCGCTGCAGAGACCCATTTCAAACAGCCGGTTGTGTACAGTTCTGCTTCAAGGAGACACGTGCAGGGTTAGTCTCTCCGTATTCCGTTTACTTTTCTGCACTGAAACCCGTGAGTCTCTGGGCATTAGTGATCCCTGTGTCTTCCGCTCTTCAGTACCACTGCTCAGGGACGTTTGATGCTTGCATGTTTTGGATGCCGTTCAGCGACCGATGTAATGGCCCTGTGGGAGGATTCGAGCTCGAGTCACTCGAGAGAGGTTTGATATAAGTTCATTCTTTGCTGCGATACATGGACATTATCTTTACGATGCTAAGCATTCATCCCTGGAACTACTGTATCTGTACTGTATCCAGATGAAACAAATGAGCTTCAGGTAGAAGCTAAGAAGCCACGGCTTGGGTGCTACCAAGCGGGACCGCGTCAGCGTGGCTCGGCTACCCCCGCTGCGAGGCTGCAGCGGGCCGGCCGGCCCGTGTTGAAGTGCTTCAGAAGAAGTACACTTCCTGAGGCTATCCCACGGTGGAATGGTAAAACCGTGGCACGTACAGGTACATGTCGTTTCTAGCTCATCTTTCATATTAATGGGATACATGTTTTATTATTGCTGTGATGAATGGTGTCCTGTGTGTCCTGCACCAAGCTCACCAAGTGAAGCCCTGCATGTATACGTGCTTCTTCTCCAAGCTGTTGTTCCACACAACACTCACCAACAGCAGTATCCAGGGCGCACATACAGAGCAGACAGCGGTCACAGTGGTCAGCGGTGGTGGAGCTCTTACATGCTGTCTGCAGCTTCTCGCTGGTCCTGCAGGACACACCGGAGGTTTTGAAAGCGGTTTGGTGTGTGTACAAAATAGCAGATGGATTTGAGCTCGTGTCCTACTGACCTGTAGATGGTGCTGACGGTCGAGGGGAAGTCCGCCTGCAGTTTAGTGACAAAGCTCTCTGTCAGACGCTGGATACTGGCCTTGTCTGTCGTCTGTGGGACAGTCACAAACACACACCGAATGCAACAGTCTGGGGATGCGCACGTGTTGGCATGTTTATGTCTGCAGGGTGCTGCCCACTGGTACATTTCCTTCCAGCTCACCCTGATGTTTTCGAAAACAACTGCTCAGAGCCGAGTGGCAAAATACCAAGCTGGGAGGAAATGTGAATATATAGGCAGCCTGTCTCACAGAGCAGGAACAGAGAGGCAGCCAGTTAACTCTGGGATTAACCCCGGCTCTTAGGCCTCGCATCGCATCGCATCGCTCAGTCAAACTGTTGCCATGGGAGTTCAAAATATATGAAGAACTGGCTCCTGCAAGTCTCCATTAATATTATCTTACCAATCTCTGTGTGTGTGTATTATATATATATATATATATATCTCTGTGTGTGTGTATATATATATATATATATATATATATATATATATATATATATATATATATATATATACACACACACAGGCTCAGTGACCACAAACTGGCAGTCGAAAAAGGAAGACACCAAAAATCCTGGCAGCCAAAAGAAAACAGAACATGTGGCCACTGTTGGACAGGTGAGGTGGAGACAGAGATGCACTTCCTCCTACAATGTAAAACATTCAGTAAAATAAGGAACATTTACTTTAACAAGTTCAACTCTGTACTCTCAGATTTCAAAGAGCTAAATGAGCTCTCAAAATTAAAAATACTCCGAGGAGAAGGAGGCAGGCCATATCTCGCTGCCCAATATGTATCAACATGCCACAACCTGAGGGACAGTGCATGACCTACACACACACACACACACACAGTTTTCACTTCTTTGTATTTTATCTTTTAACTGCAAGTCTTCATTTTTATTATCTTATCTGTATATAAGAGAGAGAGAGACGAACTTCTAAGATGACTGTAATAAATGTATTATCACAGAGAAAACACAATCAGTGTAATAAACCACAAAACACCGAATGACCCGAGTTTTAGTCTGCCCCTCCCGTACCTTAGTGTCCAGGCTGGGTATGAAAACAGACCGCACGTTGAACATATGGTTGTAGTAAGCTATTTCTTTAGCTGCGTAGTCCCTCATTGGCCTCACTAATATGATGTCCCCATACCTGGAGTCTGAGAAACCCTGGTAACACAAACACACACACAAATACGATAAACATCATTTGTAGATCAGATTTGCTCCATAGACAAGCAGCCTTTCATCACACATCTAATATCACCTGATACACTATAAAGAAAAAGCAAAGGGAAGCAAACCCTGCTGGATCTGAAGGCTGAATGTGACTTGTACTTGTGTTGGCCCTCTCACTAGCCATCACCTATCCCCACACATACACACCGTGTCCTGAGCCAGCTGTGCTCCTCTGCCCAGTGATATACTGGTGAGCAGTTTAACAGCCAGTCTGGTGCAGTTGTCTCCCAGCATCAGCTTACTGTAGCCTTCGGTGCGAGCCGTGTGCACCAGCAGATGCTGCCTTTGAGGAGAACACACAGGGAGGTCAGACTGAGCAAATCGAAAAATACTTTCTCAACATGATTTTGTGTTTTAAATCAACATAATCCTCATTGGTAAGGCCACTGCGGTACTACTCTGTGCTCTCTCGGCCTCCTCCAACACTTGGTATTGACCACGCGGTTTCATTTCAGGAAGGAGCAAACAATGTTCCAAAGGGAAGATGAGCACTAGCGCCGTCCGAAGTGCGTACAGTAAGCAGTAAGTACAGAGTGATTCAGAGTCATCTTGATGTTTCATCTCCACCTGTTTCATCATACATGTCAAAAGAATGGAGGAGAGAGTGGCGCCGTCCCCGATGAACATGTCTGATTAAACCTGAAACTAAATACAGAAGCACCATCGAGACAGATGGGAGTCAGGTACTGTCGAAGCAATGAGGCCGAGAGCTCGCGCCCCTCTGTCTGACCTTAATGTGTTTAGCAGGTCTTCTCTGGCCGTCAGCGTCTTAGCAGAGCCGATCAGCTGCTGCAGTGACCGCGTGTGCGACTCCTGAACATCGGGCAGTGACGTTTCCTCCTGTTCCTGTGGTGTCAAACAGCTGCTGCCGTCCACCTGAAGGAAGCGATCCACAGCCGCTTTGTAGGCGCTGGCCGGTCGCTCTGACGGGGATGGGGCCGCCACCACAACTGAACTGGGAAGGTCCAGAACCTGAGAGGAGGTCGGGGGACGCGTTCAATGAAGAACGGTTCTGTTGTAGTCTTTTGTTAACGTGACAGCATTCAGTTCGGACTCGTACTGTGTTACAGGTTGTATGTGGGTGTAGCAGACCCCTCCTGCGCCCGCACTGACCTGTTCCAGAGGCACGATGTGGAAGGGGAAACCGGTCGCTCTGAGCACAGCCTGCAGCTCGGCCACCGTCCTCTGTCTCTCCTCCACAGACTGACCTACAGCACCGCCCTCTGGGAACAAAGACACCATCAGTGGCAAATGTTTTGGCCAGAATCATTTCAGAAATGACTAAATTCCTCCAGACACATGAAAATGATTACACTCAGTTAGAGAGGGACTTCATTTACCATCAATGTAGACAATCCCAGGTAAGAACCTCAACTTCTTGTGAGCATTCTGACTCAAACCCTGGGAGCAGAAAAAGGTTTCCAGTTGCATTAACAATATTAAAACAAAAACAAGGAAACAAGGTTATGTCGTATCTACAGGCTTATGCAGAACAGCTTTACATTTGAATAACACTAGCGGCCTGCATGTCATGTACAGGAGCGTTAGCATGGACACAGCTTTGATTCAACAGGAAGCATGTGCAGCACCACAGCCAAAAATGTGGCACGGACACACGGATCATTGTGGTTTCTGGGATCTATGCTCTGAGAAGCTTTTCACCTCTTGGACTTGACTGAGCATTGAGCAGGAAGAAGCGCCTCCAGATACAGCCAGCAGCACCTACAAGCAGAGGAGACACCCACAGATACGGAGCTGGTGCAAATATGAGTCAAATCTTTTTTACTTTATGCAAATGATTCTGTGTGTAGAACTACTTCAGAAGATGAAGTGCAGTTAAGAGAGAACATGAGTTATGATTCGGAGAATTAAGTATCTGAGTGTACAAATAAAGCACACAGCTTACCTTCTCTCCAGGGAAAATGATCCTGTTTTTGCCCAGCATGGCTCTGAACTTGTGAATGAAGTATTCCTTGAAACACACCCTAACACAGACAGAGTCAGTAAAAGTCTTCTCAAAGCATGTAGACATTGTAAGATCATCTCTCCCTGCAACGCCTCCAGCTCGAACAGCACGGCGAGAGCAACGCTCCCCCACCCCCTTTCCTATTGTGAACTCTGGCAGTCCTGCATCAGATACGGGGCGCGTTCAGTACGTGGACCAGACACGACCAAAACGCAGGCTCATATTCGAGACATTATTCCTAGTTTCCCCTCTGTCAGAATTATATCTGGTGATATTTTAGAAAGAATACTTTAGCCTTTTATGATCTGCTGCGGAGTTTCTCCTCTTACAGAAACACGGTTTCATTTACCTTTCGCTCCCGGTCACTTCCACTTTGACATGTTTGTGATCACTTTTAAGCTACCGACACTTCCTGCACAGATGTTTCACACCGAAAGCCGTCCAGCAGCTCGACGGGCTTCCCGTGTGAAACGCCTGCAGGAATACTGGAGTTTAATTAGCAGTAGCTCAGCAGCAGTAGATAAAAACGGAAGCTGATTGGCAATAATTAGTGAATGAAATGAGAGTGGTGAGTGCGACATGAATCTGTTGTTGGACTGATGGAATTAGTGCTGTGGAACTGAACATTGTGCAGAATTGATGTGACCCATTATAGTACAGATAATTCTGCCTCCCCCTCAATGTTTTTTGTTCTAGCCACTCCCCCAGCTATTATTTGAGAGAACTATTTAAATTACCAGGCTTTTATTTGAGAACCTACAGGCATGCAGTGTGCATTTCAAGCAGGATTTGATACAAAATGACATCATGTGTTTGACAAACACGATCATTTTAGTGTGCGATATTTGAATTTTAGCATTTTTTTTAGGATGGGAGATGACAGACATTTTGGTCAAATGGAGTATAATCAAAGAGTGATCAACTGTCTTTTATATACAGAATTTATTTGTGCAACCTTCCCAATAGATTTGTCCCAACCCTCCTTTTTATTGGTTTTATTTCCTTCACAAAATGAAAATGAAGCTTTAGTAAGACTGCATCAGTTTTCACCGGGATTTAATACATTTTCTGCAAATAAAAGCTGACGCCATCAGAATCATCTGAACGGCACTATCATCACAAAAACAGTCTACACAGAGCTTGACGCTCGGGGCTTTGGGCTGCTTGCAGTTGGTTACCTCGCAGTCTCCAAATCACCACAAATACATTCTCACTGTGTGGCATCACATCAGCTAACAGTTACAGTAAAACAGTGCAGAGTGCTGCTCGTCTTACCTGCAGTATGCATCTCCTGCTCTGATGACCACAGCTGCAGGAGCCTCTTTGCATTTGACACATTTCCTGGAAACGCTAATAAATGGAGGAACAAAAGACATCTTAATCATGTGACGTGCGCTGTCAAAAAATGTCTAAATACACCGCGGAGGTCAGGTGTGAACTAGAAAGCCGCAACGCTAACGGAGAGGGTCTAAAGTGAACTTTTCATCGTTCGTGCTTTTGATGCATTATTTTATTGATCTTTCTTTTTAGTGATGAGCATTTTGTCTTTTTTTTTTTCCATTATTTGTTCAAACTGTCTTTAACCTGCAGCGGCCCCTCTGTCCAGTGTACGCAGCATACTACACATGTCAGCTTCAGTATGTACCCAGAGACAAACCAGCACTGCAGAGCTGGAACAGAACTTTTGGGGCCCCTGGGGGCCTTGGTTCCTGGGGAAATTGCCCACTTTGCCTGGGTGGTCCAGCCGTAATGCCAGCTGGTCTGCTGGACTCCAGGCAGCTAACACACATATCCAAAGTCATATCTAGATCTAGATACAGTTCATACATGGTCGTTCTTAGTCTAGTGACATACTAACAGACCGGAAGCGGAAGCGGAACTGACACAGAGCCGCTGTTCTCACCGCCTTTGATCGCTCTCAAACGGGAAGTGCCTGAGATGCAACTCGACAGCACTTTACAACAGAGCTAGCACCTAAACCCGGGTCGGTGGTCTCGCGATGAGGGCCACACTGATGTGAACGCACCTGGGCCCCCCCGGGCGCTCCAGCTGACCATGGTAGTCTTCGTCCACCTGACACATCGGGAGCTGCGTCTGAAAGAACCGTCAAATCTGGACTCCCGAGGTTCTTTTCACTCCGAGCACTAAAGCGTGGCTCTTTTTGATGACGTAGAGAACCTTCTTCTTGATGTCTTATGGCGAAACAGAAAGGCGCGTGACCGCCCCCAACTGGTGTGGGGTGTCTAAGCCTCTAGTGTTAAAATAAGAAGTAGCAAATCAAAATGATAACAAGATAAAATAATAATAATGATTACGAAGATTATTATGTAATATAGTAATAATGATAATATCCTGTCAATCAAAGGTAACTCTGCACATTGTCTCTTCAGTCATCATTGAAATGCATCTCTCTGCGTGCATTTTCTCAGCTGATAGTTACCTGAGAGACTTGGTGGCATCCATCTGTACACAGTGCAGGAGTACATAGAGGACCCAGACCAGTTTCTCCTGGTCCCCGGTGCAAAACAGAGAGAATGAATGAGGCAGCGTTCAGAGGGAGTGAAGCAAACATTCAGACTACACGACAACGAGATACAAGGACGACGTATGACCAAACCTGCCATTAGATACGGCTGTTCCCCTCCTCTGCTTCTTTGTCCTCACTCCTACTCTTCTCTGATTCGATAAAACCGTCATCCTGGTCTCTTCATCCCCACTGCTGTCCTCATTCAGTCTGTGCTGAGTCCTCGTTTCTGTCTTTAAAAGGAGTGATGGTGTGTGTCTCTTAATACCATCACATGCTCACATACAGTACACATCAGCAAACAGTAGCAGGTTGCTGTAATCATGCTCCCTGTCCATACTAAGGGACAGGAAGCATGTAGTCCTACTACAAGAGATGGTGGACAGAATCCACAGTCCTCCTTCTGTGCAAAACTGCATTCCACAGGTCAGCAGAAGCTCTGGCACCATAAAGGCCAGGCCATAGCTGACACTTCACCTGCAGCCCTGCCGGATTGTATAGTCAGGGAAGGTCTGTCCAGAGATGTTATCAAGTTGCCTGCATCATGGAGCTTGACCCATACTGGGACTGAAAGCCAGGATATGTTGGCTTCTGCTGCACTGATTTTCACCATTTAGGGGGAAAAATCTGTGTTTTGCAAGTCCTCCAATTTGATGTAAGCGCAACACTAAATTACTGGAATAACACTTCAAGAGAAAAGGGAACTTAGATATGCACATGAAGTCTATCATACACAAAAAAGAGAAACCAAGGAAGACAGATAGAGGCGAAAGGAGTCGTGAAATAATGATTCTATGGTTGTATTTTTTACATGTTCGCTCTCGTGAATGAAACATGTCACGCTTTTTCCCTCTAGTACTGTACTAGTATTATATTTATAGCAAACCAATATGAAAACACACATCTGTCCCAATTGGTTTGCGATACCTTTCTGTGTAAATTCGTAGGCTACTGTCAATATGGTATCAATTTCCTTGACAAGACCTTATAAATGTATCGTGACAACTTAACGCGAGGTTCTTTTTTAATTCAGGACTTTTGGCCCGGGCCGCTTACCGTACACCGCCGAGGTGGCCTCTGGGATTGCAGTTCTAAAGCAGGTCGAGTGCTGAAGGTAAACCAACAGTGGGACTTCAAGCTCCACGAAGCAAGGCGCGCGGAGGGCTTTAGTTGTAGCCTCTCGTGCTGTTCGCGAGCGTTCACTCACTGGCGTTTTTCCAAAAGCGCTAATCTGACAACCAGGCGGACACGGCTCAGTAGCTGCGCCGCCCGCGGTGAGAGCTTTCTGTCTGTATTCGGGTCACCGCCGTAGCACCGCGCTGACACTCGCCAACGAGCACTGCTCCCAATGTTTACTTCTCCGGCGTGTCTTCTCCAGCCAGCGAAAAGTAATGCTTTGCTTTATTGTACATTATTGTATGATAAAGTAGCTACATTGAAAAGCCACCATGTTTGTACGGCATATATTCAAATTGCTGTACGGATAATGCACTAGCTAACAGCAGTAGGAACAGCTGGACAGCTTCCTCTCCGGGGCAGCGAGCTGGTGTCGACAGTTGCAGATCCTCTCCGGCTCCATGATGGCGATGTTTCGGAGCTTTGTCTCGGCCAGTACTCAGCTCCGCCAGCAGCAGCAGCCCAACGGCGGCTCGGGCTCGCTGGCAGCCCCGGCTGAAGGTATCGAGAGCCAGTTCTCTTGTCCCATCTGCCTGGAGGTCTACCATAAACCCGTCAGCATCGCCAGCTGTGCTCACACGTAAAGTAGCCACTTCTTGTTTGGATATGTGTTATTGTGTGTGGACATACGGAACTCGTTTTTCATATATAGTGTGTTTTCCGTGTCGGACCGGGCTGAGTTCGTGTCCGCAGGCTGGTGCCGTCAGCTGGCCGGCGAGGCGAGGGAAGTTTCACAGACACCAGGACGCTCTGGTCTGGCCAGACCTCTTCTGATGATCGGCTCCAACCGCACAGGGCTTCTTTGTATCACAGATGAAAAGAATGGTTCGCCGAAGCGTTTGTCAACGCTAAATGTATCCAAGTTTAAATCAGATGCATCAGTATTTTTGGATCTTTCAAACAGAAGAGCTGGTCTACAAGTAGCTTGTACTGTTATCAGTGCCGACTCAGATTTACACTGCAGAAATGCCAACGATAGCTGTGAGGTGGATTAGAGACTGACAGCACTGCCAAGTGAAACATAACTTGGTCACAATTCTTTGATTTGCAGATTAAATGGATTCACATCAACATAAAAATGAATATTGGCTGATATATCCTTATCAGATGTTTGAAACCTTCAGTTATCAATATCTACCTCTGAGCCCAGTACTGGTCGGCCACACGTTTCCACAGACGGGTTGAGCACAGTCACTTGTGGCTGTGTTAGACCTTCATCATCCTCATTCCTTTGGACATGAGGATGATGACTATTTCACAGGTCCAGGTTCAGCTGGGTTTGAAACCTTCGGTGCCTAGTTAATTGAGAGGGCTGGAAAAGAAATGCCAGTCCTCTCTCATGCTTGGTTTGTTCAGAAAGCAGTGTTTTTAATAGTAAGAATACAAACCCACATATGTAAGTCTTCTATGTATGTTAAGTCCATATGTATTGTTTTAATGAAACACGAATAACGCCGTACTCCTGTATGCAGCAGCAGCATATACGTGTATACGAATCAACAGAAAACACAGCTACACCTCTACGTTACAGTGTAATATCTAATTCCTTTATTACAACCAACTCAAAATAGACATGTACTGGGTATGAAAGAGACAGCTTAAGTGTGTGTGTTTGCGTATGCTTTTGACACCTCCAGTCAAACACAGGTTTGCTAAGGTGCAGGAGTTAAGCTGCCACCCACCCCGCGGCGCCCCGGGCTGGATTCCCAGTAGTGGTACCTCAGGCACAGTAGTGGGAAGCTCCTCGCTGATAGGTGACACCATGTGGGGGAGCGCCTGTCTGTCTGCAGCCCTCCACAGGCCTCCCCAGCTGACTGCAGTACACAGGGACAAAGCCTTCCTGCAAAAGTCTGCCAAAATGAATACAATAAAAAACCAAGGCATTGTCGGGTCATTACACAGATTAAAAAGGAATTGTGTCACTGCATGTTGTAAGAAAAATGAGAGTTTTGATGACAGACATCCGCCTACAATACCAAAAACAGAAAACTGGACGCTTGTACCTTTGCTTTTAGCCGTGTGAGAGCTCCACTTGTTGTTTTCTGAGTTGCTCATATCATTTATACCTGAATGAGGGGTTGCTGTGGGGAAACATCTTCGACCATTTGCAGTCAAGTAAATGGTGACTTTATCCGCTCTTCCATCACAGGCTTCTTACTTTATATCTAATTAGAGAGGCGTTAGCCAGAGGGGTGCCTTTCCAGTCTTTCTCAGTCTGGTGCTGAAAAGAACCACAAAGAGCAGAGCAGACCTCAGGTGGCCTCACTTCTATTTCTAGTTAAAGGGGAAAAAAGCTATTTTTACTCCTCTGCTGCTGATGAGGACGGATGAAACTTCAGGAAACACTGACACTAACGCTTGCTTTTCACTGGCCATACACACACACACACACACAACTGTACAGGGAAACAGTTGGCCACTGACAGACCCGTCTCTCTACTGTGTGTTAAATTCTATATATCGGACTCCCAGTGTCTCCAGTGAAAGCTTTCATCTGCCAGATACTTGTTGAATGAATGTATCTGCCTAGAACAGATCCCTTTCAGTCCCAACCCGAGCGTTCCTGGCAGTCAAACTCGGTCTGTGGGTTGCACCGTATATTGTGACAATTAGTCGCTTCACCATTTTGAAGCAAATTTGGATGAATTGAGCAGCAACAGTGCAGCGTTGTTTCTGATTTCTACCTGAATATGGTAGAATTCTAATTTCACAGCTGTGGCTGGAGTCTTCTTCATGTGGTGTTTAACGGGCGACGCGTAGCAAAGCGATAGGGCAGGAACAAAGGATAAATCTGGGACCATCACTGCGGTTCCCTTGAGCAAGAACCTAACCTTTGCTGTCGGCTGCTGTTCCAGGTTCTGTGGGGAGTGTCTGCAGCCATGTCTTCAGGTGACCTCGCCCCTCTGCCCTCTCTGTCGTGTGCCCTTTGACCCCAAGAAAGTGGAGCGCTCCTCCAGTGTGGAGAAGCAGCTGGCTTCATACAAAGCACCGTGCAGGGGCTGTAGCAAGAAGGTAGATACTGACCACGCTTTACCCGTGTGAAAGACATCACAGGGGCAACTCTCCATTATGGGTGTATGTTCATTATTTGGTACATAAGTAAATCATCATTTTGCCTGTTTAACTGATAGACTCTCATCTGGAGATGCAGTTTGCATTTGATTTTTGCAGCATATACAGTAAAGAAAATGGCATTTATTACTGCTGTGAAACAAGACGAGCACTTAAATACAATAAATATAATAATGCATGTTTTAAAATAAACTTATAATAACATAACATTTCGAGAACAAATTATTGACAAAACAAAAACATAGATCATTGATTGACATAAACAAACATAAAGTAACTGCGTCAATCAAAATGTACATGTGGCGCCCGGAGTAAAGAATAAAGGCGAACACGCCCCAGTTAGATCCTCTGTGAAGATGCACGCCTTGCAAGTGGAGCTGTTGTTCTTGTATAATTGTTATTGATATAGATTCATATCAGTGTGTGTGCGTGTGTGTGTGTCTGTTCTCAGGTGGCTCTGGTGAAGATGAGGTCCCACATTGCTTCCTGTTCTAAAGTACAGGAGCAGATAGCCAACTGTCCCAAGTTTGCCCCTGTGGTACCCACCTCCCAGCCCATACCAAGGTACACACACTCTGACCTCGTCCAAAAACACTGTATGTTCACATCAGCGTTTTCAGACCATTTTCCTAAAATCTCTCGCTGCGCTGAAATGCCTAACAATCGAGAACAGCCAAAATCTCTCAGCTCCCATGATTCCCAGCCACAGGGGTGCGAACATTGTTTGTTCTTGTTAAAAATGACATGGTGCTCACATTTTAATGCCCAGTGCAGGAGTAGATACTCATTTATCTTATATGGACATAAACCCCACGTCATGTTTCAGTTTAAAGAAACCCTCTATGGGAGAATACAGAAGCTAGTTTGAAGGCGGGGCTGTCACTCTATAACTCTAGGAGCTGTCTATAGCTAGAACAGACTGTCTGCGTTCCATTCCATATACATTCTGACTCCACGTAGTACAGGCACCTACCGAGTCACAATGAAATAAACTCAAATGCAAATCATAAAATATGTGATCAAATGCCCACAAAGTGTACATTGTGAATCATTAGAGGCCAGCACCTATACAATGCCAAGACCAGTTAGAAGGATTGAATTTGCTTCTATAAGCTTGTGGTAATTCATGTCTTCTGTTTGTGTATGTGTGTCTTTATGTGTCCTCCCATATGTAGCAATATTCCAAACAGGTCAACGTTTGTGTGTCCATTCTGTGGGGCCAGAAACCTGGACCAGCAGGAACTGGTGAAGCACTGTATGGACAACCACCACAATGACCCTAATAAAGTGGTACGAGACTACTCTGTAATACACAGAACCATTTGGCCTGTACCAACATTCTTTTTTTCAAGATGTTTTCTTTGGCATGTTCGCCTTTATTGGACAGTTGACAATGAAGAGGCAGACAAGAAACGGGGGGAGAGAGAGGGGGTATGACATGCAACAAAGGTCCCCGGCTTCAGTCGAAGTGGCGACATTGCGGTTGGGATGCCCTGTAACCATTCGGCTACCAAGGCACGCTGGTTCTCAGGAACTTTAACAGTGTATTCTAAGGTTATTGACATTGAAACAACAGTTATGTAGCTGAATTCCCAGATCATCTACAAAGAGGTGAAGAGGTTTAATGTGCTGACGACACAATCCCAACAGCCCCGTTTTGAGTCCGGCCAAGGACCTTTGTTAGATGTCCCCCCCATGTCCCCATGTTACATGACTGTGTGAAAGAGAGTGCATTTGAACTAAACCAGCAGCATACTTTACAGATACTACTTGTACTTTGAAGACCCAGCTTCGTATGTATCCGTGAGGAGCTGGACCAAATGAGCTGTGTGTTTGCATCTCCAGGTGTGCCCGGTGTGTTCAGCCATGCCGTGGGGAGACCCCAGCTATAAGAGCTCCAACTTCCTCCAGCATCTCCTCCACAGACACAAGTTCTCTTATGACACCTTTGTTGTAAGTCCAGTGCTGTCATGATTTTTTTGTCTTTGGAACTTGTACTGAAAGGAAATCAAATTTTAACAATGCTAAAAAAGAAAAACATATTCTCTCACTTCTCTTGAGTGGTATCTCTCCAGTCAGGTTTTACTTGTCCAGTCAAGTTCACCACTGATAAATTCCTGTACTTTAAAGGCCGAATTTGTGAATTATTCCCAATACCAGTAAAAACTGGTTTCCATATGTATAAGAATTAGGCCTATGACAAAGATAATATACGATAACCTTTTAAATGGAATATTATTCAGGAATTTTCAAACCCCATCAACACATCAGGACACTTGTCATCTGAAGAATAGATCATCTTGACACATACTGTGCCAACATATGGTATTCTCAAAATAAGATGATATTTAACAATGTGTTTTGCAGTATCATCTTAATCTAAGATACAGACTAGTGGATTCAGTGCTACAGTGAAACCAAGCAAGTCATCAATCTTGGCTTTGACATTATGCCAAATTTCTATAATCCCAGGACAAGCCCAAAAGGCATGAAAATACATTGCTTTTCATACTGTAGTGCACTCACTGTCATACTTGGATATGTTTGAACAACTTTCAGTAATATTCAGTTGCAGTCATCAGTGCTTATTGTACTCCATCCATCCATTTTCTGCCGCTTATCCGGGACCGGGTCGTGGTGGCAGTAGGCTAAGCAAGGTAGTCCAGATGTCCCTCTCTACCCAGCAATGTTTTCCAGCTCCTCCTGGGGAATCCCAAGGCGTTCAGAAGTCAGATTCGACCACTTGTATCCGCGATCTCATTCTTTCGGTCACTACCCAAAGCTCATGACTCTAGTTGATGGTTGGAACTTAGACTGACTGGTAAATTGAAAGCTTTGCCTTCCGGCTTAGCTCCCTCTTCAATGGTCTGGTACAATGCCTGCATTACAGTTGACGCCACACCAATCCGCCTGTCGATCTCCATTTTACCCTCACTTGTGAACAAGACCCCGAGATACTTGAAGGGAGCAATCCTGAAAGGCCTCCTTCTTCATCTTAGGTTCTTAGGTTTCTGCCACATGAGGCACTGACGACCTTCTAACCACAAGTCCTAGCAACCTCCTCCACAATGGAGGCTTTGAACATGGCCCACTTAGATTTTACATCCCCAACCTCTCCCAGGATGCATGAGAAATTCTTCCGGAAGTGGGAGTTAAAGACCTCGCAGACAGGGGCCTCAACCAAGACATACATCCGCAGATCTGATGATATGACCACAAAGTCGATCATCGATCTTTGGTGAAGTACACTTATGAACCACCCTAGGCCCAAACATGGTGTTTGTTATGGCTAATCCATGACTAGCACAGAAGTCCAATAGATGCACCACATGGCTAGGGTAGGCAATTCTTCCCAGTGTGAGTATTCCCACACCCGCCCAACATCTCTCACCCTGGGCAACTCTGGAAAAGGAGAGCGTCCAGCCCCTCTTCAGGATTTTGGGTCCAGACCCAGTGCTATGCGTAGAGCTGAGCCCCACTATATCTAGTTGGTACCGCTCCACCTCCCGCACTAGCTCTAGTTCCTTCTCCGCCAGAGAGGTGACGTTCCACGTCCCTAGTACTGGTCTGCGACGCCAGGGGTCATCATGCCTAGGTCCCCGCCTTTGCCTGCCGCCTGGCTGGCAATGCACCTGACCTGAATGACTTTCCCTGTGGGTGGTTGGCCCACAGGGCTGCAGCTCCATGTAGGTCTTTCGGGCTGTGCTACCAGACACTCACCAGCAAGCTTCCCCTCCAGGTCTGGCTCCACAAGGGGCCCCGGTTTCCCTGTTTCGGGCAAGGTGCTGCAGCTCCTTCTTGGCCGATTTGTGGGTCCTTCACTTGGGACCAATTTGCCTAGGGACACCCAACCAGGAGCCATTGCTCCCGACAACACAACTCCCAGGGTCACAGGAACACACAAACCCCTCCACCACGATAAGGTAGCCATTCTTGGAGTGGGCTTATTGTACTCTCAATGTCTAATTCCCATGAGAACCTGCTTGCATTAGTAGATTTCTCCCAGTTGACGATTTCACTATAAAAGTAAATCAGTAACTTTTTATGAACTGAGATGGATTTAACTAATACTTCTTCTGAAAGACCAATTTCCATCTTGGCTATATAGTCAGGGACCGAGTTAATATAACTGCATATTTGCAAATATCTGAAAATTTGTTTTTGTTCTAGTCCATACTCTGCTGTCAACTGAGAGAATGATTTTGTTACTGTTCCATCATACAGATCTGTGATGTGAGTCAACCCCACTTCCCACCAGACCCTAAATCCAGAGTCTGTGCAGGTTGGGGGGAAGTGAGGGTTGTTTACCACAGGCGCAAGAAGGGAAAAGGATGCCATCCTCCCACAGTGTTTACTGTGCGATGATGATACTGCCATTGTGCCTCGCTCAATAGTCACAAAATTTCTTTAATTTTGCACACATAAATACAAGTTTCCCAAGAATCAGCCTTAAATAATGGATGGTCTGTACGAGTGTTTTTCTTAGATTAGGGTTGCATTGTGTGGTTTGCAGTGACTAGCAGTTGTTTATTTAGTTTTTTTGTGTTTTGTCAGGACTACAGCATTGATGAAGAGGCAGCACTGCAGGCAGCTCTGGCACTGTCACTGGCTGAAAACTGACAACAGTCACACCACCACCATCCTCTCACCGTTAGCACCGACTCCACCATTACTGCACTGCTGCTGTTCCTCCATGGCTCAACAACAACAGCCGACAGGCACACCTGACCCAGCCAGGTTCACAGTGACATCACAGAGATCCACATCACAGACAAGTCCAGCCAACTTCGGATTTGGCGATAACCTCACTTCCTTTTCACGCCAAGGATGTTTTTCCTGGTGTAGCAGCACAGCCAGTTTGCTACACTACAAAACAAAAGCAGTTTGTATGTGTCTTCACTGCTTCATTTGGATTTGGTGGTTTGAAGACAAAACATCCTGTGGTTTTGGAATGGATCCAGTGACCATATCAAGATAAGCGACATTAAATTGTTTGCGCCAACCCACACAATGACTTTAAAAACCCCAACGTACAGCTCGGAAACAGTCCATCCACTCACAGTTTCAGTTCACCTGACAGTGGTCTCGGACCACTAGTCACTTGCTAGGAAGTCCTGACTGCTGGAACTCGCTGTGAGTAACTTCGTTGGTCAGTCTGAGAAATAGTGAGCGGGGGCACAGGCTCCAGTTTCTTCTACCGAGTGGTCTGCAGTGATCAAGTTTGAACAGGCAAATTCACTTTTTTGATGGGTTAACATACAGTAGCTAGCCCGCAAGAGCTAATTAGGATGCCTTGTGCAAAGCTAAACAGAAAAAAATTAACTAAAGTAGAAAACACAATGAATCAATAGCTCCTCTATTCATCTCCACAAATGGTTGCAAGTGCTCCAGAGTTGGTTTGTGGTATTTTGCACTTACCAGGCAAAAGAAAATCCTGTTGGTTAGAAAAGCAGCACTGGCAGGATTGTTGACCTGATTCTGTTGCTCAGCTCTGCAGGAAATGAAAGGCTTTCAGGTGACTTGTTGACTGAGCTGCTCGTAGTATGGTTGCATTGTGTCACCTACAATGGTACTGCCCATGACGACTTCTAACGGTCAGGGTGAACAGGTTACAAGTAAGGATCCCCCCCATAGATGGTGCCAGAACATCATGCATGGAGAGGCTAAACTGCCATGGCTTTTCATGCAACAAGATGAGGCTGTATGCTCTCTCCATTGTCTGGCCTTATAGTTTCTCTGTGGTAACCTGGTGTAAAAACGCTTGTTCTGGTCCACACTGCCGCGCTGCGTGTGTTCAATCCTGATGTGGGTGTGTTATGAATATTCTCCTGCACTGTTCAAGTTTGACAAGATATTCTCCATTATTTAGAGAGACTCTGGACAAGACGCACAGACTGACAGTTGTCTCTGTAATATTATATTGAGAAAAATATTATAAATACAGTGTTGAGTAGCTACAACAGAACGGATGTTACTATATGATAAATGTGGAAGTCCTGAGGTATAAATACGAAACTGACTGATCATAGGAGTATTTTAAAATATTAGAATAAAACAGTGATGTTAATCTAAAGTTACTAACCCCTACCATAAATGTTCTAAGTATGAATAGCATAGAATATTATACAGGACTTGAAATTCCTATGAGCTAGAGAGTTTATATTTTTATTGATTTTATCTTATTTTATTGTTATTTTCTATACACACAAAAATGGAATTTGGTAAATAAACCACTTAAGAAACGAAACACATTTTTAATGATTCTCAGCAGCTGGAGGTAAATATGAGTTTGTCTGGAGGTTGATGGACTCAGGGCTGAACTGAAATGTTACACATAAACTAGCTCAGTATTTCTAACGAGCTCCGCTTTTCAGTCCCGTTACTGCCAGCTTTGCACATACTACTGCACCACACCACTTTGGAACTAAAGGCCTCTGTCTCTCAGCTGTCTTTCTCATTTGCTCGTTCCCTCCCTCTCCAAAAGCTATAAGCTATATTTTATGTTTGCCACTGCATAAAAGATAACCATCGGAAGACCAAGTAAATTACAAAAAGCATCAACCATTTAGGTCAGACTTAAGCCCAATTTCATGTCCGTGAGGGTCTGCACCAACAAACAGACACCCAGTGTAGTATAAGTAGAACCTATCTGGCCCTTTAGCCTACCCTAGCCTCGTACTAGCGCTGTCTTTAACCATAACCCTAACCCACACATACACACTTAAAGCCCTGGTTTCCTTGGCTCCTTGTCATCTTAGTTCACACTTAGCTCACAAACTGTAGATATGAAAGTGTGATATATCAGTGTAGTGTTGTGGAAGCTTCCCACAGGTGTGACAGGTCAGGCGCTGGGAAATCATGTTGGCAATATAAGATCCACTCCAAAGGGAACAGCATTGTCAGAATAATCCGGTTTTCTATAGTAATCCATTACTGTTGTGAAAGATTTCAACATTTAATGCACTTCAGTCTCTTTGTCAGTGGACTGCAGCAGTTGGCATCAGGAGCTGAAAGTACGTCAGGGTCCCAGACCAGCTGGACTCATTGGTAGAGTAACCCCAAGAGCCAAATATGGAAGTGAGACAGACAGCCAGCTGACATCCAAACCTGTGGGACTGATCAGAGGTCTATCCTCTTAAAGGTCCAGTGTGGAGGATTTAGTGCCATCTAGTGTTGAAATTGCAGCCATGTGAACCCCGCTCGCCTCGCCCTCCCCTTCCAAGCGTGTAGGAGAAGCTACGGTGGCCGCGAAACTCGCGAAAGGCCCTATCTAGAGCCAGTGTTTGGTTTGTCCGTTCTGGGCTACTGTAGAAACATGGCGGTGCAACATGGCGGCCTCCGTGGAAGGGGACCCGCTCCCTCTGCAGATATAAAGGCGGAACTAAGGGAACGAAAACACAACGCTTCTTATTTTCAGGTGATTCAGAATCAGAAATACTTTATTGATCCGAGGGGAAACTCTTTTGCTCCAGCAGCTCGCTGTCACGTCAGTGCACACAGGAAGAGAAGCACCAAGCAAACGATATTATACACTATAATACAGGTGAGATAGATGAAGTACCAAGTGGGTATAAGTATGAAATTAAAATAAGTGTGAAGTACAAAGTGGGTTTACCGGTTGATGATGACAATACGGTATAAAGTAATAGTGCATGAACTGTCAAGCCACTACACTACAGTTATTCTACACTAATGACAACATACTTCTAAATATTATATTCCGTTTCTGCCGATAGAGCCCCCTAAATGTTCCACACTGTGACCACAATGTGACCTTTATCTGTGATGTTGAACTAGTTTCAAATGTTTAGATGATAAATTGGTATTTTACTCATAATTCTGACGTGGCAACACCAACAGGAAGCTTCACAGGCCGACAGCTGACACAGGTCCTGGAAGCTCAGCTGTAGCTTATCCATTACTGTCCATCCCATCTTCCCTGGAGACGAGCAGCTTGAACAGATCAGACTGCACCAATGAAGGAAGCATCATTTGTTTGTCCATAACAGCTCGGAATGCCAAATCATTTTCATTCATGTGAATATTTGCACTTACCAACATTTCTTTTCTACCAGATCTACTGTAGATATTAGCTGGAAAAACATCAGCAAGGATGGAAGTGCTGGATCGAGGTTCAGCCTCCATTTTACTGTTATCTGCTTCTTCAGCTCTTACTACAAGGAATATTTTTATGATCCATCTGCCAAGATAGACCTGTAGAAAAATGTATATTTTTCAAACCAATGGACTAATATTAGACATGGGTCAGATATGTGTCTGCAACATTTCATATCAAGTTCTATTGTAATTACAGTACAACGCACAGTGAAATTCGTTCTCTGCATTTAACTCATGCTAGGTATTAGGAGAATGAGGAGAATGAACCTAACACACATGTTTTTGATGATGGGGGAAACCCCGCCCCGCCCCGCCCCGCCCGGGAATCGAACCCAAAGAAGTTGATTTACAAAATAGAATTGCTGTGAACACACGTACACACGCAAGAAACTTGTCAGGACTAGAGGATGGGGCTGGTGTCACACAGATGTTGTGTTGTTTAACCCATAGATGGCAGTCCTCCTCCAGACAGGCAGAGCACGCAGAGCCACACCACACCACACCGCACCGCGCGCTGACACGTGGAGATCATGCTTTCTGTGGAGAAACCAGAAGAGGTATCTTGTAATGTTTCCACAGAACAATGCATTCATCATTTGCACTTTAATTCACTCAGTTTTTAATAATAGTTGAAATTCTCTTTGTATAATCTTAACTCTTGTTTAATGATTTTGCAATTAAATGCACTGCAGAATGAGTGTTTGTTAAAACCAGGCTGACAGAGATCTTGTAAACTGTAAAAAGTGATTTAATAGAAAATGTTCCATTAGTTTTGTTTGTGTGACAAAGCACTCAAACATTTGTTGAGAACTTAATTTAAATGGGCAGCATGTGACACTTTTTCCTTCCAATAATGTGTGTAAAGTGAGTTGAAAGCTCTTTATGCAGCACCAGAGCTGACATGCAGCCACAGTGAAAACAGGTCGAGCGCCTACAGAGGAGGATGAAGGCCATGCGTTATCCTGCGTTCATGTCATTGTGTGATGAATGGGAAAGGTGGGAAAGATTCCCGTGATCATTCCCATCAGCTGATGCTTTAAGGCAGCTGTATAATTGCATCCGTAATTACAACTAGCATGGTGCTGTGAACGCTACATCTGAAACTGGTTATTACGGTTTCTCGAAACTGTCAGAATTCTGAAAGTAGAATTAAAGGTGTGTGCGGCCTGGACATGAGGCTTTGCGTGATTGGCCCAAATTGGCTGCTGGAG
This sequence comes from Siniperca scherzeri, assembly GCA_027580175.1. Taxonomy (NCBI): domain Eukaryota; kingdom Metazoa; phylum Chordata; class Actinopteri; order Centrarchiformes; family Sinipercidae; genus Siniperca; species Siniperca scherzeri. The sequence continues at coordinate 29,570,417 of CM050841.1, read as the reverse complement.
TGTTTTGCAGTCTTCTATGCGGCCCCAAACAGGTGATAACCAACTGTGCAGATGTTAGCAAAGGATGCATCACAGCGTGCCTGTGCTGTGTTTCAATTCTTTCTGTTATTTTCCACCAGACATTCATGAATTATAGTCATAAAACCTCAGGATGAGCCCAAATCTTTCGCTCATGTCGATCCATTTTCAATTCACATAATGTTTTTTCACCTTAATTTGCGCTGCCGGGGCAAATCTGCATTCTTACACCTTTGCATTGACATGAAAAGCAGACGCACCCAAGGCAGGTTTACTTGTAAAGCACATTCCAACAACACGGCAATTCAAAGTGCTTTACATACAACATAAACGCAACATAGGGCGATGCAAGAAGACATTTAAAAACACTCAGACAGAAAATAAAAAGCTAAGACAGGAGAGTAAAAGTTACAGTGCAGTGTAAGAAATGAATCATTTTTCGGTAGAATAAAAGGCAGCGGCAAACAGAAAAGTCTTCAGCCTTGATTTAAAAGAGCTGCAGTTTTCTGGGAGTTTGTTCCAGATGTGTGGAGCAAAACTCTGAACGCTGCTTCTCCTGCTTCCCAATTGCATATCTTGCTCAAAATATAAAAATGGACATAAATGAAAGCTATTTTTATATTTGAGTAGGTTTCAACCCTCTTGCCTCATACAAACACAATTGGTTCTTATAGGCTATTCATGTTATAATAGCAGTCTTTCTAAATGTTTGTTACCTTGTTATCTCTGCAGCAGAATTCCGTTTGTGTACTCTGTTTATCTGCTTCTTTCTGAACTCTTCAGCTGAACACATTTCGCCAACAAATGTAAATAGTCTGTGTTAAATCCTGTTACTGCTCATCACTGGTGATCTTTCAAGGCAGCCGTACAGATTACAGTAGCTCGCCAGTCACAGGACCAGGACAACAGCTGTGTGTTGGACTGTAGAGTGCTGTAGGCTTTGTACATGGATAACAAAGACGTTCTGAACCACACTGATGCAAACATGGAGATGCATGAAAACTGTCTGGCTTGGAAGGCTTAAAGGATTGGTTCCGATTTTTTCTCAAAACAGTACTCACATGCCACATGTACGTCGCTGTAATCATTCCTCCTCTCCGTAGCGGCCCCGTAGCAGTCCACTGCACGGCAAACATGCAAGTCTAGTTGAAGCTAATGTGAGGCTCCGGCAGTGTGAGTTCGAGTGGGTCCAAAGAGCCGAAGTGAAACCAGAACGTCCAGGTTCTGCTCCCGAAGTAAGAAAACATCATTCAGAATCCCACTGACATCTGTAACTACGCTAATGACTAAAAAGCCAGTCATGGAACAGAGCCTTTGTCAACAGTGTGGCGGGATCTTATGTTTAGAAGAGGACAGAAATAAAAAATCAAATAACCCGATCCAAAGTCATGTATTCAATATTTGTGTTTTTAGCAGCCTTTAACAAACCGCTAGACATTCGTGGGCACGTATCACGCGACGCGACGCGACGCGACGCGAGGTGTCTGGAAAAGGAACAACAGCGGAGAGGACTGAGCGTTAGACAGCAGACATTCCACTGACTGACTTTCACACGAACAACACTTTGGAAGGTCGTTCGCAGAGGAGGAACCATTACAGTGAGCACGAACTCTTTCAATGCACATGACATGTAGAGTATTGTACTATGATAGACAGGACAAATCCAGACGTATCCTGTAAATATAGTGACATACAAGTTGTTGTTAGCTAGCTAATTAGCCAGCAGGCCATTTAGCACCAACATGCTAATGCTGCTTTCTGCTAGCACAGTGTTGACCCAAGACACCAGCTGGCGAACAGGATGTCAGGGACTGATCGAACTGAACTGAATTTATTGTAAGATGACACTATAAAGCCTACTTTTAACAGCTAAAGTGAGTTTTGGTCGGACATTTTTGCCTTAGGTATCTAGATCCCTGTGGAAACCTGAACGCTCTCAGCTGGTCTTTGACAGCCATGGCTTGCACTAGCAGCTGCTTTAAAGGGCCACTCCACAGATTTTACACATTACTCTCTGCTCTGTCTGGGAACACGGTTCTTTACGATCTTCTCTGGCTCTGGAGAAGCTTAGTCAAGTCTTCGAGAATATAACCCTGGTGATGTCATAGTGATGTCATGCGCAGACATGCCGGGCTGTAAAAGGGACTTCAAACACACTGGACTAATACTGAAGGACATAGGTGGGTAACGTTTTCATACTAATGCCACAAAAAATCAGGCATCACTTTGCCAAAAGTGGGCGATTTAAAGTCCATTCAAATCAGCACACTAACTTGAGACCAAAGTGATTCAGCTCCTCACTCTAAAGTGAATTTCACGGAGGTAGTGTTTGTGTGGAAAGAGACAAATGTGTAAAGTGGAGACATGTAAAGTCATCCTTCAGTGTGATTTAATATGCATTCTTTCTACACATAATGATAATGAGATGAGATGTGACACTGCTGCTGGAGATGGTGATGTAATGATGTCTGGGTTTCCTGCTTGGGGTTTAAAAAAACACTATTGGGATGTTTTGTAGCATTTTTTGTCCTTTTCTCCTTAAATAAAATGCAAACCACTGAATATATACTTTAACAGTGTGCCTGAGTCACTGCGTCAAGTGGTAAATTCAGATGTGTGGTGGTGGAGTAAATGCCTCACAAACCAGGAGAAGATTAAGCCAAAAGGAAAGCGCTGAACAGACAAGAAAAGGTTATGTGAAAAGTGAGATTAAAAAGCAAGATAGTGATAGATCAATAGTGACGAGTGAACCAATCATACATTTTTATAATGATTGGTTATAGTTAATTAGATATTAGCCATTATTAATAATATTAATATATATATTAATTAATACTTTAGTATTAACATACTGGACAAGACTTGTCATAATGATTTAGAAGGCGATAATATGTCAGAAGTTGTGTTTTAAGCTTGTTCACCCCCGCCCCCACTCCGTCTGGTGGTATATAAAACCCAAAAACCAAAGCTATCTGCATGCACACACACCACGAGAGAGGACGTGAGAATATGTCTTCTGTCCTTTGGGTGAAGCAACCCTTTAATAGATGAGTTAAACAGTACGAGGGCTTCACATTATACACAGACATGACTGCAAAGACACACACGTACACACTCCTCCAGTCGTGGTGGAAAAAGAGGCGGGGGTCTAAGGGCTTGGTTTGGCATAATTGGAAATGTTAGCACCTCACTGAGCTGCTTTTCCACAGCTCCCCCCCCCCAGAACTAAATAATAACTTTTAAGTCATGTGACTTCCTACTACCTGAGGGCAGTTCCTTGTGCGTCTGTATACAACGCTGAGGGGCGTGACAGAACGTCGGTATTTGACGCCGTGGGAGCGCCGTGGGGGTGGGGCAGATAGCCATCATCACCAGACAGGCCTTGCATAGTCACACGCCTATACATTGAAAGGAAATGTTCAAATGTAATTTTAATGGTCAGCATTCATGTCACTTTGACAAATTAAGCCTAAACACAACCTTAAATGCTCCTGCTGTTGCCCCTCATCTGACTTCACCCCAGCATCTGACCTCCTCCATCCTTCAACCCTAATTAGCACACACACAACCCCTCGTACACACCCTTTTCCACACACTGGCAGATGTCTTGGTAACAAGTGTAACCCAGTGTCATTTGCAGGGCATCAGAGCCTTTATGGAAACACACACACACTCACTGTGGAAAATACCAACATAATCTGATTGCCATTGTGTCTATTACTTCCCCCACCTATCACACACACACATTTTTTACTGTATCCGTAGGTCTAATATTGGAGACTAATAATAGGCCTTATGCCTTGACAGCAGCTAAATCCGGCAGCGCTGTCTTGTATTACTGACACACTGTGAGATGGAGAGCTGCCCTCATGCCGAATATAACAGCTTTCCATGTATTTATAGGCCTGCCGGGAGTCAGAATAGCATCTGTGTGTATTGAAAATGAACCTGGCTGACTGCTTGGGAATATTTAGACCTTGTTCCACAGACAGTTACTATTCATAGCATTCCATTACATCACAACAGAGCCATTCTGGTGGGCAAACAACAGGTGCTCAGACTTATACTACAGGTGTAGGGCAGAGCAAGTGTTTGCAGCATTGTGACATCAAGTCAAGTTTCTTTGCTGCTGGTGGAAAAACTTACTGTACATTGCATCAGCTATTGGCTTTTATAAACAACATGCGATTTGGCCTGTGGATGTGATACGGTGCCCCCGTTTCTTTCTCTTTTTTATCTATCGAGTCTTTTGCTCTGCTCTCTCTGAGGCTTTTGGTGACAACAGTGATGTTGGCACTAACCTGTGTACTTGTGTTTATTTCTGTAGGTATGTATATATTGTACGGATTGACATTTTTATTCAATCATTGTTGTATTTACTACTGACTGCTGTTTGCAAGCCAAACTACCCCTCGGGGACATTACAGCTTTACTCTACACTGTCGCTCAAGACAATATATATGCGTAGACTGAAAATAAATTGATAATTGACTGATAATTTAAATATAGATTTCAGACTTCCTCAAGGCAGCATCCTGGGGCCACTCTTATTCTGCTTGTACTTGGTACCTTTATGCATTCTCATAGAGAGCTGAGGCCTCTGTTCCACTAGCTTCTGTAACTCAATGCAATCTCTCCTGAAAAAATCTAGCGTAGTTAACTTTAAGAGTAAATAGTTACTTTGTGAGCACAGAAAAAACTAAATCTATAAAGTCACTCTCTTCACTCTCTAATAAAGTCACTTTTACAGCTGAAATAAAATCACATCAGATTTATTAAGTGATGCAGAAGTCATCACTCAGTCTTCCCTGAAACGTTTCATGGTCATACATACCCTGTAATAATAGTACTTAAATAAAAACTACAGTATAAATTCTCAGTAAATTTACCGAATTGTTACCCCCTTATTCCATAACTTTACTGTTCCCAGTACCTACATATAAGTATTGGTACGTACTGTACTGGTACACCGTAACTCCGGAGTAATTACGCTGCACGTTGCGGGCTGTAATATAAAGTGTTACCAATTTTTTTGCTGTAATCTGTGGCGTCTAAAACGTTCACAGCATTCGCTCCTCTCTGTCCTGCTGTTATTACAGACATGCCTGAGCCTGACTCGTAGCCTCCTGTTTGTAGTTATTAGCGTATTTTCAAATGTCAGTGGGATTTTGAATGAAGTTTTCTTACTTCTGGAAGAGAGCCCGGAGGTTCTGGTTTCACTTCGGCTCTCTACTGTTTGTTATGTCGATGATATGCAGCTATCTGTCTGCTGAACCAAATGGTACATTTTCTATAACTGCATTAAGCAATATATTTGATTTGAGTAGGATGTTCATTTCTTGACCTTGGAAACAGCAGTATGACAAAATAAGCCTAACAAACCATTCAACACCTTCCGAGCTCTGCTGGTACACCCTACAGACAGGACCCCCCTGAGAGGAAGCCTGCAGTGGTGTATGACATCATCATGACATCAGATGTGACAGCTGTGGGGAGCACTACATCAGGGAAACAGCAAGGAGCCTGAATGAACAGCAGAAACACACATCAGGTGCCTGTGAACACCAGACCGAAACCACTCGCAGTATCCACTGGGAAGAGGTCAAAGGTCATCGACCCGGAGTCAGTGGGCAGCCGGAGCAACACTGGAGCCTACATTTCCCATCACACGACCAATAGCATCTTTTCTATAGACCCTCCTCGCCTGCTAAAAGCATCTTTCAAAGTCCACGCTCCGAGTTTGTAAAGCAGGTTTCATGTCTTACACTCACGGTGTCCGGGGCCAAGCCGAGATAACCCTGGTGTGGCCTGCTCCCCGTGACGTACTTGTCACGAGGAATCAGTTGCGTTCCTCTTAACTGCCATCTCTATCAGTTCTCTGGCTTACACACAGAATTTCTGTTGGAATCTCACAGCCCCACCTTACCTGTACACATTACAGGGTCCAAATATTTGACTGATAATCATGCTAGTAAATGAAGCCTGAAAACGAATGCCGGTTAGTTCTGAATACCTACACACAGGGGTTAAATTGGGATCTGTTATATGGGGGGGTCTGTGGTTTCAGGGTTGCCATGGGTGCACGTGTGTGTGCGCATAGACTACAAAATCTGATTGAGATCATGTGACAAACTGTAAAGAAAATATAAGAAAGGGAGACAACTCTGCTCTGAACACTAAACACTAATCAAAGTCATTTTAGATAGCTGGCAGTGCCGTGCACAAAACTACAGCTGATGACAATAAAACCTTTCTGAGTGCACCTGTATCAAATATCGAACATATCAGAATATCAGAGCAAGTTACCTTCTGTTATTAAACCTGTCAGTTTCTGACCTATTGGTCTCCCTACCTTGCCATCCGCCCTAAGCTAAATTCTGCTCAGGGGCCCTCCTGCCTGACCCCTGAGCCAGGTAAACCATTTGCCATTATCACACAGTCACACCTGACTCCCCAGTTGGTCTCAGAATAAGTAGCTCTATACACAACAGAATGAGGTATAAACAGACAGTATTCACTGAAGAGAATATTTTCTATAGAATCTCAAGAGAAGTGAATATTAACATTAACATAAATAAGAACATGTAGAAAATATTAAAATATAACACAGAGCTTTGGCTCTGCTGCCTGGTAATTAGTCCAGCCCTCACAGTATTATACATTATTAGCTTCGGCTGTACTATACAATGCTGCAGCTTTATGTCTGGCTCCCCCAGGTTTCCTTTTATACATTGTCAAATATAGAATACTCTTTATTCTGTGGCTTGGCTGAATACTTGGTGGTCGTTCTTTACTGGGCGCTGTGCATCCATGGTGCCTCCATTTCGTGCACGTGCGTATGTTCACACGCGACACCGCCCAGCTAACGTTAGCAAGACAGACAGATGCGCTGCAAGCTAGTGCGTCGACTGACCGGTACCGAACACCTGACCCGGTGGCTGTTCCCGCTCACTCTCGTCGTGTTTTTTCTCTTTTTCACGACCAGAAGAATAGTTTAGCTCCATGTTCTCATGAAGTTGTAAATATCAACACGGGCCCTTGCGTAATGTGCGGGGTCTTACGCAAATTGCGCAGCGAGCGTATAGGGGCCCCGGACAGTCATATCCACCCTGTAAAGAGTTGCCACAGGTCAAAAGCTGTAATGAAACTTTACTACCAAAGTCGATGTCACAATCATCTTTGGATTAGTGATTAATGCTTTCACTGTCGGTGAAAATCCGCTGTGTTCAGCTGTGCCACCGCGTTAACGTGAGCGATGCTACAGACTGCGCACACAAACCAGGCAGCGGATCAGTGTGGGAATAAGAGTCACTTTTAATGAGGTTCTAAACTGACCTTAGGCTCACCTTTTGCTGCAATGGAATTCATGATAGGCGTCTTTGTTTGACCAGTTGTGGTTGTGCTCTACAGGCTCACACATCGTGTGCACACACACACACACACACACACGCACGCACACACACACACGCACACACACACACACCATGAGCAAGCAAAAAGGTTTTGCAAATGTTTTGTATGACATGCCTTCTAAATGTCTGTTAGTCATTAAAGAGACACAACATGAACTGTGGTGAAACTATATTTGTTTACAATGAAATTAGGTTTGGATCGATCACTTCCCAGTGGAAAAATGACCGTACTAACGCCAGCTGTCACTGTCACACACTGAAACAAGTACATAAAAAGGTCAGGATTTTATTTTGATCAATTTAACAAGCATCTTCAATACAAAAATATACATACCAATGCAGTGTTTTAACAGAACATGAAGTTTTTCAGTACTTCACTCAGACAGTTTAAGATCATTTCCAACAAAATGCAGTTTTTTGCAGAAACAAAACATCACGATATCATAATCTTGATGTGATTCAATACTAAATGAATACTCAGTCTGTGACTTGCTACTCCAGCCGATGAGACAGAAAAGCCTGAGGCGTTCTGAATAAACGTAACATGTCTACCACTTGTTGGTGTTAACACACTGATTGATCAGCAGGTCGTACCGCGTTTGCCTGATGCCCATTAAGGCAACGTAAACACTCCTTCAGCTGTTCGTTAGGGTGAATGTAAGGTGTAGTCCTTTGAACTGCCAGGTGAGCCTTTCTGCAGACAGAAAACGGCCCCTGAACACTGCCAATGCTACTGTCCGGGTAGAGCTAGGTGTTGAAGGACACGTCACAGGTTCTGCCGCAGATTTCATCTAGATGTTGGCCAGAGTGACCATTTAGCTCATCTGACTGCTCGCTTTACAAGACTGCTGACTAAAAGGGGATGTATGTTGAGTGTTAAGCGGAGCCTGTGCACCTGCTCTAAGGCAGCTACAGAGAGATCCCACTTGGGGACAGTTTGTGGAGATTGTTGAGAGTGTGGACGACGTCACGCTAGTTGAAGAAGGACTCAGTAATCTCTTTCAGTAACACGTCTAACGCAGACATCTTCACTGCAAACCCTCCGCTCCCCGTCACATTTACTGCGAGGTCTAAAGCACGATACAGCCTGATAATGTACGGCACATCAGAAGTATTATTATTGTGGTAGTGATATCAGCAATTGAAATCCGACACCCAACTAAAAAAAAGCGGCTGTATACTGGAGATGTCGACGAAGTGTAATCCCACCTCAAAACATCAAGCATGTGACTAACTATGTCAACACGTCTCCGGTGAGGTCAGGAGCATCCCATCGCGGCGGGGAGCGACAAGACAGTCTAACATCACTGTTACCAGGCAACAGGAGCAAAACGCCCATTTGTACTGACTCACTGTAAACACTTGATAAAAAATAGTTTGTTTGTACACATATACACTTGGGGAACTAAGCAAGTGGTTTCTGATGATCAAAAAAAAGGCTGTGGTCAAATCAAAGTGTCGTCACATGACACGGCATGGGGTTTTGGGATCCTAGCGGGTCTTTTGAGACTGCCCCAGAACACTGTTGTTCAGCCAACAGGCTGTCAGGACAGCGGGCAGCCCGCCTCTTGGTGCTTGGCTAACAGTGAGATCCTGGAGAAGGTCTTGAAGCAGCTTGCACACTGGTACTTTTTCACTTCAGAGTGGGTTTGGAGGTGAGCTCGCAAGTTGGATCGGTCGGCAAAAGCTCGACTGCAGTGGAGGCACGAGAACGGTTTCTCTCCTGCAGAAGGAACACAGAGATTCATGTCAGTCATAATGACGGGCGGTTGTAGTTTCCTGTTTCTTGTAATCCATGAACACTCAGACCAATCTCAACCACATTCCAAGTAAAGAAGAGTACCCCACTCAGACTGGGTCAAACCCGCGTCAGGGGTCTACATGAATGGGTCAACGTGCGTCAGTCGGCCCTCCTTCACAACCCTGGACGCAGACTGGAGGCTGAGAAATGACTTCAGTGATACTGGCGTTTAAACACCATTTAACCTTCTCCCCGAAAGAGAGAGAGAGGGAGGGAGGGAGAGAAATAGAAAGTGAGTGGGCGATCGAGAGAGGGAGTGTGTATTTGGACTGAAAGTTCACTTTTAGCTGGTGATTGTTCAGTGAACTTCTGTGGTTTCTCAGTGAAGTTCATGAACTACACTGCAGACTCAAGTCTCTGCTAACAGTCTGAAGCAGGGCGACCCATGTCTCATACCAACGGGTCCAGTGTGGGTTGAACACTCAGCGGGTAGACCCGCGTCACGTGCACGGGTCATATCAGAAGGGGGTATATGGGGACGAGTTGGAGGTTTACCCAAACTGCAGTAAGTGCCTGTTGTCTGCTGCTCCTCCTCTAACAGCTCACCGTGGCTGCTTTTTGTTTTAGCCTTCCTCTCTGCAATATTTAAAACTGACCCACTGACAGAAAAATGTCCATATCTTGCTGTGTGCACCAAGGACTTATGTGTCAGTTGCTAACCTCTGTGACAGATAAGGATGTGCTTTAAATTTTCTTTGGTTTTATGGCCACATGTGTAAATGTGGTGGGTTTGAGAACATGGAAACACTGAGGAGGGAGCTGTGACTGGCAAAGAAGACTTTATCCTACACAGGCTGCAGTAATAAAGGCTGATTCTGACTGTTCTAAGGGATCACAGCCCTGCTACTTTATCAAAGATTTACCTGAAAAGATTTCATCAAGATATGCACAATATTGTGGATAATGTATGAACGGCAAACAATTCATAGCATCTCAAATATTCACGCGCCTTATAGACTCACTTTCCACCAGGTATTAACATGTGATCTGTATCTGGATATCTGATCTGGATCAGGAAAAACACAGGTGTAAATGCACACAGGAATGGATGTGGTCATTAGCCTAGTTAGCAAGGCTAAGGAATTAAAATCACGAGAACATGTATTAATACCAGGTGTCAAAGTACAGACTTGTGACCAGAGTCGTCATCCCTATAACGTATCCAGATTCTGATCCCATTAACGATATATATTAAAATAATATCTGCCTATTACGAGCCAGCACCTTACTAGAATAAATATGTTTCTCTCTATTTCTGCTCAGTGAGTTCCAGCAGTCAGCACACTTATTCTTTCCAAAATACGATTGCAGTAATAGTTTAAGGGTGTTTCCACAGGTCTAAGTGACCAGACTTTCCCAGTGTCTACATACATTTTTAATGTCCAGAGGGATGAACCCGCGTCACGTGCACGGGTCATATCAGAAGGGGTATAAGACTGGATCCCTCGAGGATACGCCAGATGTCAGACCTGTGTGTTGAACATACAGTATCTTGAATTATGGCTGCATCTGGCATTTTTCTAACTCTCCGAAACAGAAACAATCGAGCCAACTTCCCTCCCAAGCTTTCCGATGCTGATGTAGTATCGCACTTCCACAAAGTTAGGGGATTTAATATGACATCAATCAAAGCAGCAGAGATATCTTGACTTTTGTCCCTAGTATGATTCAAAATCAAAAACAAAACACTGGATCCTACATTTCCCATAATGCAACCATTAGCATCTCCTCCTTAGACCCTCCCTTGCTCCTAAATGCATGCGCCTTTCATAAATTCGTAGTCTCTGAGCCCCTGATGATGTCATAGTGATGTCATCAGGGTTATTTCCTCAAGACTTGACTAATGCTGCGTTCCAGTCCAAGTCGGAGGTCGGCATTTCCCAGGTGAGAAGCGTTGCAGGTGCACGACGTCAAATGTAAACCAAAAACACGGCTGACCGTGACCCCCCCCGAACGGTCGGCAGCGCCCTTGGTGCGAACTAAAAGATTTGAATGAAAATGAGCGACATAAATACACGTTACTGGTTAACTGTGTTCCCGTCCAGCTACATCGGTAGGTAATCTGCAAAAGTCAGTAAATATTGTATATTTCATAATATTTTCACATTTTTGGGGGCATTTTTAACGTTTTCCCAAATAACTTCTGTGAAGAGAAGATGACTTTCACAGATTGTTTACCATAACCAGCAACATAACATGCAGAACAGGTTTAACTATATGATAGTATGTATTATTTTAACTAAATACATACTTTAATTTGCCTTTTAGCTGATGGTTTACCATTTACAATGCGCGCTTCCACGGTGCTGCCATTGTTGTGCGGCGTCAGACAGCTGCTTCTTCATGAAGTCCGGGTACATGGATTTGCCCCGGGTTCACATGTAGGAACTCCGACTTTAAGTGGCGCTCCACTGTACTTTTTCTAGTAGGTCGGAAATGTTCCGAGTTGTCTGGAACGCAGCATTTGCTCCTCCAGAGCCAGAGAAGATAGCAAACAACGGTTTTCACAGACTGAGGAGCGCGCACCATGACTAGGTGGAGTGCTGAAGACACCCTTCAATGTGTGAATGCGTGTGTTTCACTGACCTGTGTGTGTTCGTATATGTCCCTGAAGCAGCCAGGGTCTGGAGAATGCCTTGCCACAGAGTTTACACACACAGGGCAGTGTGTGTGTCCTGATGTGCATCTTCAGCGCTCCCAGGCTGACGTACTCCTTCTCACAGTACTTACAGCTGAAGTACTTCTTACTGCTCCACTCGCACCGGAGCTGCTTGTGTTTGGCCAGGCCCGAGAAGCTCAACAGCTCTCTCCGACAGTCCAAACACTCAAAGCTCTCCTGGCTGCTGCTGCCCGGAGGGGTGGCTGGAAAGAGGGCCAGGAGAGGAAGGGACGGAGGGAGGAGGCTCTCTCTCTGCCTGAGGTCTCCTGTGACACACTGGATTTCCAGGTTCACTTTGGTACAGGATTCAGCTGGTTTGTAGTCTTCTACAGGGCTTCTACTGTAAGCCTCTGAAGAGTGGCCTAAAAAGGAGAGAGGGGAGGTGTTTGGAGAAGATGGAAGAGGACAGGAGGAGGAGGAGGAGAGCGGCTGGGCTCTCTGCTGTGGCCATGGACTCTGGGCTGGACAACGATGGTGAGGGAGGACGTCACTGTACAGCAGAGAGTCTTCATGGGGGCCACAGGGGGCCTCTGTGGAATATGCACACACATTTGCCTTATTATAGTTGTGAGGTGCTTCCCTCCAACGACTACATGAGAGCAGGCGGAGCGGGTTATGGCTTGCTGTGATCATTCCTCCTGTCTACTGGCCATGGACAGATCCCTTTGTAGAGCAACTACACTTAAACCTGCAATCACTGATTTCTTTGGCCACTTGTTTTCAGCAGAAACAAGCAGTGAACACAACACTGACATATCACCTTTTAGGTTGATACGGTGAACTTACAAGTTACAGAGCGACACGACGCTTCATCAGGAGGCGAGTCTGTGTCTCCTGATGGACGTCAGTCCGGTCTTCTCTCTGTCCGCTCTGTGTTTGTTCTCCAGCAGCTGCTGAGGGAAACATCTGGCTCTTTAGCTGCTAGATGCTCCGCTATGTTCAGCAGCTGCTGAGGGAAACATCTGGCTCTTTAGCTGCTAGATGCTCCGCTACGTTCAGCGGCTGCTCTCTGTCTGCGCTGTCTGCTGCTGAGCGGCTCGTTCAGAGGCTTTTTACAGCTTTTTCTCTGAGAGCTGAGAGGGAACCGGAGCAGCAGCAGATGAACAGCGAGCTGAAAGTCTCTATAAAGCTCCGTAAGGACAAGGGGAGCTGCACATTCAGCTGATAATTCTCTGGAGGGTCATCACTACGAGCGACCCCTGTCACATTAAATATTGTTTTCACAATGTCATTTGATCCATTTTTATTCTAAATATTTCGATTCTAGCCACTTTAAAGGGCATCACACACCAGTGGCGTCGTCATGTGAGTCATGTCCCAGCCTCCACACACACCAATTCTCCTCAAAAGCAGCAATTTGATTCCATTCCCTCCCCATCCCTGGTGCTGTACCAAGACTGCTTCTTCCGTCTACATGACGTGTGCCAACTGATGTGACGCTTCTCAATGCACACGGTGTGTAGCACTTAGAAAATGGAGGACAAACTCCACAGTCCTCATTCTGTGAAAATGCATTCTACAGTTTGAAGCTGCCTGAACTGAGTTAGACATATCTACGAGTATCTCAAGAAGGTTTGCAGTGTTTCGATCTGGCAGCAAACCCACACCTAGGCGACTCCTCAGACACAGCTCAGCGAGGGAACACAAAAAAGAAGTTCAGAGCACAGAAGCTAAGCATTGGTGGACTTGGCCCTGTTCCAGTGGAGTCACTCTGTGAAGAGATCTCTTCTTGGCCAGTGTGGACAGCAGAAATGATTACAGCAACTCATAACTCTTTGAACAGACATAAATGTGACTTTTGTATTATGTTAGACTTCAAAAAGATCAGACTTATCTTTTAAGAAAAGTGAACTGTAAATTGTACAAGCTAAAAATTCTGTGGACTTAACTGAGGTAGATTCCGTGTTTTGTAGACTATATACATGCCTTGTGACTCAAGGGACCATTCACAAGCCTTTTGAAGCTTTCAACCACACCTCACAGTCTTCATCAGTGAATGTATAAAAATGGATTACATATATACAGATCGGCTTACAAGTAATACCAGGGTTAGAATCACCGATATTGATTAATAAATATAAGTGGCCCTGGTACTGAGTCCTTACCGCAGCGGCCCGGGTTGGAATCCAGCCCACGGCCCTTTACTGCATGCCCCCCCCCCCGTCTGTCTTCAGCTGCACTATAAATAAAGGCAAAACGCGGCTAATGTACTATCATGTACACAAAGGGTCATTTATGTAGTGAATGTATCGTTAATAAGCTACGTCGGAATATATTTTCAGTAGCACCAAATAATAGGCATTTTTCAGAATGATTTTCTGTTGATACCTTAATCACATGCTTGTTAAAACACAAGTGTTTTAATCCTAACAAATGTTAACGGGTTCTCTGAACCAACGAGGTGAGAAGCAACGAGTGCAGCACTAAGAAGAGTGTTCACGTGCCCAGAATGGGATCTAACGTGAGATGCATCCATTTTCTGGGTATCGATCGTATTGACGCTAGTATCTATACTCAAACCAAGACTTATACAGGACCTGCTATTGGTAGTGTCGATACTTTAGGTATGAATCCGCCCACCCCTAGTTCTTACCAAACTTTACCATTGACTGTTACCACTGATGTTAAAGAGAAAACTTCTGATTTCAAACTATATTCTCAGGGGCTTTAACTCGAATCCTAATCTTCACTCAAAAGATCCCAAACTATTTCTGATACCGATAGGAGTTAAGAACACACATACGCACACACACGCAGTAATACAATTACTGTGATCCAATCTTAAAAAATGTGCAGGAAATCATCAAGTTTGTACAGCTTGTGTCACTGTAAGTTTCCTTTAAATTGTATATGATTTCAGTCTCATTACCAGCCTTCTTTCTTGGCCCTATTCTGATGGTAATGGCAGCTCATCAATACAGTGGGATGGGGAGCTGAAGGCTTGAGTTTCCTTTAAGGGCTGTATTGGAACAAATACAAAGGCTGGAGGAGGGATTTGTCAGGAGGAGCCTGGAAGGCCGCTACATTGGCTCTTGAGGCTGCTTAATGGGGCCCTTCTGGTCTCTCAAGGACCAGGGGATAATGCTATAACTCTTTGGGTACGGATTTTGCACCTGCTAAATACAAAACTACATTTTTATTTGTGGCCAGACAAATCTGTCATTTCTCTTTTTGCAGCATTTTTTTCTTTAATCATTTTGTAAAGAGCTAAAGACAAAAGAAAAAGAGACGATTTAAACTGAACCGTTGTGCAGGTTTAAAACTACTCAAAGTCTTTAAAATAAAAGCTGAACTTCTAAGCTCAAACTGTTTGTTTTTAGTCTCTACGAAACAGCAATCAGATGACTGTCAGCCCTTTACATGTAGGACAACAGCAGCTCAGTAAAAGTACTGACATGTTAAGGAAAAGGCCTGCATTCACAGTTTAGAGCAGTAAAATGTACTCAAATATCAGAATCAAACGCCTCAGTCTAAAGCTTGACATGTTTAATTACTGATGCAGGCCTGTTAATATGTAGTGTATTTTTCATGTAGCAGGTGTAATGTACAGATATAGCTTAGGGAACTCTATCTCCTGTTATGAACATACAGTCTTCACCTACAAAGCAGTCGTTTCCCTCGGAAAAGTGAAATAAGTAGGCCGACTTTAGGCTATTTCAGTATTTCTATTTAGTAACAAAAGTCAAAAAAGAAACAGGCCTACTCGAGTATACTCAAACTGCACTCGACCGGAGCAGCGTCCTGCCAGCTCCGGCTCTGACCGCCGCTGTTAGCCTCCTCGGTTAGTCACAGTGGCCAGCAGAGTCTTACCCTCCGTCTCTGACTTCAGTCTTCCATAGTTTGGTTTCTTTGTGCTGTGCTGTTTCTTTACTAGGAAAGACCGCGGCATGTTGTCGCCCTCTTCACGGGAGGTGGTCGGCCGCGGGTGTCGGTGCTGGTCGTGCTGGGTTCGCAGCGGCGGGCGGCTGAGTGTCTGCCCGCCGGTGGCCTCGCGCGTTCTCCGGCTGGCTGGCGATGGTCAGGTGTGAGCCGCGCGGGGGAATTTCCAAACACACCAGTGTCGAACCAATTACAATGAAAGGACAGGCGCAGGGGGCGGGCTCTGCGTGTCAATCAGCACACCCCAACAAAACAGGTGTATGAATGGAGATAGTGGCTCACTACAGAGGCACGGAAACACTTCCCACTGCTGGAGCTGGAGCTGGGGCTTTAGAACGCAGGCTGCTCACACCAGCAGCAGCAGCAGCAGCAGCTGCTGAAGCTTACCCAAAGTCTCAACAGTCTCAGCGTGAAACACAGCAGCCTCAGACCAGTGCCATGCTCAGAGGAAGGAATAGCAAAGGCCCCGTTCACACCTGGCTTTAACATGCGGCTCCTACATACATAAACACCTACATCACCTCCGTTTGCCAAGACCAAATGCTTGTTTTTAACCTGAATTTGAAGTTTATCAGAACACAAATGAGACATGAATCAGGTTGGGAAAATGAGAGACAGAGTGTTTCTGGGGCTTACTGTACAAAAACACACCTTTATAACTTTATTCACTGATTTTGGTGAAACGGGATCATATTTTCTGGAGAAAATATGTTCTGGTTTTCCCTCTGACGTCCTTCAGCTGCTCTGCATCAACTCTTTACAGGACGGGGAGACATGTGGCCGAGGCCCGGCGCTCTCACGGGGCAGCCGGTGCGTTGTCGGTGCTGGGAGCTGCAGAGGCACGTGCAAACGTCCAAAACGACCCTAAACGTCCTGCGGTGCGCTGTGGTCGGGGTGCGGCTCCTCGGTGCAGGAAAAGAGATCCCACAAGTAAGAAAGAAAAAGCACAAAACAAAAGCACATTGCTCCGAAAATACCCACGGGAGCTGATGGAGTCCAGTGACTGCTGCCTTACCACCTTCCAGACTCCGGCAACACATTGCTTAATTGAACAGATCTGGGTTCCTGTTACACAGGAACTCCTAAATCAGAAGGTATGACTTTGTCACTGACACCAGCTAAAACTAAAGCCCTGTGTGTGCACATTAAATCATTCCTCAACAATGGAAAATGGCTACATGCCATCTTTATGTTACTGATTGGAATAGAAAAACAACATTAGGCTATATAAAGCATATGCAAATACACATGAGCCCAGTTTATATCTATACTGTATATATTGTATTATTAATTTAGATTCAATTTATGATTCATCTTTGATTTTTCCAATTCATTCAGTCAAATTTTCAATTAAATCATGTGAAAATATTGTGTCAAGCAGACTGTTGGCTCAAAGTATCGTCATATCATATGTTATTCAAAGATAACATGAAATATAAAGACATAATGTATTTAGAATGATAAAGAAATGTTTGAAAGGAAGATTTGTTCCTGTATAGCTGTGGAACTCCCTGCCTGGGGCTCACGGGCCGACACAGTGTCCTCTTTTGAATCTCTTCTTCAGACTCACTTTATCTTATGGCTCTTTCTTAAAGGTCCAGTGTGCAGGATTTAGTGGCCTCTAGTGGTGAAACGGCAGTTTGCAGCCATGTGAACACCGCTCGCCTCGCCCTCCCCCTCCAGGCGTGTAGGAGAAACTACGGTGTCCGCGAAAGTTACGGAAAACGCGAACAGCCCTATCTCGAGCCAGTGTTTGGTTTGTCCGTTCTGGGCTCCTGTAGAAACATGGCGGTGCAACATGGCGGCCTCCGTGGAAGGGGACCCGCTCCCTCTGCAGATATAAAGGGCTGATTGTAAGGGAACGAAAACACAACGCTTCTTATTTTCAGGTGATTAAACACCAATGAAAACATACTTTATAATATTATATTACATACAGCTCCTCCTAAATGTTCCACACCGGACCTTTAACTGATGTATTTGTTGCAATTATTTAAACTCTTTAATCCGGTTTTATATCTTTGTTTTGGATTATTTGGATATATTGGCTTTTATTGTAAAGCACTTTCCTGTAGTGGAAGGTGGAGTTACAAATGTCAGGATGTTATCTATATGTGAGTGCTTAGAATCCCTGTTTCCTACTGCTGCTCACTGGAAGCCTGGCTAGAGAAGTATGTTTCCCATTTAAGCAACATTACACTCGCGGGCGAGCTTTGACGTCATTATTGGCACAACTTGGCACCGACCGCATCGCTGAGGTGCCAATAATGGCGTCAAAGCTCGCCCGCGAGCGGAATGTTGCGATTATACAACAGTTACCAACAAAATAAAAGATACAACAAAAATGTTCAAGTGTTGATTTTTCTGATAAGTTTGCTTCTAATTAGTTATTTGACGTTAGAACGGAGGATGGGCGAACAGTTTCCACGTGATCCAATCATTTCCACCGACTCCAGAGCGTTGTAAAGTCCAAAAGTCAACATTTATTGAAAACACACAGATTCAGCCATTTCCACAGTTCCCAACACGTTTTCATCGAACGGAATATTCTGCTCGTTTGTTGGCGTTTCCCCTTTCAAAAGCAACATTTTCACTGCTCTCCGCAAACAAGGAGGCAGCACCTGGAGGAGTCATGTCCTAAACGTCTAGTCGACCAATCGGATTGCTTGGTCGGAGCCTGACATTATTATGTGAAGTATTTCAGGGCAGCAGAGAGAACTTGTTCAAATACTGTATATCAGACCCAAAGTTTTATTTATAGATGATGTTCGGAACTGTCGGTTGAGATTGCGTTACATTGTCAAGAAATAGTAATAAAAGTCAAACATACAAAGAGATGTTAAGATATGTCCAGTTCACTCCTGCACGCGTGATCATCTGCTGCATGAAGTATGTTCAGGTCACAGCTGAGAGAACACGGGGCCAGTCTCAGCAGGCCTGGCACTTGTTTCTCTCCCAGCCTGGTCTGGGCACGGCATTCACCTTGTACTTGGCCGGCTGAAGGACCACGCCAAACTTGCCCTCCAGACTGGGCAGAGAGCGGCCTGGTGGGACAGAGAGGGTGAAGCGCTGTAGGATCCAGGACAGGAAGAGGAAGAGCTCCATCTTGGCCAAGGCCTCGCCCAGACACACCCTGACCCCGGCGCCGAACGGCAGGTAGCTGGGCGACGGGATGATCACACCTGTGCCTTCACTGTTCAAGAACCGACCTGCAGAGCAAGAACACGCACAAGCAACGCTGAGCCTCACAATCAGGGTCCAACCCTGCTGCTAGCTCATATTTGGGCCACATGTGAAAAATACTTGTCTGGATCGTCCCGCACAATCAGGAGGTTTTGTTTTGCAAAGACACATTGCTGTTGCTGCTAAATGCTATTTTGCACCACAAATGACATTGCGTGCTCGTCTTGGGTGGACTATCAGTCTCTAGACACTTTACACTTAGTTTTAGAATTCCTCGACATATTCTGTACGTTCAAATATGTATTTACTGCATTTAGACCATTCATCTCAGTATAAGAATATTGGTGATAGCCAATGAAACGTTCATGTTCCCATTCTGCAACTCATGCCCTTAATAACAATAACAGTGGCCAGAGATGGCTTATTCCTTTGTATCATCATTAATGTGGTTCAGTAAAAAGATGACTTCAATTATCTGTCAGAGGCCACAACTGGCCTTTTTCCCAGCGGACATGAGAAAAGGGCCTACTGGCTCCATAAAAGACACTTGAGTGCATCATTTTCCAGGATAAAGTACGGCACATTGGACAGAAGTTTCCTCTCACCAGGGTCAAAGCGCTCAGGGTCTTTCCATTCCTTCTCGTCATGGTGCAGAGACCACAGGTTGACGATGACTCGAGTTCCTTTCCTCACTGTGAAATCCCCGATGCTGCAGAGAAGCCCAGAGACAGAGAGGGGAGGCAACAGGGACAGTGTTCTCTCAAATGGGATGTTTGCAGGTTTGAAATGATTTTCTGTGCATGAAACAAATATCTTAGTACGGATTAAATCCTGAGCAAAACCCCCTGGGATCAGTCCAGTTTGTCAGTATAACTGGTGCGGTATTGATCAGTCATCGATCAGCTGCATGTTTCCATCCCATCAGAGGTGGATGGCAGTGTTACCTGGTGTCACTGAGGGCCACATGGGGGATGAGCAGAGGGGCCACAGGGCGGATCCGTAACACCTCCCTGATGGTGGCCTCCAGGAAGGGCAGGCTGCCTCTGTCACTGAGCTGGGGGGACCGCCCCCCCCCCACCTTACTGTCCAGCTCCTCCTGGATACGCCTCTGCACCTAAACACACACACAGATGTGTTTTTGTCGTATCCTTCAGGATTTTGAAAAGTTTTCACAAACCCATGATTCGTAACATTTTCTCAGTCCTCGAATTTGTACGAATTCCACACTTTTTTAGAAATCTAACTTTCTTTGCATAGCGGACAGTAAATGAGAGCGGGGTTCACATGGCTGCAAACTGCAGTTTCACTGCTAGATGCCACTAAATCCTGCGCACTGGACCTTTAAAGGAAACAAAGACTTTAAAAACCGTAACCAAGACTCACATAAGGAGAAGTGACATTAACTATTGAGAGCCTAAGTTGTGGAAATAAAAACGTTTCCCCCTTAACTTGAATGGAGTCAGGGTAGCATCTAGTGGACCCCAGAGGAACTGCAGCTTAAGGCCAAAAACCTAAACCCAAGTTTAACACTAAGCCAAACTCTAACTGAGTCTCAATCGAGGACCACATGGCTGTGTGGCTAAATAAATGCATTCCATCATCCAAACAGACAATGTATGATGGAGAAAAAAAACTTTGGATTGGCCATTTGAACAGAAAGCTTTTACACCCCAAGGCAAAGCCCCCACCTCTCGTGCACAGCGCTGCTGCTGGCCTTACCTGCGGGTGATGGATGAGGTAGGTGACGGCCCATTTGAGCACGGTGGTGGTGGTCTCCACACCGGCTCCAAAGATGTCTCCCACGGTCATGAGGAGGTGGTCGTCACTGAGGCCCACAGACTCTGCACTGATCTCGGCTGTGTTGTTGTTCTCAGCGCTGCGCTTGGCTCTCAGCAGAGCGTCCAGCAGGTCTCTCTGCACGTGGTCACTGTAGTCTGCCTGGGAGGGGGCGCCGTGCCAATGTACAGAGCAGACACACTCATGGTATACAGTTTACTGTATTTCATGGGGTTTGCCTTGAGCAGGTAGAGCAACTTAAAAAGTATGTCAGTATCCGTGTATCACAATAATGATCATTTCGAATGCTGAGACAGATCGCTTGGCTGGCTTGTTGATCATCTGACTGTCTGACTGTTTGTTAGCATATGGCCTGAACTGTTTTTAATTGATTTGTACAAAACCAATGGTAACACTTTATTTTACAGGTCTCAAAACTTTGAAATCATTTTCTGGGACGTTTCCTGGAAAGCAACTATGTAATTTGGTACTAATTGTAAAGAGAACAATGTTCTGATACAGTCTCCACTCAGTCATTTGACTTTTTAAGAAAGGAGCCAGGTAATGATACGATAGCAGTTACACAGCTGGGTAGACGTCATGAGCAGCTGTCGATTTCCAGAGCAATTCCCTTGAAAAAACTGCTAAAACCTTAATGACACACTGACAGAGTCCCATTTACACCCAAGTAAATATTGCTTCAGCCTCATTCACGATATTTGTTGAATTGTCTGAAATTTACACTACACAGAAAGACAAGTTTTCCATTCTTGCATGTTCAGCTGACCTGTTGTGCACTGACTAAAACGTTGCCGAAAGAAGCTCGCGCTAACAGTGAACTGGAATGAACTGAAAGTGGCCAGTTGAACAGCGTCTGTATTTTCCCTTCCACTTGTCCTTCCTAAGAGATTAAAGTTACAGATTGTGGGCATGTGTGGCCCCCGGTCAGCTACAGTATATCTCCCTTAAATCTTAACCATCCTTACCTCGTTAGTGACAGCACAGGGCATACTGTTAGTAAGAGGCCAACCGTACCTTGTGTTCATCATATTGCTTCTGTAGAAGTCGGTCTCTGGTCGAAACACACTGCTTTAGAAGACGCAGGTCTGCATTGGGAAAAATCTGGGACAGAGAGACAGGCGTCACTGATTTGTTTTATATATACAGTGTGGTATGTAATCAGTGCATATATATTTTCTTTACATATTTGAATAGAAATAAATATGACTAACAGAATCTCTATAATATGTCTTCTTTTGTTCTGCCATCCTTCTTAGCTAAAGAAGACACTGCGCTTCACACTGTCATGTCCCCACTGAGCCACATTTTAGGCTCAACGCAGCAGCAAAAGTTGAAAGACAGATGCTTTTCCACACAGATATCTTATGGGATTTATGGGAAATGTGGTCTTATATCACTAAGACAGTAGCTACACAGCCAATATCAATATTTATTGAAGTATTAATTATACTAATAAAACACGCTGATGTTTAAAATACTCTAGATGCACCTTTAATTGTGTTCCTGTATATCTCCTGCATGTTCCTATGTCTTCTTGTTTATTGCCTCATTTCCCACATTCAAATTGTGCTCTGAGGTTTTTCTTCAGAGCACTGGTGTGGTCTACCTGTAACCAGGGGAAGATGTCCACCAGGCTGTCCTTGGCCACAGTGTCCACGATGCCCTGGCTGTAGCGAAGCATGGCCTCAAACTCTGGGTCTCCTCGGTGGTAGGAGGAGTTGAAGCAAAGCGAACAGATGACGTTGGTGACGGCCCGAGTCAGCTCAGGAGACAGATCCAGGGCCAGTCCAGCAGCTGCGGTCTCAGACAGGACGGAGCATAGAGACTGGGCCTCTGCACAGACTGAGCAGGAAACAGGCGACAGACCATCTTCACTTACTGCATGTTTACAAGGCTTACTCTCTAAAAAACGTTCACTTATTTCTACCGTACGTTGTGTGATTCGCAGCTGATGGAGCTTCTTCCTCCACTGTTGTCCAGAAACTATTAAAACACATCAGCGAGCCGCTCTGCTGCTCCTTCATCACCATGAACACACACACTGGAGTTTATTCTGCCTCAGCCCCACACACACCGTCCTGCTGCCCCAAACACTCACCAGAGCACCACGTGTGGATTCATCCGCCGCTGGAAATAGTCCCCGACAGATGCACCGTTTCCTCTGTTTGAGAAGCATTTGCTAAAAACTACAGAGACCAGCTGTTTTAGGAAATGTTTCAAAATGAAACTATATATCTGTGAGGTGTTTTTAAAGGTGTACGACTTCAGTAGGAGCCAATGGGCTCGGAGCGGAGAGCCGCAGACAGGGAGCGACAGACTAACACGTTGTTGGTTTGGGCCTTTTCATGGGAACTGCTGAAAATAAGAAAAATATAGATATATTGCCAGACTTCTGTTTTAAGCTGTAACACTCCAACCTCACCTGTGAGAGTCCTGAAGAGCAAATCCACAGGGAGCAGCACATAAAACTCAGCAATTTACATTTCCCTTCTGATCTTTGTGCAGATCTTTGACTTGAATAAACGTAGCAAGTAAAAGTCCTACATTCGAAATCTTACTCAATAAAAGTAAGTATTCGCAGCAACATGTACTTGAAGTAGTAATAATGCAGAGTTCACTGTGGGTCTCTGAAATGTCGTGGAGTAGAAGCATGAAGTAATAGAAAATACAGTATCTATTTATTTTGACGGTACAGTAGAGAGAGGCAGGGGAGAGAGGGGACCACACGCAGCGGGAGCCCGGGCTGGACTCGAACCCGGGCCGCTGTGGCGAGGACTCAGGTCCACCGGGTGAGCTCCCGGGGCCCAAAGCACAAGTAGCTCAAGCTTGACTTGAGTAAATGCAGGCTGCAGGGACTTTCATTAACATGATGAAACACTCAGGAATAAACAACAGGAAGCTCTCCATAATCCTACACTACACCTCCATTCATACATGTCATCTTTGTCCTCCCACGTCCCTGTCCCGTCCCCTGTCCCGCTCCAACCCAAACACCCTACGGACAGAAGATGAACCGCCGACAAGATAATCGATTATTCATTAGACCTCTGTGATATCAAGCCGAATCCCTGTGGGTTTAGGATCGGTACTGGGACAAAAGAAGCCAGTTCAGTATGTCGGCTTTGCGATGGGCATTTTCCCTATTTACTGACTAATGCCTACCGACTGGTCGATTCAGTCGGAACATAAGTGGCAGATCGGTGGATCTGAAAGGAAGAACTAAACTGAGCCGCTGAGGCTGAGGATGGGCTCAGATATTCCACTGGTGCTCCCGAATGCATGCAGACATTTCAGTCTGCTTCACACACACATTTTACACTTTCATACTCGATGTTTCTCAACAGATAGAAGACAGAAACTCTAAAGCACGTTACACACTGATCTCAGATTATTTAAGGGTTTTGTTACATGAAAAGCTCATTAAAGGGCAGTCAAATTCACTGGGTTTATTTCCACTTTAAGCTTTATTGTTTCTGATTTGTTCTTGTTTCGATTACTCCGAAAGGCAGACTATGTGTAGAATGCTGCACATGTTAGCACATATTACGACGTCTATGTACAATTTTAAAATGCAGACGATGTTAAAGGGTTGGCACACCCAAATTCCAATCGACTGGAGATGGTCTCCATGGGCGTTTGGTAGAAAGTCGTTCAACTGTAAACTGTGTGCAGCGAGTGTGCGGACTGGCCGGAGTATCAGAGGCACTGTTTCTGGACAGTGCCTCTGATACAGACACATTGCTGTTGACTTTCTTGACTGCAGCATGAGCTAACCTCCACACACCTCCCTTGCATCGGTTTGGAGGCAGAAGTGTCGGAGACAGATACCTCAGAAATCAAACCAAAACTGTCTGCATGGAGAGATACCTCGAGAGGGAAGACAGAACACCTGTTTTTTGTAACTTGGTGAACTGACCCTTTAACTGATCACTTTACAAACGTTTTACACAGAACTTCCAATATTCTTCATTAATACTGTCTGCATAAGTCTGAAGGTCGGGCTGCAGTTTCTAAGGCTGCGTTAAGTGAGAGGAGCCATGCTGGAGTGCAGAGGGACCGGTACTCACTGATCTTCTCGATGGAGGCAGAGCCCTCTCCAAACATGCACAGAGCCCCATGCACTATTTTCCTGTGGAACCTCCAGGTGGCACTGAAGTCTCCAAATGCAATGTCTTTCCCATCTCTGGTCAGAACATCTGTGGTTACCTTCATCACACATCGGACAGGGGTGGAAAAGGAAGAAACAGAAATGAGCACCGCTGCTGCTAAGAAGAAGAAGACAATGAAGAAGACGACGAAGAAGAGGTATACCCACAGTTCTGGGTCTTCCTGCAAATATCTTTCCCTTCTTCAGCAGGACTTCTTTGGCGTGTGTGTGCTGGTTGACGATGATGACACAGTGGGAGCCCATCATCAGCGAGTACGTGTGTCCGTATTTCTCCTGCAGCGCTTTAAACAGCAGGTGAGGAGGGTGTGGGCTCCGCAGGCTCAGCAGACTGCCGATCAGGGGGAGAGCCGGGAGAGCCGGCAGGCGGGGCAGCTGCTGGGCATCACGCGCAGACATCCTGAGCTTCAGCTGCAGCGCTAACAAAGCCAGTCCCACGGCCAGAAACACACACAGACACAGAAACCAAGCCATACCCGTAGCAGAGCGCCCTGACGGGGGGGTCTGGTTCAGCGGAGGCCTCTGCACGAAGGCCCTGAGCTGCTGCGGGGCCACGCTTTTATGCAGCTCCTTCAATGCCAAATCCTTGACTCTGAATATTTAAGGCTGGGCCAATTTCAACAAGATAAGATGACACACAGAAAACCATGACGAAACAGATCCACATTCCAGAGGCCCCGAGCTGCAGTCCTGCAGTGGTCCTCTGTGTCTGTAGCTGTTTGTGACAGCTGGAGAAGTGCTGACTGTGCACATGAACATTTTACACATAAAACGGGATCAGGTTGTAAATGATGATACGCTGCTATAGTGTGCATTGAACTGCCCAGCAGCATGTAAAGCTCCAGCCAGCGCAGATGCTTCAAATCCAACACAGCCATTATATAGAATAATAATAATATATATAATAGAATAAGAATATAATAAACGCAGATTTCAGGACTTGTACTTGCAGGATGTTTTACGCTGCGGTCTCTACTTTTACTTAAGTCAAGAATCTGAATGTGTCTCACAGTTGGCAGTGACTTCTTCCTGTTCTTTTCTTTGTTCTGTTGTTCTCAAATTGTCTTTAAATTGCAACATATGTTCAACACATTTGGTCAAAGTCTACAAGCAAACACCAGGCCAGTAAACTTTATTTACATAGCAGAGACGTCACAAAGTGCTTCACACAAGAAGTCCAAACTAACGGTCCTGGACCGAGGAGCAACCAGCAAACCCTGATCAGAGGCCCTCAGAGACCTGCTCCAGTCACCATGTCGAAGTGATCACAGTAACCTGGAATCGGATTCTGAATTTGATGGGGAGCCAGTGAAGAGTGCCGCCCTTTGGAGGACCTGGTCTAAAGCTCTGCTGAGGCAGGTGAAGAGGGGCTCCAGTACACAGACTAATGGACTCCGAAGAGTCTTCATCCGAACTCTGACGGTGCAGAGAGGCCTTGTTACAGATCAAAAGCGTGTGCTAATGGAATACGGAGGAAAGTCGATGTAAGTTTTAGCTTTGCAGCTTGTGAATGATGACGTGCGACGGAATCCCGTCATCAGTGCAGTGGGCGCGGTGCCGTCTGTTTTGGCCCTGCCCAGGCACCGTCGCTAGCACACTCAGGAAATGGCTTCAGAGTCCCAGCCGCGGTTTGGCCAGTCCGTCAAAGGGTTATTATCCGACAAGGTGGGCTCCTGTAGCGGGGATGTGATCGCACTGACCCGCCAAGTGCTGAAGGGATCCCGCAGTCAGGAGGTAAAACCGCGCCGGTGATTTCACGCAGAAAGGGTCGCTGCTGCTAACACCAACAGCCTCCGCGGGCTAGCACGCAGCGCCACCTGCCGGGCCTCCGTCACAAGGGCTTTCATGTGGGAAACTCCGCTAAATGGTTTATTTAGTAACTTGATACCGCTAATGCAAGCTAACTAGTTAGCAGGATTCAGTTCTGGAACAACGTTTTTCCATTTGCCAGGGCGAGCATGCTAACATGCTAATGAGCATGCTAACATGCTAATGAGCATGCTAATGAGCATGCTAATGAGCCCAGCTCTGCCTGCAGCGCTGCCGGGACACGGCCTTACTGTGAAACGCCGTCAGGACTCTGTTCACCGGGTTTGGTTCCTGATGACTTTACTGTTTATCAGAACGAAATGAGGCAAGCATGGGGGGCGGGGCCCGGACCCGGACCCGGGCCTCACCGCCCCCGGACCCGGGCCTCACCGCCCCCTGCACCAACACACAACTGTACTCGGGGATTCTGGTCCTATTTATTGAACTCCGTAAATGAGAGTGGAGGCAGAGCAGCCGGAGGACATCAGAGGGAAACCAGAACACATGTTCTCCATGAAACATGACCCGGCTTGAGGAAAATCAGTCAATAAAGTTGTTTCGTCTTTTCCATCCTCTGCACATGCGCAGTGTAGATGCTTACGCCAAAACGCCACGAAGAAGACCAACTTCCGCTGCCGAGGGCCGCCATTGTGTCTGCGTCCCGGTCCCTCCACCGTTGCGCTAATGTTGAGTCGTTGCTCACCGTTCCGCCCTCTCTGCTGTCCTTTGTCTGATGTGAAACGAATAGTTTGGAACGATTTGTCTGACAAAAGCAAACAATTTGAAGACAGCACCTTGGGCTTTAGGACGTTTAAATGTTTGACATTTTACAGAGCACATGAAATAATCAGTTGTTGTCTCTTCCAGCTTCTTGGCCAAGCAGCAAGAAACATGGTCATTCAGGAGGATGCCATCCTGCACTCTGAGGATGTAAGTATGAAGGTATGCAGTCTGATTATGCAACATGCCGTGGGAGGAGATCACAGTGGAAACACTAATCCGACAACAGTAGCACAAACTACAGGCTCGACGCCGCTCCGAGAGCCGTTTCCCACAGATTCCGTTCCACCGGGGTTCTCTCTTGTGCTTGTGACGAAGTGAAGTAATAACAGGTCAAGGTGTCTGCTCTTGCTTTTATGATCCATAAGATGGCTCAGTTCAACATCATTATCATCTGTCTTCCAGAGTCTGAGAAAAATGTCCATTATCACCACACATTTACAGTACCAGTGAGTATCATTCAGCTGTTCGAGTACAAGTATGTGAAACTCGTTCATTTCTGTTCAAACTGGAAGTGAATATTGAAAGAGTCTCTCTGTCTGTCTCTCTGTCTGTCTGTCTCTCTGTCTCTCTGTCTGTCTGTCACTCACTAAGGCAGGAGGCCATCCAGAAGAAGTGAGTCTAAACACTCCACTGTTGATGCTTCGGCAGGAACAGCTGACATCGCTGTCTCAACAGTAAGCCACAGCAGTGACGACGTGCACTGACTCTCCTGTGTTTGCTCCTTTCCATCCTCCAGTGTGGAGCACTCCAAAAACCTGCAGGACCAGCTGCGACACTTGCTGAAGTGACGGAGCAGAAGAGGACCTCAGGGGGGGCGGTCTCAGTCGCGGGTTCAGCGTTTGCCCACACGGATAATCTGCCATAACTATGCTTTGTAGCACGCTGCTGGCCGGTACAGTTGGGACTGTCATCATTTCCTGTTTTGGAAGTGATGTGCTGCTCTGTATCAAACACACACACAGGCACTGTGTGTGTGTGTGTGTGTGTATATACACACATTACTATTATTATTATTTATTTATTTTCCCCTATACACTTAAAGGTCCGGTGTGGAACATTTAGGAGGAGCTGTATGTAATATAATATTCATAAGTATGTTCTCATCAGTGTAGAATCACCTGAACATAAGAAGCGTTGTGTTTTCGTTCCCTTACAATCAGCCTTTATATCTGCAGAGGGAGCGGGTCCCCTTCCACGGAGGCCGCCATGTTGCACCGCCATGTTTCTACGGGAGCCCAGAACGGGCAAACCACTAAATCCTCCACACTGGACCTTTAAGGTGGATTCATGCATTGAAAAGTGTGGTTTGGGATTTCATTGTGTGTGTAGTCATTTTTGCCATTTAGGTTTTGAGAGGACAGTAATTAAACAAGAAGACATTTTACACTGTGGAATAAGATGAAAAATTTTCATTTGGGAAAAGTTTTGGCTAGGACACAGAGTCCACATCCCTTGTGGTTCAAGGATGGAGCAGATCTTGGCAGCGTGCACTGCAGGGGAGCAAACAAACGCGTTAAAGCACCTGCTTAAGCCCTATCGGGTGCTCAGGCTTCGCGGGTCGGCCCAGGGGACAGCGCCTACGCTTCTTAGTCTAGTTTAATGTGCATTCAAAAAGATTACTGCTTTAACATGTAGTTTCCATTTTGTGACAGCTTTAATTTGAAGACAACTGTCGTGACATGAAACAAAGAGGGTCAGCAGCGTGCCACCTAAAAATGAAACGAGGCCCTACACACAGTTGATTAGAATTAAAGATTGAGCAAGACTTGAGTTATTCTAGCGGCACACTCCAGACTCACAGCTGCGTGAACAGGAAATGGAAAGTCTATATTAAAAGAATATTTCTCCATAAAGCTGAGAAATTCTAACCATTATCTGCTCCGACTCATGATGAGGGACGAAGTTATCAGCAGCCTGAAGGCCCAACAGCTGCTCGGCCCTGACGGCGGCCCTGAAGCCCCGCTGCTGAGGCTTGTTACCTAATGCAGCTGCACGTGTTGTACAAACTGGCCTTCAGTGACAACCAGGCTAGTCAGCAGAATCCATGTGTGTAGATAGTTATAGAATCTTAGTAGTAGATATTCATCTCTAAGGTTGCTGTGTTTTTGAGAGACTGCAGATCTGAGAGAAACACTGGAAGCAGCGGTAGAACATTTCTGTCATTCGAGACGTTTTTTAACCGTGGTTGATCCAGTTTACCAGACAGCATTCCATATACTTCATAGTGTATTACTGTTAAACTCTTAACTGTGGCTTGGAAGGTACAAAAACACAAACAATATGGAAATGGTTCTTAAGTAAACTATATGATTCGTACTCTATTTTCAGTGTCTGAAGAATACCGTGCCTGCTGTCCACATCAAACCCTTCAGAGTTTTCCAATTGTCAGATGTTACAAACATTTGGGAATATGAGGTCCAAAGCTTCTTTGCCTTGGGAACAGCAGTTGAGGAAAGCCTCCCACCACGTGAGGACTTCTCCTCCACGTTGGCTTCTAAGCTTCTAAAATCTGAATTGGATCTTTGTATAGAAGCAAATGTTCCTCTTGTGCTGGGCAGACGTGCAGTACAGTCTGCGTGATGTCTGTGCTTGACATTTTCGAAAGACATTTTCTTTTTTTCACTGCATTGGTTCTTTTAACTTCATCTGTTAAATTGCTCTATTTTAATCTTAATGATGTATTTTTTTTTACTGAACTACATGTACATCTCTTGGTTTTGTCTTTGTGAACGACTGTAACTCGTCTGAAAGGTGCTATGTGCTGCACGCCTCTCCCTCCACCTTCAAACCTTTTGCCTCGTCTCAGTGCATCACAGCTGAAAAATTCCTCACGCATTGTATCTTATGTGAGAATGTGTGATGGTCTACATTATTACATTATTTATTCTTATTATTTTGGTATGTAAATGTTAAAAAGCAGATCTTGAGCTCAGTGAGACTACCTGTTTAAATAAAGGATTAACTAACAAAAACTCTTCTAAAGCCTTTAAACCTCCACAGTCAAACTTCAGCGAACCTCTGACCTGTATAACTGAGCTGTCTGCTTGTCAAATGAAGGACTCAGGAGGAGTTTTTGTTCAGTATTGGCCTTCAGCCCATATCTAACCCCCCCAACGCCTCAGGCACAGAGCTGGCCTCGTCCCACGTGCCGCCAGGCCATTTTCAGCTCCTTTCTTAAACCTTGAGTCTAAATAACGTTCTTCCCCTGCGACAGCACGTCGTCTTATCAGAGCCTCGAGGTCTGCGAGGGTACAGGTCCGGGGACAGCGGCTCATCGAGGAAGACCTCGCATCTTCTGCCTCAGAAATCTTTTCACCTCAAGACTAAACACTGTTTGTGCTGACCGGTCAGGCTAATAATTATTTCCAAAACATGCAAGTTGTCATTTCTACAGAAACCACAAGCATTTTTCTAAGAGCAAACTCTGACACAGCGTTTCATAAGTTCATACATTTACTGATGCTTATCCCAGCATCCACTGAGGGACCTTCACTTAAATCTCCAACTGAAAACAAATGAAGGGAAAAGCCACCATAAAGTGCGTTAGTAAGGTGTTGTTCCAGAACAGCTTCAGTGCTCCTGGTCATAGATTCTCCAACTGTGTGGAACTCATTCTTTCAAAAGAAATTCCCTCATTTGGTGTTTTGCCGATGATGTGTGCCAAACATGTCACTCCAAAATCTCTCGTAGTTCAGGTGGGTTGCGATCTGGTGACTGAATGCCATGGCATACGATTCACATCATTTTCATACTCCTCAATCCAGCCCCGGCCCTGTATAAAAGCGTCTGCATTATTATGTTTCCACACACATTCAGGTTTTGCCTTTAATTTGTCACTTGTCTTTTTCCCCTGAGCAAATAGTCCCAATCAAAACTGTCCACAGTGACCCTCTGGATGATCCAGAGCTACCAGGACACTGTTTCAGGAGAGACCCATTACTGTTGAGTTTTGTTTACTGTTGCCATTTTTCACTGCTTTGGGTAGCACAAAGGAAAGTCTATGCACCTCCATTGTAGTGGGGGTAAACAGAAATTTCAGACATATCTCAAATCCTGGACAAACAAAACCAAAAGTATCTGCATGGAGATACCAACAGAAGAAGTGAGAAAGGAGTGAAGAACACTAAATGAATACTTCTGAAGCAGAAACAAAACACAATTTTATACAATAATGTGCATTATACCAAAGGAGACAGACAAAGTGTGCAACCACCCTTGTGGTCAAAGGTTCCATGAAGGCACGTGCCCTTAAAATCTATTTATCACAGCAGTTTAGTTTGTACGAGCATTCAGCGCCCTCTGCTGGGAGCTTGTTGTTAATGAGTGTAACATCAACAACATAGTGCGGATTTCAAATCCGCACACAGCTTGGCAGCATGGATATGTCAAACACCACTATTGTAATCGTGTGTGTGCACGTGGTTCTCGCCTCATTGTCGAAGTGCTGTGAACTCCTCCCAGGTTAGGACGGCTCTCCTACATCCAGGAGGAGATATGGTGACATTCCCTAAGAAAGCTGATTAAATGCTAATTACTTGGTTTGCTTGGTGCGTGAGGTGGAGCGGTACCAAGTTGGGCTCACCTCTTCGCATAGCTATGTGTCTGGAACCAAACTCCTGGAGAGGGTCTGGACTCTCTCCTTTTCTGGAGTTGCCCAGGGTCCTGGAAGGGATACCGCCTGGGGTTCTGCTGGGGGACTTCAACACTCATGTGGGCACCGATGAAGAAACCTGGAAGGCGGTGACTGGGAGGAAGGGCCTGCCTGATCTGAACCTGAGTGGTGCTTTGTTGTTGTACTTCTGTGCTAATCATGGACTGGCCATAACAAACACCATGTTCGTGCATAGGGTGGTTCATAAGTGCACTTGGTACCAGAACACCGTAGGTTATCATCAGATCTGAGGTCGTATGTCTTGGACACTTGGATGAAGAGAGGAACAGAGCTGTCAACTGACCACCACCTGGTGGTGTGTTGGATCAGATGGTGGGGAGGCTGCTGGACAGACCTGGCAAACCCAAAAGTGCAGTGAGGGTGAACTGGGATAATCAGGTGGAGGCCCCTGTCCGCAAGGTCTACAACTCCAACACCTGGAAGAATTTCTTGTGCATCCCGGGGAAGATTGGGGACATGGAATTAGAGTGGACCATGTTCAAAGCCCCCATTGTGGAGGCGGCTGCTAGGAGTTGTGGTCAGAAGGTCGTTGATGCCTGTCGTGGCGGTAACCTAAGAACCCGCTGGTGGACACCAGTGGTTAGGGAGGCCATCAAGCTGAAGGAGGAGGCCTTAAGGGCTTGGTTAGCCCAGGGGTCTTCTCTGGGTCGGGAGTGAGTTACAGCCCCGAGTGAAGGGGCATTCAAGTATCTCGGGGTCTTTTCACGAGTTAGGGTAAAATGGAGTGCGAGATCGACAGGCAGACTGGGGCGGTGTCAGCAGTAATGCGGGTGCTGTACTGGACCGTTGGCGAAGAGAGCTGAGCTGGAAGGCAAAGCTTTCAAAGTCAGTCAATCTACGTTCCAACCCTCACCTATGGTCATGAGCTTTGGATAGTGACCGAAAGAACGAGATTGTGGATACAAGTGGCTGGAATTAGTTTCCTTTGTAGGGTGGCTCACCCTTAGAGATAGGGTAAGGAGCACGGACATCTGGAGGGAGCTCGGAATAGAACCACTGCTCCTTAGCGTCAAAAGGAGCCAGTTGAGGTGATTCGGGCATCTGATCAGGATGCCTTCTGGAGGTTTTCTGGGTATGTCCAACTGGTAGGAGACCCCGGGGTAGACCCAGAACACGCCAGAGGGATTATAGATCTCACGTGGCCTGTGAACGCCTCAGTATCTGCTATGTAAGTGAGGATACATTCAATAAAATATTCACAAAAAATGAACAGACAAGAAAGCCTTTGGTCAGGTCTTTGGAGAAGAGGCTCAAGTCCTGGGAACACCTGAGCAGTGTTTGGTTTGATGGATGAGAAAAAACAGGATATCTGATGGCATACAGCTTTTCAGTCTGATGTGACTGAGCACAATAATGGTGGTGAGAAGCTGGGTAAGTGGGTGAAGCACATGAACTAACAGCAGGCCTGTCGTTATCAACAGTTAGTGGCAGCTTTGGGCTGGAAGAAAATGCAGTTAGCATTGAAGCACGTCAATAGTAATTACCCACAGATGTAAATGGTTGACAGAATATTAGAATTTTAAGGGTAACTAACGTTGACAAAAATACAAGTACAATATCAGATCAGAAAATTTATTACAAACATCAGTCATGACTCAAATGCAGTGTTGTTGCTTTTCAACATTCTTCCAAACAGGCAA
Organism: Siniperca scherzeri; assembly: GCA_027580175.1. Taxonomy (NCBI): domain Eukaryota; kingdom Metazoa; phylum Chordata; class Actinopteri; order Centrarchiformes; family Sinipercidae; genus Siniperca; species Siniperca scherzeri. The sequence continues at coordinate 29,536,599 of CM050841.1, read as the reverse complement.
CATTTCAAATAAAACAGCAAAAAAGGCAACTTCAACACATGCATTAACTATTGCTGATAAAAATAAACATTCATTTGGTTCACTGTACACTTGAGTATGTCTGATTATCAAAGTCTAAGATAGCTTTCAAAGCTGATGGTAATCGTTGTCATTAAAACAGGCATGCTCGGCAGCTCTGAAATGACTTGAATATGAAAGTGTGAAAAATTTTAATCATTCGTACGGCTTACTTTGGGGGCATCCAGACTGAAACATGGCAGAATCACACATTCAGTGAAAAAAGGCTGGATTAGCCTACTCTGAATCAGAGCTTTTCAAGGGCCACAGTCCACCTAATCTAAGGATCAATACTGCGTGATCACTTCATCAGATCTGACTTTTTTTGGCAAACAGGTCCTCCTGTTAAATCACAGGTCCTTGAAAATCAAGGCAGTAACATCAAAACATGATAATAATCTAAGAAAAATAACCGTATCGGCACTAAAATATACTAAAATACACTACTGCATCGTCACGTTGACAGTATCTGTGGGGGCAGTGCATACAGAAACAGGCCCACAGGGGCAGCCAGTCACAGCACTGTCAGCATGTTTACAGCACACAGAACTGGTGACAGTCCAGTCAGGTAACAGCAGCTTCACTATAGAAGACCATTACACACACCAAGCCTTCCAAATGACAAAAATACTAACACTCATGGTAAATCAAAATGATAAGACAGTATGACAACTTTAGATAGTAGGCAAAACAAAAGCAGCCATGAGACACTTCAACTTCTAATTCATTCTAAGTCATATCTATGTTTTATGACTGGTGATGTAGTGCACCATAAAGCATTATGAATGCATCAGAATTCACCATGAATGCCCCCATAACGCACTATAGATGTGGTCTTCATAGAAAGGGTTAGCACAATTCTAAATAGAAATTAGGAGATACTAGTCAAACTTTTAAATGAAAACTTATGAGATAGTCCAAAAAGTCAAAATGATTTTGTTTGGTTTTTTGCTGGCTGAAATGGGCTTCCACACCTTTCACCCGTCATTCTTCAGATGAAAACAATTCACCATTCATGTTCAAAATGTACTTTCACCAGTTATTCTCATTCACACTCACTGTATCAACTCAAAGTGCGATGGCCGAGGCAGTAACCGTTTCCCAGTCCTTTGTGAACATTGTGCAGGGTGTAATATAATTTAAAGACACATAATGCAGCCAGACTGCATAACAGCGAGGATCTCCGGGTGAAAACCTTGGGCCCGGAGTCATTTCGATGCTGTGGGATACGGGAAGTGGTCCTATTTTACAACACAGCGAGGGGAATTACTGGGTAAACAAGCAGGTGAAGTTTCTCTAAGCTGCTATCATGAGCTGTTAGCATGTGATATGGTGTAAGCCATTTCCTGTTGACTCCAGCTCACCACAGCAGGCATTACAAACGCTCGGCTTCTGGACTGAAATGTTTTATGACTGTGTTCAATACACCAACTACAGTTCAATTTTCTTCCAGTAGAAATCCACCCTCAGATGTGCTGTTATTTAGTTCCTACATTTCCCAGAATCCCACCCAAAAGAAGGGATGAAAGCTCGTTGCTTTTCAACAGCGAGGCAAGTCGATGACAACACAGGTGATCCGAACACGTTGCCTTGATGCTGCACTGCATTCTGCCCTGTTGATGCTGGAAGTGGAAACAAATGACACCTCAAAAACAATATGGTCCCAAAACTGCATGTGACTAATGCGGCTGCCTCGACAGTTTTAGGGTGGATTGTTCCTTTAAGCTAGGTTAACCTTCACCTCAGTGTTGCACGAGTTAAATTGAGACGTATGGTGCAGGAGTAAGAAGCATGGCAGTGAACTGTTTACAGTACAAATGAATAAATGCATACTGGACTCTGGCTCCTGATAACCCGAAGGATCCCCATCCAAACGGACCCAACAGAGCCACGGGGACCGAACAACGAACAGCTGCCGCGCCGCAGTTCTTCTCTTTCACTTTGTAGCCACATCTTCGCTTCCCTTTGAATCTTATACTACAAACAGACATGAATCTAAACTCACTTTAGAATTCTCTTTGACCTGTGGACAGGTACAGTTACCACTTGGATGTACAGTCAATATCACATACAAGACCAGGTCCAAGAGTGGTAGAGTGTACCTGTTCTTCAGCTGTTACAGCCCTGAAGTTATTAATCAAAGAAAAGATCAACTAAAACATGAAAAGAGGATGTACTGGATGTGAGAGCAAGGCTCATCGGCAGACCCCTCTGCTCTTCTTCCTCCATCTACTCCTCCTCCTCCTCCTCCTCCTCGTCGTCATCCTCGTCGTGGCAGTGGGTGATCTCCTGTGGAGCCTGAGGGAAGAAGTGGGGGGGCTGGATCTCGCTGATGGATCGGGTCAGCTGGTGCCGTTTGCACTCCATCTCCTTGAGGTCGACGTCGTGGCGGTTTCGTGTGGCCAGCGGCGACTCCGTGTCGATGATGCTGACGTGGGTGTGCTCCACCGTCGACTCATGGGGCATCTGGGAGGGAGGATTTTTAATGTAATGCCATCAATCAAAAACATATGAAGCGCAGAGGACAGAAACATTTAAGGCTGTTTAAACTTTGCCCTGAGTGAATCTTACCAGCACGTGTGCAGCTCTGAACAGATAGCTGAAGGGGTAGTACAGCAGGTTGATGAAGGAGGCGGCGTACAGGTCAGCGTAGCGCATCACTTGGGAGGCAAACAGCGTCTGTCGGGATCCGCTGCGAAACAGACTTCCCATCATGCCGTAGCACATGTCCATGTCATGGGTCACTTTCTGGAAAGGACACAGACATGCATGGCAACATTTCATTTAATGATATTTTTCTTCAACCCTGAAGAGTTTAGCAGACAGGATTTGTCTTTTAGGTTTAATATTTAATATTTCTATGCAAGGATCATCTTTTATTTTCAAAGAGTCACAGTTTTAGTGTCATCAGTGGACCATATGCTGTTTCAGAAGACCTTCCCAATTAAAGAGCTGGAACCTGCCCTGATGTTGCTGACACAGGAACACAAAACACTGGGACAGCCTCAAATGCTCAGAGATTCCCTGGACTCTGCACACGGCTTCCATTGTGATTATGAGAATGGCTAGAATGATGACCATACAGCCAGTGTTGTCTTCTTTATGTCACACACTTGATAGTGCTCTCCGCTCCTGCACCTACTACACCACGACCATCAGTGCTGAGACCAGGCTCAGTAATATTTACTGACTGGCTTGTGAATGTGTCCATGTAAACAACGTGAGACACCAGCGGGGACATTGAGAGTTCTTCAGGAGGCATTTGTCACAACGCTCACCATAAATGTTGAAGAGTAGTCGGAATCCAAATATTGGCAATATCAGCAACTTTAAATTTCACACAATTATTCTTTCAAAATCTTATACTGCTTGACTTCTATGTTTAGTGCGGCTCTTTTTTAAGGGAAAGACAGGAGGAAGAAATGTGTCGGAGGACGTTGTACCTTAATCCGTCTCTGCAGTGAGCTGATGTCAGGCCTCTCATTGCTGCTGCTGTCCAGATGCCTGAGGACAAAACAGTGTACTGTGATCTGTGAGCCCAGCTCTATTTAAGATATGGTTTCCACATCAGCCCTGCAAGGCAAGCTTAAATAACACGCTGCCGGCGCCCACACTCCTCTTTCTGTAAACAGAGACATCCTACAGCCCTGGTCACTTTCATATCCTCAAGTAAAAGCCCACACGTATTTACTTATAGTAGATCTTCTCCTCCAAGAATCGCCACCTTATCGTGGTGGAGGGGCTTGTGTGTCCCTGTGAGCCTGGGAGCTGTGCTGTCGAGGGCAATAGCTCCTGGTAGGGTGTCCCAAGGCGAGGGGAGGGGCCAGACTATGAATCGTGCAAGAAGGAGCTGCAGCACATCGCCTTTAAATAAACCAGTGAAACACTCTCTAACCAGTATATGCATTTCAATCAGTATGACAAAAATTAGAGTTTAATGTGATTAAAGCAGGAACACTGGTAAAGCAGAAATCAGTGCAGTTCAATAAAGTTTGAGGTTGAGCAGAAGTACGTTTGAGGTGTCCTGACATATTCAACAGACACCTGCTAGCCAATTAAAACACGGATTTTCTGTAGCCATGTTAGAAAAGCATGGATATGACAATGCATAGGTGTGATTGCATGATTGTTGACGAAATCCAATAAAGTGGCAGAGCATCACCTTTCAGGCTAATTACATAGAGGAGATACGACTGGAAAGATTTTTACAGTGTTGACCCCAAAATTCTTCTTGTACTAACATTTCATTTAAAGTTTCCCCACCAGAATCTCTAAAAGGTGCAGTAAGAACTTTAAAATAAATACACAACACACAGCTACCTTAACAAAGAGGAACTCACTTGTAAAGCTCTGCGAGGAAGCAGTCCAGAGACTGAAGTTCCTCAAATATGGCTGAAAAACAACAGCTAGCATTAGTACATCCCGTCACATTTATAGTGGTTTAAATCTTTAACCAGGCAGTCCCACAATATGACAACACTTTTCCAAGTGATCTGAGCTGCAGTTAATTATTTCATGGTCACATCTGGTTACACCTTGTGAAATATAGACCACTGGAAACCAACATAAAACTCCAGCCCAGTCACATGTTCTGTCACACGTGGTACTGTAGGAGTATTTATAGGTTGTTTATTAGGTAACAGTGAACTACAGCTGAGTTCTGTTACTGCTGGATAACACGGTTTTACTGAATTCAAACAGTGGCGTTATAAAGCTGTATGGATGTATGAGTGTGCATGCGTCCAGTCTCACAGCTCTTGTCAGTCCAGACATGCAGCTCCTGGGCCAGCTCAGGTATCACCAGGAAAGTCCTCCAGCCCTGACGCTTCTTGGATTTGAGAATGTCGCCGAAAATGTGGTCTCCAATGTAGATGATGTCCTTTCCTTTAGCACCCAGCAAGTCACACACCATGTCTGAAGAACCTGGGAGGACAAATATGGCATTTTCAACATCATAATGTCATTTTGGGGACTTTTATCCACACTATCAAAACCTATGATACTTAATCCATGATGGTTTTATACGAAGTTGCAATTATAGCTGAGATTAAACCTCTGCCAGGTTTCTGTTACACTGGCTATTCTAAACACCAGGTGTCTGGTGAAAAGGGAGTGACGAGTGAGACGTTCCCAGCGGCGGGGGTGTGTTTGGGTCAAAGACCTGGATAGTAAACATGAGCATCACCACCTGCTATGACTAAAAAAAACTAAGGAGGAGCTCCGTGCAGAACGCCTCGGGCTGGGAGCTCTGCGTGACAACTGCCTGCAGGAAATTCTTTGGAACCCTAACCACGAGTACACCGGGTGTTACATTACAGGCTGGTGGTTCCAATGCTATCCAGACTTCAGTGTTTTTATGAGTCAGCACATCATGTCTTTTATTCCTGTGTTGCACAATGGACCGTTTCCTTTTTTTCTTCAAGCTCTGTCACAAATCTATTACTATCAGTAGTCTATTACTATCAATGCAGTGAGGAAAACTGCAAAGAATGGGACATAGGCGAGACCAAACAGCCACTTCACAAAAGACTTTATCAGCACAGACGACACGCTAACTCGGGATCGCAGAGCGCCGTGCGTTTGCATCTGAAAGCTACAAACCGCACATTTGAAGACAGCGAAAACCACTGAGCCTGAAAACAACAGGCCTGATTACTGATTACTGGGCCATCATGGAAACAAAAGAAGGGCAGTTTCAGGTGAAACTAGGCAGGTAAACAGCAGACACTCAGGTAGACTCCTCCCTGAGGGCGGGGCTTAAGCAACACAGAGTAGCTTAAATTTCTGAGTTCTCAGACCATTTTCACAATTGAGAATGACTTCCGGATGGGAGCCGAAACGTCTTGATTCTGAAAACAGCGTCCAGACGACTGCGACTGAAACCTTTTCTACGATGGAGCGCTCCTGGACGAATGAGGGACGACACCGTCCTATTACTATCAGATACATTCACATAGTGCGACTATTTTTATATTTCTCAACTAATTAGAACTGCAAATGTAATATAGCCCTGTTTCACATTCCTGATGTAAACACACTTTTTATCAGCATCACAAAGTGTTCATTTTGATTTAGATCTAGTGTAGTCTGTGTACAGCCGCTTGAGTTGGGCTTAAAACCATGTGATGTAATGAATCAGTTAAATCCCAATCTGCTACTCTGCTGTGAAGTGAGAAATTAGAAAATATCACTCCCAGACACACTTAGGTGGGTGTTTGTGTGAATATTTCAATTCTTAAAGCAAATTAATTCAGAAAAAAATCGGACAAGCTGTGTTAAGAAGGTTCCTTATTTACCTCCAGAGTAAACAATACCATGCTGGAGAGGTCCGGTGTACGTGCCGATCTTCAGCCGACCCGTGGTCTGAAAGAAACCGAGACGGAGTCACACACTCATATACAGTATTTATTTATCTGTATACAGCAAAAATGTGGTTGACGCAGCTCTTTCTAAACTGGAAATTGTATTTTAAATAACTGCACTCAAATATAAAGAGTATGGTATTTTGTCCATGTAGGCTTCTAAAGCACACTCACAGTGTCGACCTGCCGCAGCACCGTGCCCTCTCCAAAGAACATGGGCTTACGGGCGTCCACCAGGATCAGGTCAAAGTAGGACTGCCAGGGCCGGTGGGGCGTACCCGGCTGCAATAAACACGCACACACAAACACCATTTAGGATTGGAGTAAATCTGTACAGTACCGTGTCTGCTAACACCTCATCTCACTCATGATAAACGAGATCTGTTGTTACTTGAACACTATCATCATACCATATCTGTTCCAGAAATTTCTACTGAGATTCCTGACAAGACCAACGTTATTAAATCACAGTGTTACCTTCGGGCCGTGAGGAAAGTCAAACAGGTAGGTCATAATTTTCTGTAAGAAGACAGGAGAGTATTTAACATCCTGGTCCAGAACAACACAGAAAAGGGGAAACTATCCTCCATCATTAACATCGCCTGGCATTATTACTTCATCAGGCAACTTAAAGCACCACCATTCATGCAACGGTGAAAATTAATCAGGAAATTTGTCAGGAGTTTTTCTACATAAACAATAAAAACATAAAACAGTAGATTCTGGTTTGTCTGTAAACGTTCATCTCACCTCTGTGTATTTGTAATCACTGTTGGTGGCCAGAAATACTTTGGCTACTTCATTCATGCGACTGAGGAGGAGAGGAAGCTTGGGCTTGGTGGAGGAACAACAGAACAAACATCAACAACGCAGAAAAACTCAACAGCAAAAAACTGAGACTGAGCTAAAATGAGTTGTTTTACCACTACAGGGTAATACAGTATCGGTAACCCCACTATAACATAAAAGTCCAGGTTGGTATATAGCTGGTGTATATGTATAAGCAGACCTTATTGTGCTGGTTTACTTACATCCTTTACCACATACTTCTCCAGGTTTTCAACCGTTTTTTCTTTTAAGGACCCCTGTGAAAATACGTAAAACAGTGGACTGAGAAGATGGCCTACAGCTGCCTGGAAACAGCTTGAATGTGGAAAAGGAAAGGATTCTACCTTGAAATGAACCCAGTCCACGCCTTCTCGGACGTCCTGGAACATGCTCTTGTAGGACATGAAAAGGTCGCCTTCTTTGAAACCAGTCTCACAACTACAGACACAGTTAAAATCACGTTACCATTGGCATGTGTATAACACGGAACTCTGAGGACTCAGTGTCTCCCCCAGAACCGCGATGTTGTCAAGACAGAGAAGCTTCTGAAAGAGCATTTAGACCATCATGGGATACTGAAATTCCACTGAAACTCTGAACATCTGATTACTGTCCCTAAACAGGCTCTTATTCCGAAAGTCACATACAGTTCCATCAGCCAGGGTTCTGTATGGAACAGTGCGTACGCAGTACCTTGAATATCTGGAGCAGTTACTGAAGAAATCCACCAGGCAGGCAAAGAGGTAAGTTTCTGAGGAAGAAGAAATAAGACTAGAATCAGTGAGACTGGCTATAGACCTGAATATCAACATGAGAAATTGGCCACCAATTCTTTGCCTTTGGTTGCCATCAGTGGCAACTAGGGATGGGAATCGAGAACCGGTTCCAGTTCAGAATCGGTTCCCAATTGTCCAATCCATCGGAATCGTATGTCTCGGAGCTGATCGATGCCGCGCTAGTTTCTCTCCTCTCCTCTGTCCGCTCCCTGTGCTTCACCGAGGGCGGGGCTGAGCACGCAGACGCAGCGGGGGGGGGACAGCTGACGGCAACTGGTCACGTTACGCAACACCGTGGTGTTCTGTCGGGAGATGCAGTGACTTAAAGCAACAGTGAGCGATGTGTCATTTGTTAAGCTATGGGGAGAGGAAAAGCCCACCTCGGGGAGGGAAACACTACCGTCACTGTGTTCAGACTCAGACATAATACAACCGTCGCAATGATGCTGGAAACCAGTGCAGGCCTACTTGTTTCCCCCACACAGAAAATTAATCAGCAATCAATAAGGGAATCGATAAAGAATAAACCCATTAATATTTGTGGCATTGGTGATATTTAAATGTTGCTGTTACAGTCGGAACCGGAACCGGACCACGCTGCACGTGCGTTGGTGCGCAGGCCTCTGTTTGAGAGACAAGGGCGAAGCAAAGTAAGTGTCTGACTGCGGGGTGAAAAGTTCGACCAACCCGTCACCGTCACAGACAAAGATTCAAATTCTGACAAGAATTTTGTTCGGTTACTGTAATAAAGCTTTGAAACATTCTTTTATGTCACATTTTCATCATTTAGCCGACGTATAACCGCATAGTCCAAACCTGTACATAATGAGCCCGAAACTGCCTGTTTGTCTACTGGAACTGAAAGGTTACATCACACCCGCTCGCACACATTGCACCGGTCCAATTACAGTGCAGACATCATCAGTACCAACAATTCCCACCCAGTGGAGGACCTCAATATAGGCAGCACAATTTAAAGCTCTTATTTTTAGTAACTTTGTATGTCAGTTGTCTAAATCTTTTTTTTTTTTTTTTTTAAACTTTATACTAGCTCCACCTTCTCCAACACACACGTTTCTGACAAAATAAGCAATTTAAATCACGTTGGGCTCTGGTAACATGGGTAATTATCTTTTTTTATTTTCAAACTATTATTTTCTAGACTAAATGATGCACTGATAATTCAAACTAATGATCACAAGCCTGATGCTAAAACTGGCTAATCGTGTTCGGCCGATTCACCTCGAATACCTTAAAATCTTAAATGTCTGATTATATCATGTTTTAACACTCAGCCTCAGTTTTTAATTCGAAGATGAATAAGAGCTGTAGACTACTTTCTATTTGTTTTCTTACCTGGCAGGTTGAAGAGTGTGTTGAGGATGTAGAAGCGGTCTGTGTCTCCACGTTGAATAAATTTGTTGGGGTATATCTCTCTGATGTCAGGTCTACGCGGAGGGAGGACGACACACACATACAGGTGGTTAACGAGTGATGAAGAAGGTCGAACCAGCAGACACCAGTTATAACGCAGTATACATAGTTAATTATTTGCATTTCTATTAGCTCTCTGCAGTGGTCAGAAATGTCCATCTTGCTACATGCATGTGCTGTTAGAACCTGAGATTCTAACAACACGGGGCCTGCTCATGAAGACACTGCTCTACGGTGGTGCTAAGTTTAAATTCAGTCTATCTTGATTCTAATGTATGTAGCCTAGATGTTTTAATGGCTGCTTATAAGCCAGACTTTCCCTACAGTTTATCACGGCATTGTAGCCATGCTAGTGGCACGGCTCTAGGGATGGCAATGTTGGTCTGTCAGTCGGTCCACAACTTTGGTTCAGACTAGAATTTCTCATCAGCTACTCGATGGATGGCCATTAACTTTGTACAGACATCCGTGGTGCCCAGAGGACGAAGCCTCCAGCGCCACCAGCAGGCGGAGAGCTTCACTCATTCTGTCAAATATCTCTACTTTGTGTTTACTGCTATTTAGCTAATGTTAGCATGCTAACATTATGGTGAACATGGTATAAATGTTATACTTGCTTAACATCAGCATGTTAGCATTGTCATTGTGAGCATTTAGCTCAAAGTACATCCTCACAGCGCCGCAGGCATGGCCCGCAGGCATGGCCCGCAGGCATGGCCCGCAGGCATGGCCCGCAGGCATGGCCGCAGGCATGGCCCGCAGGCATGGCCCGCAGGCATGGGCGCAGGCATGGGCGCAGGCATGGCCGCAGGCATGGCCCGCAGGCATGGCCCGCAGGCATGGGCGCAGGCATGGCCCGCAGGCATGGCCCGCAGGCATGGCCCGCAGGCATGGCCCGCAGCCTCTTAAAGAATGCTGTTGTAGGTGGGCTGGAGGAAGGATCTAACTGTGGATAAGTGATTTTAGAGATGTGGTGCCTTATGTTGACAGCTCAGTGGGAGCAGTGGACCTCACCCCCTCAAGAAGTTGAATCCGTGCACACACACCAGGATGTTCCCGTAGGCATCCACTTTGAGCAGGTTGCCATACATTGTGTCAAACACCAGACCTCTGAGAACAATGGAGACATGTGAGTGAAGACAGGAAATACAACTGGAGAGTGAGAATTTGTTGCACTGGTATTCAAATATCAAGTCAGCATTCAAACAGATTTCAGAAACGCAGGGTTTTGTGAACCAGCCTGGTGGGGAAGGACGGGTCGTAGACAAAGTTGAGCAGCTCTTGTGGATATCCAATGGACACCAGCGCTCCACTGTCAAGTCGAAGCCCAGCGACTCATACTCAGGAGACTTATACACTAGACAGACAGACAGACAGACAGACAGACAGGGAGACAGGCTCATGAGCACAACACACATATCACCCCGCTGAAGGCAGTGCACCAAAAAACACAGAGCGTTTACCTGAAATGATATTATCTGCACCATGCAGCAATGTCTTCATGCACAACATTTCCTCGGGCAGCCACCCAAACACATTTGTCCTAAAACTATTTTAAATATTCAAAACCTTCAGGTCTGCCTGGAAATGCAGTTCCAGACAGGGATGCATTCAAATACATTGTGGAGATTGGAAAAATGACTTCTCTAATCATGTGTTAGCTCATAAATGCAGCTGACACTCATGCATCACGTGTCACAGCTGTCCACGAGCACGGAACCACGGAAAACTAGTCCTCAGTTTACGAGCCATTAATAAGGTCTGCTTTACTGCTGGGACTGTGGCTTAGTGGCTGAGCGGGTCACAGCTTTTTACACTCGATCCTGCAAAATTAATGAGATCACAAAGACTAACGATTTTCAAATCAAGGAAATTTCTATGAAGTTCGGTCTCATTTTTTAGTTTATATTAAGAAGGAAACGTACTAGGAAGAAATATAAATATACATAACTGCTATTTTTAGCAGGAAAATGTGTTGCCCCATTTTTCTTAGATTAACATTATATTTGATTGTATTTTTTATGTTTATTGGCTTGTCTTATATTATTAGCATTAGCTAACTTTACTTTACACAAAACAAAAAACAGGCAACAATTTGCAGGCAACATGTAATGAAAAATTCTTAACAAGGAGTGGGCTGGATCTGTCCCCCCGGCCGGTAGCTTGAGACCCCTGCTTTAAGGAAACCTTACTGCTTCCTACAGTGCTGTAAATCGTTTAGTGTCGGAGCGAATCACGGCCGGGGGGCAAGAGCTGAGAAGCACAGAGCCTGAAACGAGGAGCCGGTCTCATAAAACTGGTTCTGAATTGGATTATTTTTATGCAGAAAACATTGGATGTTGGTCAAATTGGCAAGCACTATTCCTTTTAGCTTTTTTTTTTTTGCCAGATTGAATGAATTTGCTTTAATTCACAAATTCCAGGAGGGACTGAGCAAATGAAAAAAGATGAACAAACACAACTTGTGAGCGGCAAAACAGAATCAAGCGGGACTGAAAAGCTGAAGCCATTCCTTCATCAGATGCCACTTTCTTCACTGAACTGCATCGGTGAGACATTCAGTGGCAGCACTTTCAGAATCAGAAACACTTCATTGATCCCCGAGGGGAAACGCTGTTACAGCTGCTCGCTGTCAGTCAGCGCACACAGGAACAGAAGCACTGAGCAAATCCGAATATAATACGCTGTAATACAGGCAAGATTCATTAAGTACAAAGTCTACATGCAGACGGTACAGGCTCCAGCACTACAGTTTGACCTTCGTGTGTTTTTAAGGCCGACGCCACAAGGCTAAAGTGCACTTACCTGCCAGAGTGTAATCCATATCAAAACCAAAGCACTTGATCTTCTCCATGGCCAAGCTACGGTTGACAAACACTCTGGAAGGGGAGAACAATGCATGGTCAATGCATGACAGCTGGCAGTTCAAATGAAAAGCTACGCTGCTTAGACTTCCTACAACACACTTCTGATTCACAGTGAACAGGAGACAGGGCAGTGTTTCTCAAGTTTCAAAGGACCGGAGCTAGAGCTACAGGAGAAAAACCTAAAGAGCAGCACTGACTGAGCATCACTTCATGGAGGTCAGGTTTTGATGAATTGCAGGAACTACCATGGGTCACTTAAATAAAACGTAACAAGCACAACACCAACAGACATGCAAACCTACTGGTTATTTATACAGTGATCGGTGCATCTGAAAGAAAAACCTCTTAGCCCTGCCAACAGCCTGCTGTCTCCCTTCAAATGGTGAGCTCGTGGGATTTCTGGTGATTTTATGTCGACAGACACATTTTAACTAAAATCCCAAAAGTTGTTAACTTTATTAAAGTCCAAGGCATTTAAGCAATTGAACTGAAAATTTCATCGAGGTATCCATTACAGCAAATCAGGACGTCCCATGTCTGAACTCAACATTCGGTTATCATCTGTGCTACACCCAGAGAAGACCAGCCTCGTCTCTGATCTGGATTTTCAGACGAGCAGTACGATCGGCCCCATATTGTGCTTTGGCACCAAGACAAGATGCGACATGCAGCATAAAAATCAACAAAATGATCATTGAAATGAGAAAATGCGCACTCGGTTGCCAGTTTATTAGGAACAGCTGGCTGAAATGAATGCAGTCTAATACAACAGTCCTTCAGTAAATGCTACCTTCGTTGATTAGACTGAATATGAGAAACACCTCTCAGTATAACAATACATTTCAACCGCAGCGTAAACCACCGCCTCCAAAAGGACCATGCAGTGGAATGAACCCCTCTCGCACACATTAAAAGCTTCATTACAGGCCTGTTGGATTAGACTGCATTAGTTTCCGCTAGGCGCACACGATAAACTACAAACGGAGCATATAATCAAACACCACCAAAAATCTGAGCAAGCATTTGATTCCAGATCAGAGCTCTTGACAAGGGGAGCAACTAAAGACCCAATCTGCAGATTCTTTTCTCGCTTGTCTTTCTCTGTGCGACCAACAGTCCAAAACACGTCCAAAAGACATTTAGTTTACAAGGACATACAAACAGAAAAAAGCAGAAGCTCCTCACAAAGGAGAAGCTGGAATCGGAGAATGTTTGGCATTGTTGTCTGATAAACGGCTTAAACGACCGATCAGTTGTTAGAATAGTTGACAGTTAACTGTCTGCTGATCGACTGATCTATAAATCACTTGTTGCAGCTCTATACTTGACATTGTGAGACTTTGCGTTAAAGGCCAGTTCTCAGAAGATATCTAGACGTTTCACATCCAGCCCTGTAAGCATCATTTAAAGCCTATCAGACAACCTGCAGACACCCTGGAATAACAGAGGGAGGACTCCGCTTCGGTGCAGTTTCCAGTCCCTGCTTTAATCTTCATCAGCTCTACATTCTCACAGGACTGCTGCCCAGCACTGACTCACATCAACAGCAACAAAAGAGCAGCTCACAAAAGACTGACTTGCACACAAATGTTTGCTGAATGGCACCGCCTGGCTTCTCTTACCTCGCTGCCTGCTTACTTGCAGAAATACAGATTGTACAACGTTAACGCGTTAATAATGTGTGCCTCTGCTCAGACTGCACGCTGGCCTCGGGCTTCTATTCAGATGGTGCGACAGATGATATCAGACTGTAGCGGATGAAGATTAAAGGAAAGATGCAGGAACAAGACAAATGCAACAGAAGGAGCTCACACTAAGAGAATCACAATGACCCCCCCCGGCTGTCTCCACAGGGAGAAACCCAACTCACAATCAGTCAGTATGGATGGAGTTCCATGAGCACTGGATGGAGAATCAATTCACATCATGGACATCAAAACTGTGATTAGGTCAGTAGTCTGTTTGTTTCAACAATAGAAAGGATGGCATACCTCATTGCAGGATGGTTTTGAGCCAGATCCCTTGGAAAGCTTTGTAATAGAGAATACATGCAGTATTACCACTGAACTCATGCTACGTGGCTCAGGTGTCCTGTCTTACCTGCTATCTATATTATACTGTAAGTCTCACACATACAAATACATTGACACATCGGACATTTCAGTGCACTTCGCTTCTACAGATCTCGTGGGACCGGCGCTCCATTCTTTGCATGCAATAGAACTGATCCAGGTTAACATGCCGTTCCAGCTCCGTGGATCTTCTTAACTTCTCAGTCAGCTGGGCAATACTGAAATAAAGGGAACGTGAGGAAGAAGCCACCGCGCGCTATACATTTCAATTCTTCATTCTTGAGCTGGGAAACAGCAGTTAACAAAACCACACATGGTCCACTTATGCAAGCCAGTGCGTGGACTACAGTGGCGAGTTTTGATTGAAATGAGGAAGTATTTAACTAAAGAACAGGTCGACATGATTAGGAACTTGACCAGACATTTGATGCGAGCTTTCACCACCTGGCAGTCTTTGATAGTTGGTGCAAAGTAGTACTCAAGTTCCACGCCCAGCCCTACTAGTATGCAAAAGATACTTTTCTCAGGAGACACTCGACCAAAGCAGAGCTTAACGGCCAGTGCGTATAACAATCATCGGTGCTAGTGTTCTATCAGTAACACGATTGGAATCACTGGAATTCTTTCCTAGTATCTGACAGGATAAAACAGCTGTACTGCTTCATAGGTTTCAGTCAGACCCTGGCTTCTAGTTCTGTTTCCCGTTGCAATGGCGTGAATCCTTCCGGTATTAGCACACAGCTGACTGCAGCGAGAGCTACCAATAGAAGCCTAAAAGCTGCGTATGGTCACGTCAAGCCCGTTCTCCCAAAGGAGATTATTAAAACCCTCCTCTTCAGTGAAGATGGGGCTGGTTAAATGAAGTCCCTTTGCTTATCATCAGCGTGAGCAGCTCCAGCTACACTGCGTGCTCACAGAAGAGCGTTCTGCCCTTTCTTTTCACTGACGCAGCAGTTTTAGTGAGGACATACTGTAATGCTATTTACGGACTACAATTGATTTTTGGATCTTGTGGCTCTAGTCGGTAGTAAGCAGTGAACGGTTTCTGGCTCTATGGGTCCAACAACAACCGGAAACTTTTAGTTGAACTGATCTCTTTTGCTCTAGCTCATAGTAGAACGACATTGGGACAGGTACTTTTTTATTAATGCAAAACAGCAAACGTACAACTGTAATAAACAGAACAGAGGCAGCGACATACATGACAAACATAACATGAAGCTGTAACCGAGTGGAAATGGGCAGATTAACATACAAAACATGAAACTGTGCATTCTGTCAAAGAGAAGGATGGCTTTAAAGAGCCCCTCAACAGAGGCACAGCGTCTCGTTAGCTGGTTTGACGTCTCACCCTGAACTCAGGGTGCCAGCGGACAGGGATATCCCCGTTGGGTGCGCGTCCGGGTGCCACAGGGTTTGCTCCAAATCCCGATTCCCCAGAGGTGCCGCAGACTCGAATGGGTCAAGCAGGGAACACTGCGTTCAGCTGGAGCTCAGTTTCTCTTTAAATGTGGATTTTAAAAGGGCCGGGACTGCTTTGGGGCCTGGAGTCAGGGAAGGTGTGTACGAGGTCTAAACAGATCTAAGGGAAGAAAACTATGTAATACAAATTGTAGCTGTGCATTTTCCCTTGTATCATTTGTAGCTTTCATAGGGAGAATTAAAGTGTGATCAGCTAAACTGGTATGTTTCACAAACCAAGCGGCTGCTGTATTTTATGAAAGCCGTGGTAAAAACACTGCTGTCTTCCTGCGTGTACCGAGAGGAGCAGCCATCCGGCTCAGAACGGCTGGGCCATTTCCTGCTGTCAGGTGGAAACAGCCAGCCAGCTGGGGGACCGGAAGAGAACGGGGGACTCGGGGGCGGGGCGTGGCCCCAAGCCACAGTGGGCGTGGCCAGACGCAGTAAAACACATGACGCTAAAATGGAGTCACCTGACTGCCTGTGTTGTATGGAACAGTGTGTGAATCATTAGTTATATATATATATATATATATATATATATACAGAACAGGATTTCAAACACACACACTGTTCCTATAGCCAGCAAGAGTAACGTTTACCTGGGGCTTCAGCGGACTGCTGGACCTGAGGCCCACACCTCCACCTGATGAACACCTGGACCAATGACACACGGGGCAGGATGGAGGTGGAGCCGGTCAGATGTTACTAATGACTGATCAGCTGCAGATCCGGTGCGCGTCACGAAGCTGCGGGACGCACTAACCCACTCAGGAGCGTACAGCCCGTCTGATCGGAACCCGTTCGCGGGTCTAACGCGGACCGAACAGCGATCTCGCATTTGCATCTGGTCTTCTTTGTCCTGGTGGCAGCAGCAGCTTGTCTCTGTCACGTTCGTGACTATCTGGCCCAACCTGCGTCACCAGGCCGGCTCTGCGCTGCCTCCAAGCCCCGTTTAGCGGCTCACTTCCGGGACAAACAGGACAGGATTCGTGAACCGAGACGAGGGCTTGTAACTCGGACCTGTCCCGAATGCTTCCGGACGTCTGCCCCCCTACAGCCAACAGACTCGGCTCTCCAAAGGAGACATCCGCTAAACGCGAGCCTCCAGGCTGCTGAGATGTGCGAAGAGCTTGTTTTACCACCGGGCACACACCGACACACACACACACACCGACACACACACACACACCGACACACACACACACACACACACCGACACACACACGTCTGCGGCTTCGCGCGGACACTAACACGCACCTGTGGTGAGCTTCACGTCGGTACTTCTTCATGGCCACTCCGTCCATGTTGGCCGGCAGGTCGCCGTAGTTCTGCAGACGGTCACTCCATGAGGTCGTCATCTCGAAGCGTTCAGACGGTCTCTGCTGCCTGTTAGAGCCGGAAGCACACACTCCGTCAGCTGTGCTGTCCACAGCTGTCCACAGCTGTCCACCCAGCGGCCTCACAGCACGAGCACGAGCAGAGCTGCGTCCGTACAGCAACGTGTCTCCGCTCACCTTACACGGGACAGCTGTGTGAAGACGAGGTCCCACCAAAGTGCTGCAAAAATGGACACGTTCAAACTGTAGCAAAAACTGTGACGTTCATGTGACCCGATAGTCTGCTGACAGCTAACACGAGCATCATTTCTCGCGACGCGACATCAGACAGCTGTTAGCGCAGCTAGCTAACACGCGCGCAGTAGACCTTCTTCCTGCGCGGGAAGAGGCGGCAGAGGCGGAAGAGGCCGCTTCACTGCAGTCGCATTAACACGGACACGACGACACCACTCACCGTCTTCTTCTTCTTCGGTTTTACGGTAGTAAACCTTAACGTGACATTAGCGCCGCCTCCTGGACGCATTCTCCCTCACTGTACATGTTCCAGAGTTAGGTGCCAAACAGCCGGCCAGGGTGGGGTTCTTGTTCCGTCCTGTTAGAGTCCCCGCTTCTTACCGTGCCTACTTTATTTTGGATTGTGTCTTTTCCAGGGAGACCTGAGTGTGCTGGGACCCCTGACCAACCACGGCAGAACTCTGCGGCAGAGTTCACGGGGCGGGCCCGGTGATTACCGGCTGTCCTGAGTCACGGTACAGTCACTGCGATTTGGTTTCTCACCCTTCAGCAGTGTGTACTTTCAGATACTCAGTCAGTGCTCTTTTGGCATTTTCCGCCTGGTAACTGGGAACCACACCGCAGACCCTGCTGCATCTGTTTGTGGATCCTTTGAAAATCCATGAAGAGTCCACACATGACTCTTCAGTAATTAAATCGGTGGTTGTGTTACTGTGCTTGATCTTCAGCAGTCCCAGACCTACACATCGATGTTCTAATACACATCAGGTCTAATAGGCCACACCACAGCCGGACAAGTCTTCATCATGCACTCCATATCTCTTGCCATATGAGCCCGTCCAACCAAACCTTGTCCCTCGTGTCCCTTCCTTCTACCAGCATGTCTGCGAGGCCCATTTCGTTGGACGACTATGTCCATGCCCCTCAGACTGATCCAATAGTTCTCATGTTCTGTCTCTCTGCCACATATTTCTTGCGTGCTATCACGTGTGCTCAAGTTTCAAAATCTTGACATTGTTAAGAAATAACAGTAGAATGAGTTCCAATAATGCACACTGTAGTATTCACATTCTATTCTTATTTTCATATAATCTAGTCTAATTTTCTATTCCCCCTTACCTCTCACAATACCAACTCTATTTAGGATTTTAAAGAAATGTTTTCGCACTGTTTTCTTCCAGACTAAGCCTTTTCATTTTGACTTGATTCTCTCTGCGTCCCAGCAGAAGCTGGTCTGTGAGCAGCGGTCTGATGCTTCTCTAAAACTGCTGCCTGTGGGTCCTTCCTGCAGTTAGGTGCTGTTCAGTTGAACCTGTGCTTGTTTGGAGCAGGCAATCACACCTAACGTAGCATGGAGCAGTGGGCGCGGCTGTCCAATCCATGTCATTTTAGCTCATGATAATGATATCCATGATATAGTGTTTGATATATATGTTTTTGGATTGTGTCTTTTCCAGGAGACCTGAGTGTGCTGGGACCCCTGACCAACCACGGCAGAACTCTGCGGCAGAGTTCACGGGCGGGCCCGGTGATTACCGGCTGTCCTGAGTCACGGTACAGTCACTGCGATTTGGTTTCTCACCCTTCAGCAGTGTGTACTTTCAGATACTCAGTCAGTGCTCTTTTGGCATTTTCCGCCTGGTAACTGGGAACCACACCGCAGACCCTGCTGCATCTGTTTGTGGATCCTTTGAAAATCCATGAAGAGTCCACACATGACTCTTCAGTAATTAAATCGGTGGTTGTGTTACTGTGCTTGATCTTCAGCAGTCCCAGACCTACACATCGATGTTCTAATACACATCAGGTCTAATAGGCCACACCACAGCCGGACAAGTCTTCATCATGCACTCCATATCTCTTGCCATATGAGCCCGTCCAACCAAACCTTGTCCCTCGTGTCCCTTCCTTCTACCAGCATGTCTGCGAGGCCCATTTCGTTGGACGACTATGTCCATGCCCCCTCAGACTGATCCAATAGTTCTCATGTTCTGTCTCTCTGCCACATATTTCTTGCGTGCTATCACGTGTGCTCAAGTTTCAAAATCTTGACATTGTTAAGAAATAACAGTAGAATGAGTTCCAATAATGCACACTGTAGTATTCACATTCTATTCTTATTTTCATATAATCTAGTCTAATTTTCTATTCCCCCTTACCTCTCACAATACCAACTCTATTTAGGATTTTAAAGAAATGTTTTCGCACTGTTTTCTTCCAGACTAAGCCTTTTCATTTTGACTTGATTCTCTCTGCGTCCCAGCAGAAGCTGGTCTGTGAGCAGCGGTCTGATGCTTCTCTAAAACTGCTGCCTGTGGGTCCTTCCTGCAGTTAGGTGCTGTTCAGTTGAACCTGTGCTTGTTTGGAGCAGGCAATCACACCTAACGTATCATGGAGCAGTGGGCGCGGCTGTCCAATCCATGTCATTTTAGCTCATGATAATGATATCCATGATATAGTGTTTGATATATATGTTTTTGGATTGTGTCTTTTCCAGGAGACCTGAGTGTGCTGGGACCCCTGACCAACCACGGCAGAACTCTGCGGCAGAGTTCACGGGCGGGCCCGGTGATTACCGGCTGTCCTGAGTCACGGTACAGTCACTGCGATTTGGTTTCTCACCCTTCAGCAGTGTGTACTTTCAGATACTCAGTCAGTGCTCTTTTGGCATTTTCCGCCTGGTAACTGGGAACCACACCGCAGACCCTGCTGCATCTGTTTGTGGATCCTTTGAAAATCCATGAAGAGTCCACACATGACTCTTCAGTAATTAAATCGGTGGTTGTGTTACTGTGCTTGATCTTCAGCAGTCCCAGACCTACACATCGATGTTCTAATACACATCAGGTCTAATAGGCCACACCACAGCCGGACAAGTCTTCATCATGCACTCCATATCTCTTGCCATATGAGCCCGTCCAACCAAACCTTGTCCCTCGTGTCCCTTCCTTCTACCAGCATGTCTGCGAGGCCCATTTCGTTGGACGACTATGTCCATGCCCCCTCAGACTGATCCAATAGTTCTCATGTTCTGTCTCTCTGCCACATATTTCTTGCGTGCTATCACGTGTGCTCAAGTTTCAAAATCTTGACATTGTTAAGATATAACAGTATAATGAGTTCCAATAATGCACACTGTAGTATTCACATTCTATTCTTATTTTCATATAATCTAGTCTAATTTTCTATTCCCCCTTACCTCTCACAATACCAACTCTATTTAGGATTTTAAAGAAATGTTTTCGCACTGTTTTCTTCCAGACTAAGCCTTTTCATTTTGACTTGATTCTCTCTGCGTCCCAGCAGAAGCTGGTCTGTGAGCAGCGGTCTGATGCTTCTCTAAAACTGCTGCCTGTGGGTCCTTCCTGCAGTTAGGTGCTGTTCAGTTGAACCTGTGCTTGTTTGGAGCAGGCAATCACACCTAACGTATCATGGAGCAGTGGGCGCGGCTGTCCAATCCATGTCATTTTAGCTCATGATAATGATATCCATGATATAGTGTTTGATATATATGTTTTTGGATTGTGTCTTTTCCAGGAGACCTGAGTGTGCTGGGACCCCTGACCAACCACGGCAGAACTCTGCGGCAGAGTTCACGGGCGGGCCCGGTGATTACCGGCTGTCCTGAGTCACGGTACAGTCACTGCGATTTGGTTTCTCACCCTTCAGCAGTGTGTACTTTCAGATACTCAGTCAGTGCTCTTTTGGCATTTTCCGCCTGGTAACTGGGAACCACACCGCAGACCCTGCTGCATCTGTTTGTGGATCCTTTGAAAATCCATGAAGAGTCCACACATGACTCTTCAGTAATTAAATCGGTGGTTGTGTTACTGTGCTTGATCTTCAGCAGTCCCAGACCTACACATCGATGTTCTAATACACATCAGGTCTAATAGGCCACACCACAGCCGGACAAGTCTTCATCATGCACTCCATATCTCTTGCCATATGAGCCCGTCCAACCAAACCTTGTCCCTCGTGTCCCTTCCTTCTACCAGCATGTCTGCGAGGCCCATTTCGTTGGACGACTATGTCCATGCCCCCTCAGACTGATCCAATAGTTCTCATGTTCTGTCTCTCTGCCACATATTTCTTGCGTGCTATCACGTGTGCTCAAGTTTCAAAATCTTGACATTGTTAAGAAATAACAGTATAATGAGTTCCAATAATGCACACTGTAGTATTCACATTCTATTCTTATTTTCATATAATCTAGTCTAATTTTCTATTCCCCCCTTACCTCTCACAATACCAACTCTATTTAGGATTTTAAAGAAATGTTTTCGCACTGTTTTCTTCCAGACTAAGCCTTTTCATTTTGACTTGATTCTCTCTGCGTCCCAGCAGAAGCTGGTCTGTGAGCAGCGGTCTGATGCTTCTCTAAAACTGCTGCCTGTGGGTCCTTCCTGCAGGGTGGGGTTTGGTCTGTAAGTGGGTTCCTTAGGGCCTTGCTTGGGTGGGTGAGCCTGTAGTCCAAACAATGATGTGTTTGTGTGTTCCAGTGATCAGAGCATTTGGCTGTTGGGACCTGTCTGGTCACATTCTGCATGACTTCTTTTGGCTCTGCTTTAAGAATAACAAGACTTGACATACATCACCATGTGACCCGTGAGCGTATCTGACTTAGACTGAAAGGTTCCTCTTCAAAATCTGACACAACGTGGCAACAACCTTCTTTACCTGTGAAAAAGCTTTCCTCTGACTATTCCTGAGTAATGCCTACACCAATAGATAACCGCATGCACCTCTACATTTATATAAAACATACATTATATATAGCTGGCCTACCAGCTTGTATTTCACATTTAATCCGAAGGCAGTTTTTTTTTTTTTTTATCCCTTCCACATTATTCTGCTGGACAGAGTTTTACTGGATTGAATAACATGTCTTTTCTATCTTAATACTCAAATTTACTCATAATAGTTACTATCTTTATTGTTCCTTTTCCTTTTTTCTCTTCTATATCATCTGTTATGTTCTATATTTATGTCCTATTATTCATATTTTATACAGGTCGTATTTCTTTTTAATTCAGTTGTAAGGCAGTGTATGTGTATACATGCCTCCTTTATAACTTTTTCACACGCATGTATGTAGGCAGGCATGTTTTGTCCCCCTTCCCTTGCAGATGCATACTAATTATGCTCACTCATATCTATGAACATGTCTGACCAACACTGGGTCCAATGTTTGTTCCCTGTTTTTTTGTTCATGAGAAAATTAATAAAGGGATCTGTTAACAAAAGACTCGACATACATGCCAAGTGTTAAGCCTGCTCTGCTCTGCCAGTCCATTAGCTGAGAGCCCATTCAGACATTTGATGCTGGACTGTGCTGAGCCTTTACCCAAGTCACAATCTGGTTGAAACTGCTGGCTGTGACGTTCCAGGTAAAGCAAGAAAGGTTAACAGTGTGCACATCCAATCCCAGCGGGGTATCGGTGCAGGACAC
Source organism: Siniperca scherzeri (assembly GCA_027580175.1). NCBI lineage: Eukaryota > Metazoa > Chordata > Actinopteri > Centrarchiformes > Sinipercidae > Siniperca > Siniperca scherzeri. The sequence continues at coordinate 29,513,716 of CM050841.1, read as the reverse complement.
CAAACAGCAACAAAGGAAAAGGAGAGGCTGTCCACACACTGAACTTTCAAACGTTTCAACCTGCAGGAGACAAATGGGTGTTTTGTTGTGATTTAATTTGCAACAAATTGTTATCATTAGCCCTTGTATAGACTCATACAAGGGCTAATGATCATCAGTAGGGAGCTGAAAGCTGATCATTTACTAAAGAACCGATCCTGCGTGAGGAGAACTGGAGCAGTATACAAACATGCTGGGGATGAGTCAATGCTGGTGCTTTTCAATATAATCAATCTTGTGGTTTTTAAACATTTTTATAAATAACATTTCAGCACGAGTGGAGATTTGCAATATTCTGCATGTACTCGTTTTCCATCGCTAGAAATTTAGGCCCATTTGCGGTCTCCATACTTCCCTTTTGAAAACTGTTGAATGGCTTGTCAGGACTAACTTGGATGTGTTGGGGCTGTGGCTCTGTATCCACAGCTATGTGTCCATCTGTGTTTTCATGAATGACTGCATCACTAATATGGCTGTGTTCAAGGTCTGGGGACCACAACGCTCACATGGGTCCTCCATTTGCCCCGCCCTCTTCCTCTCTCTCTCTCTCTCTCTCTCTCTCTCTCTCTCTCTCTCTCTCTCTCTCTCTCTCTCTCTCTCTCTCTCTCTCTCTCTCTCTCTCTCTCTCTCTCTCTCTCTCTCTCTCTCTCTCTCTCTCTCTCTCTCTCTCTCTCTCTCTCTCTCTCTCTCTCTCTCTCTCTCTCTCTCTCTCTCTCTCTCTCTCTCTCTCTCTCTCTCTCTCTCTCTCTCTCTCTCTCTCTCTCTCTCTCTCTCTCTCTCTCTCTCTCTCTCTCTCTCTCTCTCTCTCTCTCTCTCTCTCTCTCTCTCTCTCTCTCTCTCTCTCTCTCTCTCTCTCTCTCTCTCTCTCTCTCTCTCTCTCTCTCTCTCTCTCTCTCTCTCTCTCTCTCTCTCTCTCTCTCTCTCTCTCTCTCTCTCTCTCTCTCTCTCTCTCTCTCTCTCTCTCTCTCTCTCTCTCTCTCTCTCTCTCTCTCTCTCTCTCTCTCTCTCTCTCTCTCTCTCTCTCTCTCTCTCTCTCTCTCTCTCTCTCTCTCTCTCTCTCTCTCTCTCTCTCTCTCTCTCTCTCTCTCTCTCTCTCTCTCTCTCTCTCTCTCTCTCTCTCTCTCTCTCTCTCTCTCTCTCTCTCTCTCTCTCTCTCTCTCTCTCTCTCTCTCTCTCTCTCTCTCTCTCTCTCTCTCTCTCTCTCTCTCTCTCTCTCTCTCTCTCTCTCTCTCTCTCTCTCTCTCTCTCTCTCTCTCTCTCTCTCTCTCTCTCTCTCTCTCTCTCTCTCTCTCTCTCTCTCTCTCTCTCTCTCTCTCTCTCTCTCTCTCTCTCTCTCTCTCTCTCTCTCTCTCTCTCTCTCTCTCTCTCTCTCTCTCTCTCTCTCTCTCTCTCTCTCTCTCTCTCTCTCTCTCTCTCTCTCTCTCTCTCTCTCTCTCTCTCTCTCTCTCTCTCTCTCTCTCTCTCTCTCTCTCTCTCTCTCTCTCTCTCTCTCTCTCTCTCTCTCTCTCTCTCTCTCTCTCTCTCTCTCTCTCTCTCTCTCTCTCTCTCTCTCTCTCTCTCTCTCTCTCTCTCTCTCTCTCTCTCTCTCTCTCTCTCTCTCTCTCTCTCTCTCTCTCTCTCTCTCTCTCTCTCTCTCTCTCTCTCTCTCACACACACACACACACACACACACACACACACACACACACACACACACACACACACACACACACACACACACACACACACACACACACACACACACACACACACACACACACACACACACACACACACACACACACACACACACACACACACACACACACACACACACACACACACACACACACACACACACACACACACACACACACACACACACACACACACACACACACACACACACACACACACACACACACACACACACACACACACACACACACACACACACACACACACACACACACACACACACACACACACACACACACACACACACACACACACACACACACACACACACACACACACACACACACACACACACACACACACACACACACACACACACACACACACACACACACACACACACACACACACACACACACACACACACACACACACACACACACACACACACACACACACACACACACACACACACACACACACACACACACACACACACACACACACACACACACACACACACACACACACACACACACACACACACACACACACACACACACACACACACACACACACACACACACACACACACACACACACACACACACACACACACACACACACACACACACACACACACACACACACACACACACACACACACACACACACACACACACACACACACACACACATGATAGACAGTGACCTAACAGTGTTATGACTCAGTGTTTAATACGCGTGTATCTGATCCACCAACCAGCACATATTTTAGTGAGAAATCTTAGTTTTGAAATGTTCGCTTCTCATTCCCACTGTTCCTGGCCATCACACACTTCAATCCCAGAATCTCCTGTGAAGCGCCGGTACCTGCCCGGCGTCGAGTCCTTGTTGGGGTTGGGAGCGCTGTGAAGGTGGGTCTGCGTGACCTCTGGAGTAGCAGGGAGTGCTGCATTAGCTTCACTAGGGATGGAAACAGCCGAGTTGGGGCAAGGAGATTCCTCAGGTGGGTCTGTGGGTGGAGGTGCTGACTGAAGAGGGGTGTAGGGAGGAGGAGGCGTGACTGGGCGGTCAACTACTTCTTCATAGGCTGGTAGCAGATAGGTGGGCAAGAATCCTAGAGAACAACACAATACAGACAAGTTTGAAAGATGACATGTATGTCAGTCAGTCCCAGTCAGGTACAATGACAGCATTAAAGAGCTGGCTGAGGATATGGAGCCAAGCACTCTTCAATTCACAGTTTTTCTACTCAACACTCATGATCACAAATCAAACAAATCACGCCATCTAGTCTCGACCGACGATACTGTGTCATTTGGCGTGCAAATATCAGAGAAAATAACGTCAGGGGCGTAGTATAAAGAGCAACAAAGTCTGCGTAGGGACGAGGTCGGGGTGGATGGATGGGTCAAACAAACACAGGAGACCGCTGTTCGTGTCCCGTGTCAAACCAAAAGTCAACATTGACTTATTTTAACTTACGTACGCAGTGATGTTGGTAGGTACACGTCCTGCGTCTCTGATGCGTTCAATAAGTGCAGGGGACGCCCCAAAAAAAACCTATTTCTTACCGTCTGCGCATAAAATGTATCTCTCCAGCACCAAAAGGGAAGCAGCAAACCAGGTAGTTACTTTGATAATGACAGGAAAAACTCTCACACACACATGATAGACAGTGACCTAACAGTGTTATGACTCAGTGTTTAATACGCCGTGTATCTGATCCACCAACCAGCACATATTTTAGTGAGAAATCTTAGTTTTTGAAATGTTCGCTTCTCATTCCCACGGTCTTCTGCAACTAAAATAGTGCAGCTAAACAATGGAGGCTGGTAGCTACAAAATCCAAAATGAGAAAACTTCAAGTAGGAAAGTAAGTAAATCCGGAAATATAGTTTCTCTATATTGATGCCAAATTGACAAGAAGACCGTCGACATATGACGCCTTTTATCTTGTGTTTCTAGAGTCCCGTGTTTTTGCGGACATGTAAGGAATTATTAATGTCAGATTTCTTAAAGGGAGTTTGGCGTAATGTTTTCCCAGGGAGCTTCAGTTTAATTCAACCTGCTAACACTGTATGTAGCCTATATTTTTAATGTTTTGTCACCACCAGAGAAACACTGGATAAGGGTGTCTGACGTTGACTGCGGTTAGTTATTGGTTTGATTAATGGTTTACAGTCTAATAATGCGTGTTTGTATTGATTACCGACGGTGGCTGATCAGGCTAATTATCAGATAATTGTGCTCAGTTTCTAGTAAATGTGTTTTTAAACTACTTTCCTAATTAAACATGATGTGCTCGATGATGTTATGACTCCTGATGAAACTCGGTGCCCTTTAGCTTCCCTTTTTAACATTTATTGACCCAGAAAAAGCTCATATCTCTCTGTATTATATGACCTCTTTCTGTCAGCTGCTGTGTGTCTGCAGTGCATTTACAGACTTGGGATTTGATATGTTGAATTTTCAGATACATTTTCAACATACAGTAATAACCATAATTATAACACCAAACATGGGTTTAACTTTACAATTTGTCAAAAAACACTAATTTTGGGGGGACCCACTCTAATGACCACCTGTGGGTCCCGGGGACTCACTACATTGAAAACCTATCAACATCACTGCGTAAGTTAACTTCCGTAATGTTTTTAACTTATGTCACATACGTAACGTAACTAATGTACTTACCTACCGGTCGGTTAAGAGGAGTCAGCAGTCAACGGCAATATAAAACAGAGCAGTCAATAAAATAGGTTTTTTTTTTAAATTGTCAATCACCGCAACCACGAGAGATCCTTGAGCGTAGACATAAGTGTGCACCAAAAATATTAGACTGATGGGCCCAGTAGTATGCAAGATCAGCTGCGGACAGATTCACACACGCACACACCTTTGTACGTCTATCTTTGTGAGAACCCTCATTGACATAATGCATTCCCTAGCCCCTTACCTTAACCATCACAACTAAATGCCTAACCCCAACCCTCACCCTCACCATAACCTAATTCTAACCTAACCCTTAAAACCAAGTCTTAACCTTCAAACCATTTGAAGTTGTGAGGACCGGCCAAAATGTCCTCACTTTCCGCACGTAAAATCCGTGTTTCAGTCCTCACTATGTAGCAAGTGCACACTCACACTCACACACCCTCCAGATAATCATACTGGATCAAATGATGTATGTAAAGTGGCAAAGGGTCCCTTGTAGCATCAAACCAGAGAGAATTATTACCAACTCTTTTGGCCTCTTTTAGCTCAGCAAATTCCACTCTCATCAATCTGGTCTCCAGCAGCAGCAGGCAGCTGGAAAAGAGTGAAAAGCCACTGTACACGAGCCGCTCAGCAGCAGACAGCAGACAGACAGCTGCTGAACGTAGCGGAGCATCTAGCAGCTAAAGAGCCAGATGTTTCCCTCAGCAGCTGCTGGAGACCAAACACAGAGAATACAGGACTGAGACAAACACCACTCTGAAAGAATGATGATGCTGCTCTGTATCTGCTGGATGTGTAAATAGTATATAAATATAATAATAATGATAATAATACAAAAGATATTAAGTTATACCATTACACACACCTCCATCTGCACTGTCACCCATACATCGTATCACGGATTCTGATGTGTGTGAATCTACAGACCTAGGCCTTGAGTGAACAGTGAAGACTTGGTATTTAACAAATAGTTAAATGGTCAAACACAGGTTAAAGGATAGGTTCACATTTTTTAAGTCTGTCTTAAAACAATACTGACATGTCGTGGTGGGAATTATGGCTCTTTGAAGGGAGCCGTTCCTTTTTTTTTTTTTATAAAGGGAGCGAGGGTTACTAGATTTATCGGCGAAATAATCACTTGATAATGATATCCATGATATAGTGTTTGATATATATGTTTTTGGATAATCAAGCGAAAATACCTGATAAGTCAAGGTACTTCATCATATTGATACTAAAGCAGTCCTGCTCAGTGATTTTCTACAAAGCCAACTACAACCTGAGATATTAAAGAGATAGTTAGCACTATCAGCAGGCCGATTTAAGCTTATCGCTGATATAACTGATATAATATTCAACAAGAAATGACAAAAGGTACGTTTGAAGTGGTTTAGAAGCAGTGTCTCCATTACAGAGGGCACTGACAAGTTTGTTTTTACACAGTAAAATGTCCTGGTAAGTACATATCTTGGTCACAATTCTTTCATAATCAAATTGAAAGGATCCTTACAATAAGTGTTCATGTCACTTATTTGTGTAAAAAATATATAATCTTTTCATATATAGTTAGTGATTTTTAAAAAGAACTTTCAAGCATCAACATTGGCAAATTCAGTACTCAGTACTGGTCAAGCTTTAGCTTCAATGGCATAAAGGGTATATGGGTTGATGAACGGATATCGCCTGTCAGATCGCTGAACCCTTGCAGCTATACCAGTCTAATGCTACAGGGCAGAGCACCTGCCCCTATAGTAACATGGGCCACTGTGACTCAAGAGAACCATTACACAGAGCTTAAAGAAAAGGGCCGTGTAAGTAAACATGAACAAAACATGAATATCAGTGCTGCCTCCTGACAGGAGAACGTTTCAAAGCAGACAGCTCATCAACATGAGTAGCAACTGTCCATACTTCAACCTGAAAACGAGGAGGAGCGGAGCTGGGCAAAAAACATACTTTCTGTTTCAAATCACGAGTTGCATAATGTAGCTTTCAATTCTTGGAGAAGTATTTAGTCATACCTTTCATTTGTCTCCAGGCCCGTCTCTCACACACACACACACACACACACACAGAGGTTAGTACAAACAGACCAAAACCCTGAGCACCAAAGGTATAATATTGCATCAGTGACTGCTGCAGTTTCATTTCAGGGCTGCAGATATTAAAAGACATTATTCTGGATTACCTAAGAGACTGTGGCTCTGTATCCACAGCTATGTGTCCATCTGTGTTTTCATGAATGACTGCATCACTAATATGGCTGTGTTCAAAGGTCTGGGGACCACAACGCTCACATGGGTCCTCCATTTGCCCCGCCCCCTCTTCCTCTGTCTCTTCTTCTCTTTCTAAAAAGCCGTGCTGATCCCACTGTTCCTGGCCATCACACACTTCAATCCCAGAATCTCCTGTGAAGCGCCGGTACCTGCCCGGCGTCGAGTCCTTGTTGGGGTTGGGAGCGCTGTGAAGGTGGGTCTGCGTGACCTCTGGAGTAGCAGGGAGTGCTGCATTAGCTTCACTAGGGATGGAAACAGCCGAGTTGGGGCAAGGAGATTCCTCAGGTGGGTCTGTGGGTGGAGGTGCTGACTGAAGAGGGGTGTAGGGAGGAGGAGGCGTGACTGGGCGGTCAACTACTTCTTCATAGGCTGGTAGCAGATAGGTGGGCAAGAATCCTAGAGAACAACACAATACAGACAAGTTTGAAAGATGACATGTATGTCAGTCAGTCCCAGTCAGGTACAATGACAGCATTAAAGAGCTGGCTGAGGATATGGAGCCAAGCACTCTTCAATTCACAGTTTTTCTACTCAACACTCATGATCACAAATCAAACAAATCACGCCATCTAGTCTCGACCGACGTATACTGTGTCATTTGACGTGCAAATATCAGAGAAAATAACGTCAGGGGACGTAGTATAAAGAGCAACAAAGTCTGCGTAGGGACGAGGTCGGGGTGGATGGATGGGTCAAACAAACACAGGAGACCGCTGTTCGTGTCCCGTGTCAAACCAAAAGTCAACATTGACTTATTTTAACTTACGTACGCAGTGATGTTGGTAGGTACACGTCCTGCGTCTCTGATGCGTTCAATAAGTGCAGGGGACGCCCCAAAAAAAACCTATTTCTTACCGTCTGCGCATAAAATGTATCTCTCCAGCACCAAAAGGGAAGCAGCAAACCAGGTAGTTACTTTGATAATGACAGGAAAAACTCTCACACACACATGATAGACAGTGACCTAACAGTGTTATGACTCAGTGTTTAATACGCCGTGTATCTGATCCACCAACCAGCACATATTTTAGTGAGAAATCTTAGTTTTTGAAATGTTCGCTTCTCATTCCCACGGTCTTCTGCAACTAAAATAGTGCAGCTAAACAATGGAGGCTGGTAGCTACAAAATCCAAAATGAGAAAACTTCAAGTAGGGAAAGTAAGTAAATCCGGAAATATAGTTTCTCTATATTGATGCCAAATTGACAAGAAGACCGTCGACATATGACGCCTTTTATCTTGTGTTTCTAGAGTCCCGTGTTTTTGCGGACATGTAAGGAATTATTAATGTCAGATTTCTTAAAGGGAGTTTGGCGTAATGTTTTCCCAGGGAGCTTCAGTTTAATTCAACCTGCTAACACTGTATGTAGCCTATATTTTTAATGTTTTGTCACCACCAGAGAAACACTGGATAAGGGTGTCTGACGTTGACTGCGTTAGTTATTGGTTTGATTAATGGTTTACAGTCTAATAATGCGTGTTTGTATTGATTACCGACGGTGGCTGATCAGGCTAATTATCAGATAATTGTGCTCAGTTTCTAGTAAATGTGTTTTTAAACTACTTTCCTAATTAAACATGATGTGCTCGATGATGTTATGACTCCTGATGAAACTCTGTGCCCTTTAGCTTCCCTTTTTAACATTTATTGACCCAGAAAAAGCTCATATCTCTCTGTATTATATGACCTCTTTCTGTCAGCTGCTGTGTGTCTGCAGTGCATTTACAGACTTGGGATTTGATATGTTGAATTTTCAGATACATTTTCAACATACAGTAATAACCATAATTATAACACCAAACATGGGTTTAACTTTACAATTTGTCAAAAAACACTAATTTTGGGGGGACCCACTCTAATGACCACCTGTGGGTCCCGGGGACTCACTACATTGAAAACCTATCAACATCACTGCGTAAGTTAACTTCCGTAATGTTTTTAACTTATGTCACATACGTAACGTAACTAATGTACTTACCTACCGGTCGGTTAAGAGGAGTCAGCAGTCAACGGCAATATAAAACAGAGCAGTCAATAAAATAGGTTTTTTTTTTAAATTGTCAATCACCGCAACCACGAGAGATCCTTGAGCGTACAGACATAAGTGTGCACCAAAAATATTAGACTGATGGGCCCAGTAGTATGCAAGATCAGCTGCGGACAGATTCACACACGCACACACCTTTGTACGTCTATCTTTGTGAGAACCCTCATTGACATAATGCATTCCCTAGCCCCTTACCTTAACCATCACAACTAAATGCCTAACCCCAACCCTCACCCTCACCATAACCTAATTCTAACCTAACCCTTAAAACCAAGTCTTAACCTTCAAACCATTTGAAGTTGTGAGGACCGGCCAAAATGTCCTCACTTTCCGCACGTAAAATCCGTGTTTCAGTCCTCACTATGTAGCAAGTGCACACTCACACTCACACACCCCTCCAGATAATCATACTGGATCAAATGATGTATGTAAAGTGGCAAAGGGTCCCTTGTAGCATCAAACCAGAGAGAATTATTACCAACTCTTTTGGCCTCTTTTAGCTCAGCAAATTCCACTCTCATCAATCTGGTCTCCAGCAGCAGCAGGCAGCTGGAAAAGAGTGAAAAGCCACTGTACACGAGCCGCTCAGCAGCAGACAGCAGACAGACAGTCAGAGAACAGCTGCTGAACGTAGCGGAGCATCTAGCAGCTAAAGAGCCAGATGTTTCCCTCAGCAGCTGCTGGAGACCAAACACAGAGAGAATACAGGACTGAGACAAACACCACTCTGAAAGAATGATGATGCTGCTCTGTATCTGCTGGATGTGTAAATAGTATATAAATATAATAATAATGATAATAATACAAAAGATATTAAGTTATACCATTACACACACCTCCATCTGCACTGTCACCCATACATCGTATCACGGATTCTGATGTGTGTGAATCTACAGACCTAGGCCTTGAGTGAACAGTGAAGACTTGGTATTTAACAAATAGTTAAATGGTCAAACACAGGTTAAAGGATAGGTTCACATTTTTTAAGTCTGTCTTAAAACAATACTGACATGTTGTGGTGGGAATTATGGCACTTTGAAGGGAGCCGTTCCTTTTTTTTTTTTTATAAAGGGAGCGAGGGTTACTAGATTTATCGGCGAAATAATCACTTCGATAATGATAGGGTAAGATTTAGATCAGATTCAAAAACTTAGACATCGGCTCAATAAGACAATAAGAGCCGGCTATTTGGCCTCCCAAACGGCTCTTCATTTAGTACCACTTCTGCTGGTCACTGCCTAAGTTAGATTCAAGAAATAAATGCAAGATTCTTCATCTGCAATACATGCTTTTTTACATGCAGGTCTAGTTTAAGGTCAGAGTTAGGCCTGTCACGATAACTACTTTTGTTGGATGATATATTGTCCCAGCAATAATTGAGATAAACTATATTATTGTCATTTTAATGACATTTGCATTTAATCCATAACATTCATTTGCATAAAGCATAGGGTCGGTTGCAGCAAGGGAGAGATAGAGAAATCTTTAGCCAAATAATCCCAAACTCACTACAGGGACATTGTATATTTGATGTAAAAAAGTTTTTAAAAAATCTACAAAGGGAGGGAGAAGATCAAACAAACTATTTACATATTTACAAGCTATAGGATCACTCTAATCCAGAGACCCGGGGAGAAAGGAGACAGAAGCTCAAAGCTGCTGCACCTACTGACTGTCTGCTCACGGTAAAGAGGAGAGGCGGTGTCGTCCCTCATTCGTCCAGGAGTGTTCTATCGTAGAAAAGGTTTCAGTCGTAGTCATCTGGACGCTGTTTTCAGAATCAAGACGTTTCGGCTCCCATCCGGAAGTCATTGTCAATTGTGAAAAAATTGGACGGGAACTGGAAATTTAAGCTACTAAAGAGGAGAGGCGAGACCCGGTGCTGCTGGCAGAAGGGCCGAGGACTGAGATTACTCTGAGCAGCCTGAATGGGAATCAATTACACCTTTTCCCTGATGGTCTGAACAGGTCGCTAAATCTAGCGAGAAAGTCGCCAAGTTGGTAACACTGTGTGTGTGTGTGTGTGTGTGTGGAAAGAGGAACTGCAGGCCTCAGATTTGGTGTCATTAAGCTGGAGAAAGTTGTCAGACATCCAACTTTTAATGTCTGCTAAGCAATTATGAAGGGTTTGTAGGCTGGTTGTCTAATTAGATTGGTCCACCAATCGGAAGGTCGGCGGTTCGACCCCGGCTTCCCCCAGCCCACATGTCGAAGTGTCCTTGGGCAAGACACTGAACCCCAAATTGCTCCCTAGGGCTGTGCCGTCGGTGTGTGTGTGAATGATTAATTAGTTTCTTTGTACTGATGAGCAGTTCTGTGATATGTAGTGCGTGAAGCGCTTTGAGTGGTCAGAATATACAAGTACAGTCCATTTACCGTTGGCAGGTAGACGTAGAAATGGAACTGAATGTTATGGTTTTGTATGATGTCACCCAGAGGGTGCATGTAAAGGGAGAAAAGGAAGAGCCCCGGGGATGCCACAGTGGGTAGGAGCTGGGGATGCCACAGAATCACCTACACTAACAGAGAAGTGTCTACCAGTTAAATAGGAGGTGAACCACTTAAGGCCAACACAGGAGATGGGAAAAACGTGAACCTATGATCAGGCTTGTGTGTTGTACATGGAGTTTGTGAGTGAAAGTTGTATTAGGAGCTGGATCAGCACCAATCTTAATACTGCAAATTATATTGGTGGGAATTCTACTCGTCAGCAGCTCTTTGGATGGTAGTTCAATTTGACAACTTGTTGCTCAGAAAGCTACAATCTTTTACTTCCCATTCTATTTCCAAACATGTATGAAGTGCGGCTGGTATGTATCTGACAGATTGAGACTAACTATGTGTGGAATGTGTAGAGGCAGCAGCATGTCAGACAGCTATTCACTGGGAGTACTTACTGAGATAGAGGGGTAGGTGAGAGTTGTTGTGAGCCTCTCTGTATGCGATGAGGTTGATCTCGTTCTGCCGGCGCTGCTGCTGGAAGCGCTGCTTGGCACGCCAGTGCTGACAAACACAGCAGCACGTCAGGATAATGATCAGAGTCCACACCAACCAGAACCCTGCAGGGAGCCCACAGTACATGCACCAAAACACACTCAATACATGTCCTGAAAAATGGTACGTTTTGTTTTTTATATAACAACAAAATCTGTGCTTCTGTACTGAAACAAAATGATACTTTTTGATACCTCATTTTGCTGAGTATAAACACGATTTTTTTTTCTTCCATTTACAAAATAAGCCAAACTTCTCAAATGCATCACTTTTTAAATGTTGTTGTGACCCAAAAAGCAAGACAAACCCTTTTCTTTGTATCAAAAAACTCAATTTTATGTATATAGCGCTAATTCATAACAGAAGTTATCTCATTGCACTTTTCCTATAGAGCAGGGCTAGACCGTACTCTTAAATCCAAATATCCGAGATTACGCTGAAAGGCTGGGAGTTCTTATTAAAACTGCACATGAGTGCTTCTGTAACATCAGAGACAACCAGGCAGCCAAGCAGCAGCACAAACAGTAAACAAGTGCAGATTGTGAGTGACAGATCACCACTCCACCCCAGATGCCTAACTGGCACCACTCCTGACCTTTATCAAACATCAGCTCCTCAGTCTTCTTACTCTTTTTTGCATTTCAGACTTCCTTTACCTAAGGTGTAATATTAGTTGGATAGAATAAAAATATAGCAAATGTACATTGTGTGAGCCAGTGCAGTATGGATTGATAGTTTTGTGTATTCCTGCTTTATGTCATTTGTGGCATGAAGAGGGACCATTCAAAACTCAGAATGAATAAAGAAGAGGTGGGAAACTCACACCACAGTTCATAGTAGTAGCTGCAGCACTGCGTCTCTCCACAGCAGTGACCCGACTCACAGATGAAGCTGTGGTTGTTTACTCCCTGGCACACCAACTTAGCCTGTAAATACACAAACATACCACTCTGTCACACACACATGATGGAGGAAGCTACTGAAACAACATACAGCATTCTGACAGTAATAACTAGAGCTGGGCTTAAAAAAAAAGAAAGAAAAAGACTTACCATAACACGTTCTTGCATCGCAAGCACATTTTTTACTAACTAAACACACTTTATTTCAACCTCTGCTCAGGACGCCATTACGCCTCTATATCTTAGAGTTAGAGTTGGGTGATTGTTTTCATTTTCATACCGTTTAATCGTGGTTATGGCCAATATGCGATCCAATTGCCAGGGGGCAGCGGGAGTAGGAGGGAGAAGAAAGAAAAATGCAGCGACCTGTGGCGGAAAAGTTGAAACAACTTTTGGAGAAACCCAACATCACGGCTGCGGTGGCCAATCCGGCGATCAGACCGGTCAAACTGCTCCACAGTCAGCCTGAAATATCACTGAAACCAACTATCCAGGCGGAGTTCATGAGTTCACCAACTATGATACTCTCCCGGTTGTGTCTTTGCTTGGTTTATTTCGTGTACAAAGCTTCGATGTCTGTGTCTAGCTTACAGTCAATGCTGAAAAAAAGAGATCCCACAAAGCTTCCTTTGGTTTGTGTTCATTTGTTTGAGAGAGAGAGAGACAGCTGTGGATTGCCAATCGGCACAAGCCTACTTTACATAGCAAATAGTTGTTTGCTGCTATATTAATGTTCAGAATTTCACATACAGAGGCTTTAAATGATTAACTGGTTATCAAAATAGTTGCTGATTAATTTTCTGTGGATCAACTAATCGATTAATTGACTAATCGTTTCAGCTCTAATCCTAATGTCTTCGTTTTATATATTGTTGCTTCTCTTGCTGAAGAAAACAAACTTGACTTCAGTGGTCCAGAAAGTGTCTGGATCCAACTGAGCAGAGCCTCTGGAATCAGATGTCACGTAGCCCAAATTAACACTGCTGCATCACTCTGACCTCATTGGAACTATGTAACACAGGCGGCCACTACTGTCGATGTGCTGACACATTAAACTGCCATTTCTATCTGCAGCAGTTGGAACACTTCAGATTCCTATATGTAATACAGCTAACCAGCCGGTATCATTAGATTCAAATGTGTCGCTTTCATTCATCACTGTTTTCCAGATTTGTACAGTGCTTACAGACCTACTTGTCCCATTTCACAGTCTGAACCATTAGCATCGGTTTGACCCAACTAACGCTACCACCATGAATGATGAATGGATGCATCTTCACAGTACTGATCATGCCATTCCTGGTGTTTCCTTTCCCCCCCCATACCGGTTTACACTATATTCTGTGACCTGATTAGGAATGCCAGCTATATTACCAGAGCATAAATATTCACATAGCTCACCTGTCTATACTTAGTTAATCAGTCTTTTTCCATAGTCACACAATCTGAAGGAATTATCACCAGCAACTACAGTAGCTACCACTAAAGTAAAATGTATATCTCATTAGATTGATTCAGTTAAAGGATGTAACTAATGAGTGTAATGAGTGTAATAAGTGTAGTCACTGCTGAGCTTTTTGCGTAAAAGCTTCCATGTTACTTTTTTTACATTTAGCTCTTTCAGGTTAAGTCTTTGGCTTAACGTGAGTAATACGTCAGAAATCATTTTTCAACTATAGCTATATCCCTGATTCGGGACCATCATACAAAGTATATGACAGTTCTAGCTGCTTCAGGAATTACGTTGGGATATCAGCTAATCCTCGGTATCATTTGGTGCTAACGTTAAACGTTTCTTAAGTTAGCCTGATCTACCTTGCTATTTTAACAGCACTGCTAACTTTGGTTAACGTTAAGTTAACTTACCCATGTTAGTGACTGTTGGGGCGAATACGAAAATAAGCCTACAATGAAGATGGCTTGCAAAAATAAACCGACAAATTATAACCAGCAACCAAAAAATGAAAAAATGATTATCTGGCCAGTCAAAACTGGGCTAATACGTTTTCGCTAGCAGGCTAGTAATGTAGCTAGCTTAACTAACTGCCAAACTGTTAAAAACGTCGGCTAGCTGTTACCTCTGCGACTGTGGCCGCCGTCGCTGAATTGTCTTGTCCAACGTTGAACTTCAGTGAGCCCATAGCCAAAAATATGAGAGACTAATATTTCTTTACTGCTAAACTGTTCACTAACAGTCGCATTGTTAACAAAACGTCGGCCCCGGTGGCTAACCAAAACAAAACAAGTCCACCTAAACTAAACGTATTGGTCCGTTCATGAACGTAGTCGTTTCTCGGACAGCGATTGGTTCTTTCTGTTGTCACTCTAAAATGGTGCTTTCGGTGACGTGTGCATCATCTGTCACCAGGCAGGCCTCAGCGATCGACATAGTAATGCAGTGGGGAGATAGAAGAGGAAACTTTGTCACTACGAATATAATTACCACAAACAGTAGTTATTTAATCAGTTATCCAGTTAATCAGGCAATAGCGGGCTTTCAAAATGCTGTGGATGAAGGATGTGCACGTGTTATATAAGAACTAAACCCATTATTAAAGGGTCGGTTCGAGCAGATTAGGCCTACTAAATGAATAAATGGCATATTTTCTCTCTTGCCTCTTGTGGTATCTACCGGAGGTTTTATTTGTTCAGATTTGCCACCACTACAGTGGAGGTGAAAAGAATTACATTTTTGGTGCTCACATAGTGTTTTTGTTGTTTGTTTGGGGTTTTTTGGCTGAGCTGTTGTCCATGCATCAATAACACATACCAGTGAGCAACTCATGCAGGAGGCCTACCACGTTACAAAAGCCTTTAAGCAGAGCTATCTCTTTGAATAGCTACTCTCTTATAGCATTCAGATATCGGAGGCCCAGGCGATGTGTTTCTTGCCGTTAAGGAGCCACTGCTGATTCATCCACAACATTGTAGAAACATGTCTATGGTGCTCACATTGTTGAAAAACTACATTTAAAAAATTCAGTAGTAATGCCTTTCCAGAAACAATGTCCTGATTACTTGGGATAATCCACAGAAAACGTTATGAACAGTTTGTCAGAGGGAAAGTAGTATCCTGTGTAACTGTAACATACTGTAACTGTAACACTGTGTAAAACTTTGTCCTTCACCCTCCGCGGGTGGTCTCATCCTTCGAGCTCGGGTCCTCTACCAGAGGCCTGGGAGCTTGAGGGTTCTGCGCAGTATCTTCGCTGTTCCCAGTACTGCACTCTTCTGGACCGAGATGTCTGGTGTTCTTCCAGGGATCTGCTGTAGCCACTCCTCCAGTTTGGGGGTCACTGCCCCGAGTGCTCCGATGACCACGGGCACCACTGTTGCCTTCACCTTCCAGGCCTTCTCCAGCTCTTCTCTGAGCCCTTGGTACTTCTCTAGTTTCTCATGTTCCTTTTTCCTGATGTTGCCATCGCTTGGTATCGCCACATCAACCACAACGGCTTTCCTCTGTTGTTTGTCAACCACCACGATGTCAGGCTGGTTCGCCATTACCATTCTGTCAGTCTGGATCTGGAAGTCCCACAGGATCTTGGCTCGGTCATTCTCTACCACCTTTGGAGGTGTTTCCCACTTTGACCTCGGGGTTTCCAGTCCATACTCAGTGCAGATGTTCCTGCACACTATGCCAGCTACTTGGTTATGGCGCCCATGTATGCTTTTCCTGCCAGCATCTTACACCCTGCAGTTATGTGCTGGATTGTCTCAGGGGCCTCTTTGCACAGCCTACACCTTGGGTCTTGTCTGGTGTGGTAGATCTGGGCCTCTATTGCTCTGGTGCTCAGGGCCTGCTCCTGTGCAGCCATGATGAGTGCCTCTGTGCTGTCCTTCAATCCAGCCCGCTCTAGCCATTGGTAGGACTTCTTGATATCAGCCACTTCAGTTATGTTCCGGTGGTAAACATACTGTAACATACTGTAACTGTAACACTGTGTAATGTATATATATATATATACAGATAAGTACAATGATAGAAACAATAATAACAAAATGTATACTTGCAGTTAAAAAATATTGGTAGGCTACCTGTTTGGTTTAGACTACAGGACGTCATTGGTTGCCAAGTCCACAAGAACCTTGATCACATCCTTTCTGGCCTGTATGCCTGTCTGTCAGAAGCCACAGAAAAGCCCAGTCCCTGTGAAATGTGAGTTGTGAAAACAGACGGAAGCTTTTCAAACGCTTCACAACTTGGCTCATGTACTGTAGCCTGTTCATGTGCTGTGTCACTTGGTCTCATATGTGCCCTTTTCTTAGTTAGGGTGAGCATCACGAAGTGCTGTTCCACTGTGTTTTCCACAGGTCAGTGCACGAGCAGAGGGACACAGTGGTGACCACTATGGTGATGTGTGTAATGCTAAAATTCCCACCCAGAGAGGAGCTTGCGGGTGTGGGAGTCCTGACTAAGTTGTCTGCTAGGTGTGCGGGTGCACCAGGTTGTTTGGGGAACACCAGGTTTAGCTGCTCACAGGAGCCTCCAGATGCCATTCACAGTACAACCATAACCACAGAGGAAAAGAAGCTTCCATCTTACTTTCCAGTCCCCAGAATGAATATTCCTGAACTCACTTAAATCTTTGTTAATCGCAAGAAATGTGACGAAGAAACAGTTGTTTTATCTATCATACACGCTAACGTGTCCGGTGCAGGGCTGTATTAACCCCCGAGGGAGCCATGGAGCAGAAATGAGCTGTGGGCCCCTCCTAACCCCCCCATTTCTCTCACTCTCTGTGCATTGTGTATGTATTAGTAAGTCATTTGTGATTAGTTTGTGCTAACTTGATTAAGCACAAATGTATTTCATTTCAGTTCATATTGTGCTTTATTTTGTGCATACATAAAAAAAAACACATTACGGAGAACATTACATGTGTTGTATGATGAACCTGATGAAGTATAGTTCTTTATACTGCGAGTGTTGCTGGAGTTTTGACCTCTTCAGTCTGCACAAGCTGGGCAGTTTAATAAACCTGTACATCAGAGGAACCCTGTCTGAAACAGTAGTTGACTTGTCCTGAATTTCTTTGTGGTGATATGAAACCGGTCAAGTTAAGTTCCCTCCACTCTCTTCCTCTTTCCTTCCATCTCTCTTGGCTTGGCGTTCTCCTCTCCTCAGGGCTGGCCCTTTGAACCTTTCAGCCCAGTTTGAGGGAACAAAAGCAAACAAATCACATTGTCCTTTCAGGAATTTTGGCTTGTTCGCTGCCTTTCATGACCTCTTCTTTAGGCACCTCTGTGCCTCTCCTCATTCAGGGTCCCCAAGAAAGTCAATGGTTCCTTACATCCCAGTTTGACAAGTCAGGAGGATACACGCTAATCCCCTTAATCTGGCCTTTCTCCCGCACACAGCCACAGGGAGAGAGGGACCACAGAGAGTAATCCTGTCGGAGAAACAATAGGATTAAGGGCCCAACCCCATGAGTGACAATCAGGTATCCACTGACTGATCTGCAAAGCAGGAGCCCCAGCCACTCTCTCTTCAATGTGACTTTATTTTTGTTTGGCGGGCCCGAGAGGGATGGGGTTGAGGCAGGGGAGGGACGGGTGGGTTGTGACGGGAGGAAGGATATTTCTTTGAGGGGCTGCTGGAGGTCTGACAGGCCTGTGGTCCCCTAAGCACCAGGGACCCAGGAATGACTGACAGGTGAGGGGTAGGAGCTGGGAGGGTTTGGTAAGGGAGGCTGGGAAATTTGTATCTGGGGGTGTGGGCTGCGGGGTGGCACAGAAACAGTTGATTTCTCTTCATATTTCTCTAGAGATGTATTAGGGGATATGATAGTGTGTATTCTTGATGCAGGGACACGCAGCCTCGCCTGGCTACTCAGTAGATAGTAGTTTGTTCATATTCCACTATGGCAGTGGTTGCATAGATAAAGATATTTTCCTTCTATACATTTTTCAAATGTATAGTTTCATTTAAAAAAAAAGGCTAATTTGGTGCTCTTTCACATCACATGTGAAATATCTGAAAATGTAGGAATGCAAGATCGTATACGAACATCAATTTCACACAAAAATGTATATAATATTAATATAAAGTGAAACATTCTTGGACATTTCACATGTGAGAGAAACTCACATGATACAAGCACATACATAGTGTTGAGTTATTTGAAATATTTCACATGTGCTTGTGAAACTATATTTCATATTTCATGTATATAAAGTAATATATCACATGTGAAAGTATGAATGTCATATATGCTTTCTTGTAGGGGTTTTCTCACAACATCAGTGTTATTAAATTAGATGGGGATTCAATTATCCAAATGGCAAAGAGGGTTGTTGTGGCAGCAAGTAATAAGATAAAGTAAGAAATCAAAAGGATACAACCCATGCACAAATAAAAACAATGGTATAATCTCAAGGTTAGGAGTGTATTCATGTCTATCCCTTTCAACAGCTAAGCCTCTACTTCTATGATCAAGATGTGAACTTCACCTTATGAACACAAGATGGACCCATTGGTACAAAAACTGCATATCAGGACTCTCACAGTACGCTAGCCCTCTGTAGCCAGACTGAAGCTCCTCAGCTCAGAGAAGAGACAGACTGCTCATTGCACCACCACTTTGAACACAATAATCTGTCCAGAAACCACGCAAACCTCAAGCAGCGAGGTGCTTCTGATATCCAATCCTCTGCGTCTGCCACCGTGCAGCCAGGAGCCGGCCCCAGGCCTCAGAGCTGAAGGAAACAAGCCTCACATCCCGTGAAAACAGAAGCTCTGCTCCATTCAGCTCCAGTGAACTTGGCCAAAGAAAACAGCAGTTGATTCTTCACATCTCCTCATGTTACGGCGATGGTCTTGTTAAGTGCTGGGGGTAAATTACAGGTTAGCCATTGTGTAAAAGGGAATGAGTCACAGGATGGTGGATTTCCATGTGTGACAGGTGCTCGCAGTGGTTACTCTGTGATTGTTTAGGCTAGCTGGAGCATCACTCTGAGCTGAAACTGTGGAAAGTCCCACTGAAGGCTCACCCTCAGACGAGAGGGTTAACCAAGTGGTGACCAAAGTAGGATTGGGGGACTCTCAGGGGGCCCTGACAGTGGCCCTCCTGAATGAATGCCTTTAACATTTTTTGCCGGACAGAAGAACAGCTAGATGTCCTGTTTAGCCTCGGCCTCGACCTTTTGCAGTCGCTGCACAAACAGCATGCAGCGGCAGCACATTTAGTCCAGTCTAATCACTGCTGGGATGTGTTTGATGAATGCTGCCTCCTCTGAGTGACACTTGTATTCATTCATCTGACAATCTGTATAGCCCAGTAGATTCCAATGTGGGATGCAGAGACCTCAAGGTGTCCTTCTCAGCTATACATCGCTGTTGTACATCATGTACAAATGATTCCAATCTCCTAGTTATCTCCCAGTTTCACATAAAATCAATAATCGTATCAAATGGTGTGGCCATTATATTTGTCCATTTGGGGGTCTTTGGCACTAGCACTTCATCTACATTTCAGGGATTCAGTTATGTGTGCTTGTAACTAGGGGTAGTGAGAGACGGTCCTTCAAAAAAACATCTGTTTATGTTCGAGTCACAGCGCCCTCTAGCCGTGTTTGTGCCTAAACCTAACCAAACCACAAACAGAGCGATGTCACATCATAAAACTGATTTCTTTTCACCAGTGATGTGTAACAGTTTTGGAAGGCACAGACAGATGATGTCGTCCTGCTGATAGGTTCTCGAGGGCATGGACAAACAACGCATTTCCTCGTGTAATTCGCAGGACTCGGGTAGTGATCATAACATGTAATGTTATAATGTATTTAGCCTTTGTCTAATATTTGTTGTTTAGGGCAAATTCAGGTAGCCTACTCAGTGTAGCTCAGATCGTTACCAACACTAGTTTTGGCATTCTGCAGTCCAGTATTAAAAAAAGTACCGGACTGCTCTGTGCATGATGAAATAGATAAGATTCCCATTGATAATAAATGTTTACCCTTCTATACCCTTTGTTGCTTTCGAATATTTTCAAGGTGTAATACTTTATAGGCGCCTTCTTTACTGAATTACCTGGATGGCAATGAGTGTGTTTTCTCAAGGTGTTTCATGTAGTTTTTGTAAATCTCTGATTTGATCCAGCATCTGGGAGCACATTTCCACCGCTTCCACTTCTTTTGGGAACTCAGGAAGTTGACCTCCATTTCAACTAGAGGAGCCAGGGCCGTTTCTGGCAATTTCAAAAGTGATACCTTTGGTTTCCTATAGAAAACTAGTCTACATGAAACGATTGCTTTTGCTATTTCTCCCCTGCATGTTGGCAGAAAGTTTTAGTGTCCCATGTTAGCGTAAAGGCTGTTTGAAGCGTCTCCACTTATAAAAGAATAATATTCCCCTGTGTGTGTGGTCAGCGTGTGTGTGTATGGGACAGCAGGAGTCATTCTGCTGATTTTGTGACAGAACTGCATTGGGTGTGTCTGGATAAGCAACTGCATGTGCTTCATCTTGTAAGGAGACCCTGGGACTCAGATAAGACTAATAACATCAAATAGGGTAAATCATCAACATGTGCTAATGTCCCTCAACAGCTCTGAACTTTAAAAGTTAATTCATTATCATCTTAATTCCATCAATAAATCATATACTATACATATAATCTCATATCATGGTCCTGCAGCGATAGAGCCTGCACCTGGGACATTTGGTCACTGATCTGCAGTAGTTGAAAATAGAATGAAATCTTCTTACTGACCTGTAAGGTGGAGGAAACAATATCCGGAGGGTTTTAAAGTGGCAAAAATTGAAGATATATAAATG
The DNA here is from genome assembly GCA_027580175.1 of Siniperca scherzeri. NCBI lineage: Eukaryota > Metazoa > Chordata > Actinopteri > Centrarchiformes > Sinipercidae > Siniperca > Siniperca scherzeri. Next base: position 29,492,284 of record CM050841.1, on the reverse strand, counting down.
GGATAACTGTTTTAATCACTAGTATTGCTGTGTTGTACGTGACGGAGCGGTCTTGTTACTGACTGCGAGTAGCACGCACACCGACACACTCTTGTGCTGCACATTCACTCCTCCTCCATTCCACTATGTTGGTATGCAGAGTATAGGTAATTCCCATTATTCCTCTTAACAGCGTAGTAGATCGCCAAGGGTGCACACTTGGTAGGTCTGCCTTACTCTTCTGTAACTCAAGCAATCTCTCATTGTGTATGAGAGGAATATTGAATAAACAACAATATTAGATTATTTTTGAAACGAGGCAGGCAAGCTTTTTAGTAATTTGCAGTATTACAAATATCAATGGGATTTTAAATGAGGTTTTCTTACTTCTGGAACAGAACCCAGAAGTTCCGGTTACACTTTGGCACTCTATTGCAGTTGGTGAGTGAGAAAGCAGCCCTGCGCCATCTTTGATTTTACATGGTTCGTATCGACTTAAATCTAAGAGACCTTTCTCTGTTGGAATAAACCATGTTTTTTTTTTTACTTCACACCCCCCTGTTGTTGTTTTTTCCTGCTTTATACACAAATAGCTAAGGAGACTTCCCACCAACTAGTGAGTTTTTGACATTTTTGTCTTTATTTGTAAGTGTAAAGTAGAGAGGTGAAAGGAAATGAGGGGAGGGACGTCCCTGGCCAGATCTGAACCAGGGACATTGCAGTCACAGTACATGGTACAGTATGCGTCTTAACCACTAGGCCACCAGTACACAGCTATTTTCAACATTCTTCACTATATCAAATGTTATGAACCATTCAGTGACTACGGTACAATTCTGGCCATACCGCTACCATTACTGCTGCTGTAACTACTAATGCTATTACTGCAAGCTTTATTAGACAGTGGACAGTAGGTACGACTCAAAGTGAGGGCTTTGTTTTTCACTGAAAACCTCAAATTACTAGCGCTGGCTAAAGAACTAACCACCGATTGTGTTGTTGTGGAGACTGCCCCCATCCCCAGCCTCTATGATTAATTCAACTGTCAGGAGTCCCTGGGGGTCACATCTCCTGCATGGGTGTGCAATGTCTGTACGCACCCTGGCCACTCCTCTTAAGTAGCCCTGGCATATTAGCTAATGGACAGCATATGATCTAATATATGCCATTAATGGCCAGTAGGGAGGGTCACTGCCCAGACTCACAGTGGACACCCTGGGACATGTGTGGCTGGTAGAGCAACACACAAGCACAAACTCACACACAGTCTTATTATAGTTTTACTGTATGTCTCTCCTGCGTAAGCTGTAACACTCACACATCTTCAATGTGAAGGCATACATTTCACAGCAACTTACAGGGTAATTCTAGTTCAACTGAACTAGCTACTCACAACTCTCCTGCTACTATAGCCAACATCACAACAACAGCATAGCTTGGCAAACTAGAAAAGTAAGCTGAATGTCTGTGGGCAAGTCATTTAACGTAACCTGACACACATCAACACCAGCTTTTTTTTTACCGCACACAATGAACACACAACTAGTGGACCGTGAGGAGATATTCGCTGAATTTGACAAAAAGAATGTGTATTGGATTGGAATCACATACCCAAACTTAAGAGGCAGAAACCTCTTCCTTTAATGAAATCCTTTAATGCCAAATGAATGTTCCAGTCTCTGTAGTCTCTCCAGTCCCCGTGGGTTCCATAGCTCACCATTGCCTCCGATGCCTCCACCAGCCATTCCTCAGCACGCCTCTCACAATAGGGCTCACCGCTCCATACTGCTCTTTACAGCAGTGCTGCGGCAGGCCCACTCTGCCGGTCCTTCTCCATCCACTCCGTTACCACAGGTGAAATTTTCACCAACCACTCCCTCTCCAACCACGCTCATCATCGGAGACTTGATTGTGAGGAACGTGAGGAAGAAAACGGCAGCGACTTTTTGCCTTCCAGGCGCTAAGGTGATATCCTGGAAAATATCCCCTGCATCCTGGCCAGATACCCACTCACCCAGGATGTTGTCGTGCACGTTGGCTGCAATGACATCTCCAACCAGTCCTCTGAATTCCTGAAACAGGATTTTAGCAAACTCCTCGACTTTCTCACGGTCCACAGTAGACGGGTCTTTATTAGTGGTCCCATCCCCCCACACAACCGCGGAATTGGTTGCTTTAGTCGCTCACTGAGTCTCACAAATCACAAGTGGCTCAAATCAACCTGTGCCGCTGGCAGCATGGTATGCCAGCGGCACAGGTTGATTTGAGCCACTTGACTATCCCCCCAGTCTCTGTTCTTGCTTTCACTCCCATACCCATGCACATCCCGGTCAGAATCACTAACCCGCACCCATGACTTTATTATGGTCGGGACTGCTGTGGTGGCCGAGTCATCCGCCAAATTGCTCGCATCCCCAAAGCTTCTTGTGCTGATGACGACACAGTGGCATCATCAATCAAAATGTGCTTGCACGCTCTGTGGCGAACAAGGCTCACATACTAAAAAGAGAAAATTTGACTTTTTTATTCCTGACTTAAACGGACAATGGAATTTACCCATTTAAATGAACTATGCCCTATGGATGGTTGTTCATTTATTGGGCCCCTGTGTCGCTCAGACCGCGGTGGAGGTCTCGCTGTGGTCTGGAAAAATCAGTTTTCTTGCCAACTGGTGAGCACTGAACCTTTTACCACTTTTGAACTACAACTGACTAAAGTTGGTCGGTCAAAGCCGTGTTTTAATTTATCGACCTCCTGGTCCAGCAGGACAGTTTTTATCTGTCTTATCTGAGTTTACTGATTTTCTGACTTCTATTATTAAGCTGGACAAAGTGTGGTTAGTCGGAGATTTTAACCTGCACATCAATGATGCCACAAATTGTGTAGCCACTGAAATTACTTTGTTTTCTCTCTGAGACTAGGGCTATCTGCAACATTTCTCCGTGGATGACAGACGCTGTCCGCTGCCTGAGACAGTTCTGGAAGGCCACTGGGCTAGAAGTGCATCACCAATATTTCAAAGAGCTCTGGTATTCTTTTAATTCATTAGTAAAAGAAGCTCGGACTGCTTACTTTGCAAATTTAATTTCTTCTTCAAAAAGAAACCCTATGATTTTATTTGACACCATTAATAACATTGTTTCACCGCCGCCCTCTACATTACCATGTTTTTCTATCAATAATTGTAACATGTTCCTTACCGTATTTGTTGATAAAGTACAGGCTGTTAGGTCCAGTATTCATCCTGGGACTTCCCTGCCCAACTCTAGCCCCTCTCTTTCTCCTTGATAGATGTGATTACGAAAATGAAGTTATCCTCTAGCCCTCTGGCTGTAATAACATCTTCTCTATTTTTAAAAGTTATTAGTCCTGCTGTTTTAGCTATTGTTAACTGTTCCTTGTCTACAGGTTGTGTCCCTTCCTATTTTAAGCATGCAACTATTCAGTCCATATTAAAGAAAACCAACCTAGATCCCACTCTGCCCATGAACAATAGGCCCATATCAAAACTCCCACTTCTGTCAAAAATGTTTAGGTTGTGGCCACCTGACTGAAATTTATCATAAACCAACTCACTGCTGCGCTGCAGAGGGATTTCGGAAACAGCATTCTCTACTGAAACTGTTCATCTGAGGGTCTCTAACGACATTCTAATGTCCTCTGATGCGGGTGAGTGCTCTGTGTTAGTACTTCTTGACCTCAGCTCATGTTTGAAACAACAGACCATCATATCCTGATTAAGAGACTACGTGATTGGGTGGGCATATCAGGCCTGGCATTAGACTGGTTTTCTTCTTATCTCACTGACAGAAGTTTCACCGTCTCTATTGGAGACTTTGTGTCTGATTCCTCTCCACTGTCTTGTGGCCTCGATCACCTTCAGGCAATACAAAATGCTGCCGCAAGATTACTCACTAGGTCAAAACTAGACGGTAGAAGATCTCTTCGCTGGCTCCCTGTTGCATATAGGATCCAGTTTAAAATTCGCACTATTACTTACAGAGCATTACACGCTCCTACACATGTGGCTGAACTACTACGCCCTTACTCATCAGCTCGCTCTCTTAGGTCTAATAAGCGAAATTTGCTGTCTGTCCCACGCACTCGCCTTAAGACCCGTGGTGATCGCGCTTTTGAGGCCGTAGCACCTAAACTATGGAATGCTCTGCCCGTACTGTTACGGTCTGCTGATTCTGTGGACTCTTTTAAAAGGCAGATAAAGATGTACCTTTTTAGACAGGTGTTTGGGTAACCTGTATGCATCAGGTTTGCATCTTATGTATTAATTGTGTATTTTTACTACGTGCTGTATATCTACTGTGTATTTTTTGTAAAGCACTTTGTGACTTATGTCTGTGAAAAGTGCTATACAAATAAAGCTTTCTTACTTACTTACAAAACAAAGTTTATGTTCTTCTTGAGAGTGCATTTTAAAAGGTACACTGGTTCCTCATTATAAATACTTAGGCATCTGGATTGATGACCAAATTACTTTTGAAATCCATATAGACAACTTAAGTTGCAAATTAAAGATGCAACTTTTTTTTGGTATAGGAACAGGTGTCACAGTTTGAGGGTTTATGTATGTTATTATTTATATATTTTGTAATATTCTCCTTCCCTCATGGTTTTACTTCCTGCTTCTGATTGTTTGCCCTGCCCTGATCAGTTTCACCTGTGTCTCGTTGTTTCCCCTACCTGAGTGTATTTAAGTCTGTGTGTTTTTTTTGGATTGTTCCTCAGTCTGCTCCCTCTGTTCTGTTGTCTGTCTATTTTTTTGGGACTTTAGCTTTAATTATTAAAGCTTGTTTTGTTTCTTCAACCTGCCTGCCTGGAGTATTGCAGTTGGGTCCCTTTTGCACAACCTGAACAACCTGGAAGCAACCTTTCTCTCTGTATTGGATTATGGCGATGTTATTTATAGAAATGCTCCTTTCTCTTACCTTTTAAAATCTAGAAGTTGTCTACCTCTCAGCTCTTAGATTGATTACTGACGACCCGATAGAGCAATTCAAAGAATTTGGTTAGGGGTTCTATTGATTTAGGTGTGACTGTTTTTACAAAATATGCTTGTATTTTTATTCTTTTTTTATACCTACACCAAAGATATTTTAGAATGCATTTATTTATAATTTGTCATGCTGTTGTCTATATGAATGTATGTTTAAATTTTTTGCTATTTAATAAAAAAAATTCTGTCATTATCATTTGTTAAATTTTTTACTCTGCATTCATGTCTCAGTTGTAAATGAGATCTTGATCTCAGTGACTTCCTGATTAAATAAAGTGTGTGTATGTGTGTGTATATATATTAGTGTGATTATCTACAGTAAGTACATTAGGTCATTAGTCTTCATTTTCTCTCCAGATAAGTTTGTCTAAGCTGTTGGTTTGTTTCCAACCTGTCTTATGGTCTGATTGCTCGTGTTTCTTGACCTGTTGGTTTTTTTAGTGATGTCACCATGTTCCTAGATATCAGCTATTAGCTAACAATGTTATTAAGTACAATGTTATTGTGGACAAAAATATACCAAAGCTGTAATAAACACAATTATCCTTTCAAAACCTCTTGTCCACGAATGCAGCAAATTTCTACATTATATTTTCAGTAGGGCCAGATATTGAATCAGATTCATAACCTTCTTTACATATACTATTTCATTCAGCTGAGACTTCATTGAAAAAGAGGCTAAAAGAGTAATTAAATAAATGTATCTGACATTGTGTACAACAGCAAGTTGAAGAAATATGTGAAGAGTCTTTGGAGATTAGACCCCATCATGATGTTATTATTTCAAGGGGGTAGTGATGCCCTGAGCTGTACAGGAATAGCCCCCTGACGGAGTCTAGACACTGGTGGTGAAGGGGTGGACGGATGAGATGTATAGCAGGACGTCTGATGAGCTCAGTGGTAGGACCCCTGGGCGCTGGAGGTGAATGGGGTGGAGGAGGCATTGATCTGACACTGAAATGACAGCTGACAGCAACAAAGAGAGGAAGAGTTTTAAAGTTTTCAAACTTCAATCAAAGTTTTGTAGGCGGAATTAAGAATGGGGGCGTCATCCAACGAGATGGACATAGCTTTAAAAGATGGTTTAAGTTGACTTACAGAAATGACAATTCTTAAAGCGGCTATAATCAGTGTAAATGGACTGTACAGCGCCTTTCTAGTCTTCTGACTACTCAAAGCGCTTCACACTTCATATCACGTTCACACACTGATGGCAGATGCTAACTGCTCATCAGTCCAAGAAACTAACACACAGGGCACAGCCCTCAGGAGCAATTTGGGGCACAGAGTCTTGCCCAAGGACACTTCGATGGGATCGAACCGCAGACTGGTGGACGACCCGCTCTACCACTAATCCACAGCTGCCCACTGTATGTGAAATGTGAAAACAATGTGACAGGGGTCGCTCGTACTAATGAACTGAGAGTGAATTATCAGCTGAATGTGCAGCTCCCCTTGTCCTTATGGAGCTTTATAGAGACTTTCAGCTCGCTGTTCATCTGCTGCTGCTCCGGTTCCCTCTCAGCTCTCAGAGAAAAAGCTGTAAAAAGCCTCTGAACGAGCCGCTCGGCAGCAGACAGCGCAGACAGAGAGCAGCCGCTGAACATAGCGGAGCATCTAGCAGCTAAAGAGCCAGATGTTTCCCTCAGCAGCTGCTGGAGACCAAACACAGAGCGGACAGAGAGAAGACCGGACTGACGTCCATCAGGAGACACAGACTCGCCTCCTGATGAAGCGTCATGTGACTCTGTAGCTACTGGACGTGGAAATAAGCAGCTGTTTGCTAACAAGTTCACCATGAGGTGATGATATTTCAATGTTGTGTTCACTACTGGTTTCTGACTCATTTAAATGACCACCACCTATTACACATGTGCACACTCCACACCCTACTAGGACTAACAGAACTCCAGCTGTTCGGTTCCTGTGTGAAACACCAGGTGCACTGTATGTCTGGTTTGATAATCCAGATGTGTGATCATGTAGATTTGATCTCTGTCCATCAAATGGATCCTCACATTGTATGTAGTGGATTTGGGGGGTCGAACACTCCAATCCCCTCTGTGTGTGATCTCAGGTGCAAGGGTCAAATGTATGTAAACCCAAATAGTGTGTTTCCACAGTGATGGGATGGGTTTGTCAAGAGACTAAGGTGCCTTAATCCCTTCAAAGGCTTCGGCTGGATCCAGGCAGCCACTCCGAAGTGTTGAGGAGGAAAGGCCGGCTCATCAGACAGTATGTGCACATGATTTTTATGTGTTGAGCATTTGTGCTCACAGTGCCTCAAGCTAACGGATTAGCTCTTTACCGGCAGGCTCCAGCATGCTTCTCACGTTCAACGAAAGAGTTCTGTCGGGCTCGCTTTCAGTGTTTTGGTTTATCTTCATGGGGTGTTACAGTTTCTCTCTGTCCACAGTCATCATCATCCCACATGAAAATGCTATTCAAAATCACATTGATATTTGTAATGATGCAAACGGAAGCTGCAGTTTCTGAATGCTAACAAATGAATTGTTGTTTAACTTTGTTAAGATCACAAAGGGTTTAAATTCTAATACGGGGTCTGTAGACACTCATTTATCTTGAATATGAACTTTTCTGCTGCCATAAAGAAAGATAACAAAACAACTCTATACTGAACCATTCTAAAACGCTTCTCATGAATATATAACGCTTACGGTGTTATAAACAGTATTAGAAGAACTTTTTTAGCAATCATATCTGTGGTCTTTCAGCACTGCACTTCCCAGAATTCACTTGTCAATCCACAGTATTACTTCTGGTGCACAAAGAACAGCAAATGTAAAAGCTTTGATGAACTGACTGGGCTGAGTCACCACTGCATTTTATCAATAAATAATTCAAAGTAAAAAGGGACATTGAGTTGCGTTTTTCACATGTCACAGTAGGAAAAGCACTGGTAAAAAATAAAATAAATGTTGGTTGTATTTCATTTAGCTGCTTCAGTTTCAGGGTCCTGGTATTGTTCATGTTGGCTCACTGTCACATTCAGTGCGTTTACATACACTTAAGAATCCAGGCTGCTCAGAGAAACCAGGTTACGCAGGTAATCAGAGAACCTGTTTACATGCTGGTTACTTTCAATCTTTTATATATACAGAAGATCCTCTACCCCAACCTTATTTTGGAATAATGGATTAGTGAAGACGCTGCTTCCTGACTTGTTGTTTTTGTTTAGTTAGTTGTGTGTGTGTGTGTGTGTGCCGAAGCAAACTGAAGGTGCTGTGAGAGGACAGACAGAGAGACAGACAGCTCTTCCTCACAGCACCAAAGTGTCTGAATTTAACAAACAGTCAAATGTTCAGTTGTGGAAACTGACTTTTTTAGACTTCTATAGGCAACTTTGTCAGTTCAGCCTTAGTCATACTTCTGATGGAATTATCTTAAATACGAGACTGCATCGTGTGTAATTATCTCTCCTTTCATCCGGCCGGTCTCTTACTTTCCCTGTCTGCAGTCAGTTATACACACTGGTAAAAGGTGAAGAAACCCAGTTTAATGCCCAAGAAATCAACGTTCTCCGGGAGAAATCTGGTTTCTCTAATCCCAGACCCCGGTTTCAGAGACCAGGTTTCTCATTTACATCTAACAAATCATCTTACTGGAGAAAGCCGACTATAACCCGGTTACCTAAGTGTACGGTAAACACACTGACTGTCATGGCTTACTGGGACACTTGAACAGAACAGAGCCATCGTTAATGTTATTAGTAACACCTGCGCTTTTCATACAATGACAAATCAAAATGTCTGCTGGGGAAAAAAAGACTATTTATATGAAAATGCTGTGTATTTTTACTTGAACCCTTCAAATCTTTGAATGTGTGTAACTGTGTATAAAAACTACTGCGCTTACCTTCTACCACAGAACCCTTTTAAAGGACCACTTTCTAAAGTCTGATCAAATAACCCAGATGACATCACTATGACATCAGCTAAGGCTTCGAGACTACACACTTACGGTTTTACAGAAAGCCTGTGTTACAAACTTGGGGTGCAGAGTCTGAAAGAAATGGGTATTTACCAATGAAAGATGCTATCCAGTTGCATTATGGGAAATGTAGGATCCAGTGTTTTTGGAGCTTAAATCACACAAGGGACTAAGAGTCAGGTTACCTCTTTGACCATTCTTCTGTCTCTTATGAGTTCCCCAACTCTATGGAATACTATATCACTGGAGTGTCCCTTTAAACACGTAGAAATGCTCAGTTCTTCCTAAACCAAAAGCAGTGCACAAAGCTTAACTCATGGTAAATATGTCGCTGGATCAGAATAAACAGTCCCTTTAAAAACATGAAAACATTTATTGTGAAAATAGACAGCTTTATTGAACAGTGTGTGTGTGTGTGTGTGCGTGTCTGTATCATCTGATGTAGATGGGGTTCTGTCTGAAGTCCAGTGAGTGCAGGGCGGTGGCCAGGGCTGCATACAGGTGAGAGCTGGAGAACCTTAGACAGTACACCGGGCTGCTCACTGGGTCTGAGCTCAGCTGGAAGAACTGAATTACAGAATTACAACAGCATTACGTTTATTGTTTAACATCTGGAAATCAGCTCATAAAATGACGTTTTAAACTAGTCTTTAAAGCCTGTGATGTAGCATAACTAATTCACACTGTATATACCACAGTCATGTATTTCTTCCTGAGGATACACACCTGCAGGCATTCAGTCTGCCGCTTGTCCCACAGTCGTACGACACCGTAGTACGAGGAGCCGCTGGCTATCATGTGATTTCCGTCTGTCTGGATGCAGTACAGAGCGCTGTCATGAGGCTCCTCCCACTCCATCATACACTTCCTGTTGAGAAGGAGTTCACACACATGCTTTTTTTTTCTGTATTAGCACCGCATAATGTTTTAATTTGGAAATGTAAAAAATGCAAAGTCAAAGGCAACTGGACTTCTTGAAGCTGCTTCTTCACAGCCGTACCGGAGAGACAGTTCTGTGTCTGGGATTTTGCTGTTTTTCCTTCTTATCTTTTTATCCAGAGGCAGACTGAAGGTATGTTGTCTATCATTTACATGCATCAGCACACTTTTTAATTTGTGTACTGTACAGACCATAATTATTAAAACAGAGAAACATTCTTTCTTCTGTTAGCCTTGTGCTCCTGCACATTGGATTTCAAATGAAACATTGGCTGTATTCGAAAGCGCCTGCTATATTAGCAGTACGTACTGATTGGACAGCAACCCCCCCCGTCCCAAATGACAAAATATAGAACTTAACGTTAAATTTAAGTTCTGTATGTTGTTTTCTTATTGACAGCTCGCTAAGGTTAACGTTGCTGTGTCATGATACCAAACGTTAGCTTAGCAGACTTAACTTTAACGTTAGCGACGCGTTCGTTACAGACAGGCTGTAGCCGAGTCACTGTTGTGAATTCTTCTTACACAAGACTAAATTAGAAAAAAGCTAAGCCTGGCCTAGCATACTGCAAAATAAATCCATTTAACAGTTTCATGCTGCATACTGCTATGAAAAGCAGCAAGCAGTACACACTGCTTGGTCGGTAGTAGGCGGTTTCCGAATACAGCCAGTGACTTTGATGTTACAGTGTTGACTGTTCGCTTTATTCTGAAAGTGTTTGCATTCCCATCAGATAGATAGTGGAGGAGTTATAGCACGTGTCTTTTATTGGTTTAACAGTGACAATAGATAGAGACAGGAAACAGGGAGCGAGAGAAGGGGGTGACATGCAACAGAGGGACCCAGCTGGAATCCAACCAGGGTTGTGATTACAAAGTATGCGCCTTAACCTTATGCCACCAGGGCACCTCTTTGTAGACCTTTTTATAGATAGTTCCCCAATTGCAAGGGACCAAAATGCATTGGATAAATTAAGATAAACTTAAATAAAGTCATTATATTCGATATTTGAAGTCCTTTGGAGTCAGTGGCTGTCTGAAGTCTGACCCCGTCACAGGGGCATCATAGAGACAAGTTCTGAGTCAGTTATTTGACTTTAGTTGGGTTTCGTTTATAGGCAGTTGTTGATTTCCAGAGGACATTTGAGAATGAACTGATCCGTTTAAACCCAAGTAAATATTCATTCATTACACATTTATTTTTGGAAACTAGGTTGTGCTAGTAATTAATTGGAATTAATTAATTGAAAGTTTCTCCATTTCCCCTATAATGAGAATTTACAGTTACATAGCAGTACCTTTTCAGGAAGTTATAGGAAAATATCGGATCCTTGAAATAAAGTGATATCAGCTGATTCAACCTCCAAACATACTTTCAAAGTGTCATGATTCCAACCCATAACAATGGCCTCCCGTAGTTTGTCCAAATCTGGGTGATTGGAGAAAAATAGTAAAATTGGCAAAAATGTACAACTGTGATTACTGAAAAAGGAAGACCCATAGAAATCACTAAAAACAAGTCTGAACTGCAGCAACACAGGTGAGATTACATCTGTGTGTGTGTGTGTGTTGTGGAGATTTGGACATGATGCTGAAACTCCATCTCTTGTTTACAGGAAAACCCTATACTGTAGTTAACAAATGTGTGTGTGTGTGTGTGTGTGTGTGTGTGTGTGTGTGTGTGTGTGTGTGTGCACGTGTGTGTGTGTGTGTGTGTGTGTGTGCGTGCGTGTGTGTGTGTGTGTGTGCGTGTGTGCGTGTGTGTGTGTGTGCGTGCGTGCATGTGTGTGCGTGTGTGTGCGTGTGTGTGTGCATGTGTGCGTGCGTGTGTGCGTGTGTGTGTGCGTGTGTGCGTGTGTGCGTGTGTGTGTGCGTGTGTGCGTGTGTGTGTGTGTGTGTGCGTGTGTGTGTGCGTGTGTGTGTGCGTGTGTGCGTGTGTGTGCGTGTGTGTGCGTGTGTGCGTGTGTGCGTGTGTGTGTGCGTGTGTGCGTGTGTGTGGTGTGTGTGTGTGTGTGCGTGTGTGTGTGCGTGTGTGCGTGTGTGTGTGTGCGTGTGCGTGTGTGTGTGCGTGTGCGTGTGTGTGTGCGTGTGTGCGTGTGTGTGCGTGCGTGCGTGGTAGCTGTGGTAGAGAGGGGAAGTATTTTGGGGATAAGTATTTTCTGCCAATAGAAATCGATCCTCCATTAGTGCAGCCTCATCAATAAGTGATGGAGAGACACCAGGGGCAGACAATGGGGCAGCAGAGACATCTGGAGGCTCTCCCTCTCTCTCACACACACACACACACACACACACAGATAGATAGTACATACAAATGCACACTCTAATTCTAGCAAACCTCTATGGGGGAGGTCACCCATTATCATTGCACCCTGAAAGTGAAAGTGAAAAACAGTTCACCAATTTACACACACATGCACAGGCACGCATGCACGCATGCACGCATGCACGCACACACACACACACACACACACACATTTCCTGTGTAGTTTTGATTTTAAATATACTTGCAGTACTAGAATAGTGTATAAACTCAAACTGAATGGAGCGATAGCAATCTAAGAAGTAGCGGTGGGTGATTATTTTCATGATATTAATAAGGATATTTTTTATATATATAATCACAATATATATAATATAATAAACCGTGTTTAACTGTAATGCAATACATGAGTCAAAACTCTTTATGTGTACAACAAAAACTTAATTAAAGCATCATTGGAATCATTCATTTGGTCATTTGTAGAAGGATAACGTGATAACAACAATATCATAAAGAGTTCGGTCCAGACCTGCTCTGTAGGAAAAGTGCAATGAGATAACATCTGTTATGAATTGGCGCTATATAAATAAAATTGAATTGAATTGAATAACATCATATAGTCACAGTATGATTCAGCTGCAAGTCGATAAATGATAATATTGAATTATTGGCCAGCCTTACTAAGCCTTACTTTTGGTGTTGGAACAACTCACTCCTCCATATCTGGATACTATTGAACCTCATCCCAGTGTACAAAATCATTGAAGTTATTTCTCTTCTTCATTGAGCAGTGTTCCACTTATTAAAAGTTGTGATTTGTGAAAATAAACTTTAATTATGAATTATGTAACACTATATCTGATATTCATATACAGTTAGGGCTGGGAGGTATATATATACACCGTGACACAATATATATTTTAAACCATCAGATATATATATATATATATATATATATATATATATATATATATATATATATATATATATATATATATATAGTAGTGTGTCAGAAATTTATACCATGGCAGCTATCCCTTTAATATCTATGGTTGTATCAGACCAATGTTGCAATTAAGTGAGCAAGACTGATTTACTGCAATATTATATGTTTCCATTAATGTGATTAAGTGATGAAATACTGTCAAGTGTTTCAATTTGCAGGATTAACCAAAGACAGACATTCCTGTCTGGTTAGTTTATCTGTAAACAGTTTCTCAATTGACTCTTCAGACGCACCATGGGACCACACAGTTTTTTTGTAAGTCACATGCAGACATGCATTTCTCTTTGGTGAGCCCCAACTTCCAGACAACCTGCACCTCCTGGATGACCCTGGGAGCCTTTTGCGGCCGGTTAGGTTTGACCGTATGAATTATTGATATCTAAAGAGGGACCCCCCTCTGCCAACCTTCACCCCAACCCAACCCCTTTCAAAGTCCCCAGAGCGATCTGCCAATCAGATCTGATTTGTCTTACTTGACTGATCCCCCCCGGAAATACAGCCTGGAACCCCTCTAACCCCTGCTGTCCAAAATAAATGCTGCTCTCCCCAGCCATGTTAGGGACCCTGCCGACATATGCTGAAGTGAGGGCTGCTGAATTAATTCGGACACCACAGTGGGCTGCAGGTTAGCTCCCTGTGCTCACACTGCTGGGCTTAAATAAAAGGCTTGGAATGATTTTTACACAATGGTCTGAATGTTATTTCTGAAGCTTTTCCAGCCTGACAAGAAGACCCAAGGAAGGGAACTAAGGAGTTTCTTTTATGAAAATGGTCAAATTTAAACATAGCAGATCTTTTCATAAAGTAATCAAACTGTGTGTAGGAATTCGAGATGTTTTGGATCTGGATCTTTGTCCTCCAGGAGGTTCAGCCTCTCCTCTTGTCTCTCTCAGTTCAGTGGGCTTTATTGGCATGGGAAACAGACGGAAACATTGCCAAAACATGTGTCATAAAATAAACACATAGACATGTGCTATTAAAATAGATACAGACAGGTAAGATAAAATAATAATAATGATAAAAATAATAATAATAATAAAAATTGTAGACTTGCAGTCAAAAAGACAAATACAAATAAGTGAAAACTACATAAACATTGCAACATTTTATTTTTTTATGAACGTGTGTGTGTGTGTGTGTGTGTGTGTAGGTCATTCAGTGCCCCTCAGGTTGTGGCATGTTGATACATATTGGGCAGTGAGATATGGCCTGCCTCTCTCTCTCTCTCTCTCGTGTGCATGTTGTCCTTGTCTCTCTCTCCCTGTGTGGTGTGCTTGAGTTTTGCCTCAGGCACACCAGGTCTGTGGCTGTTTAGCGACACCTAAAGTTGCTTGACGTCCCCCCGGATCCAATCTTTATATATGTTTACAATCTATCTATAATTTCTATAATAGTCTTCTTGATTGTCCATACTGTAATTTTATAATGTTGGTCTGTTCTATACACACGACATGTATGGCATGTCTGTCTGTCCTGGGAGAGGGATCCGTCCTCTGTTGCTCTTCCATTTTTTCCCAGTTTAACTTGACTTGAATATGCAATAATATTTACCAACTGACTGGCTCATTCAAGATCTACTTCTATGACAGACAAAACCCAAGATAATCTGATGGATGGACTTGAGATCAGAGTAAAATTTTCACATGGCATTGTGGGATTGATTCAAATCAAAAACATTAGTAATCATTATTAGTAATCATAATAATAGTAATTTAAGGAAATCCTTCCATTTGGTCAATTAATCACAATGATAAGTTCAAGTGTTTGGAGTTTCAGTCAACTGTATTGTGGTCTGAAGCTACACCATAGACAGGATTTTAGAAATACTCCTTTCAGTGAAGCGCAACTGCTTTCACTTTTAAGGTTTTTATCTTTTGCAATTCAACTGACATTTCAGCTGCTTTCACCTCTTACACATCAGCCGACAGTTCACCTGCTTTCAGCTCCTACTGTTCAACTATTAGTTCAACTACTTGCATAGTTTACATACAAACTGACAATTCAACTGCCTACTGGGCTTGAAGTAGAAACTAACAAATTTGTCTTTCTTGATTACACTTCAAATGACACCTCAACTCCTTTTAAATGCTTACACTTTAACTGCTTTAAGTGCTTCGACTTAAATTGCAATCCCAAACAACATCTCACAGTGTTTACAGTGTTCTTCAGAAAACTGACCTTTTTCTACTTAATTAATGACTTTTGTTGGCCTAAAAGTAGTCAAATTTAACATATTGAGTCTAAAATATTGGAATCAGCCAAAGAAAAACAAAAACCAATCATATGTAAGTTTATAACTGTAGGATGTAGACTACAGAACTCCCCCAAGGTTGCTAAGACTCCAAATTCCCAGACGAAATACTGAGGACAGTGTCCTCAATGGGACCTTTGGTCTCAAGCATGTTGTGGTAAAGGTCTGAAGCATTGTAAAGTAGATGCACTGTAGGTGTCACTAAACAGATCCTACATTCACTGACATACAGTGTAGCTGAAAATATATTAGGGCCATTGGTTAAAATAGTTTTATTGCTGCATACTTACAGCTTGTAATGTGTATTTATGGTCACAAGATAAAATCCTAAGGTGCACTGACTGTTGCCCTAACTGTTCAAGTTGAACCTGACAAAAGAGAGATGGGGCGTACCGTGGGCTGAGTCGGAGGTCCCACAGTCGAATGAAAGTATCATAGCCGCAGGTGAAGAGCTGGAACGGAGACTCAAACACCATGTCCAACACACCAGCCCCGCGACGAAACTGTGAGCCCAGACTGCACACACACTCTGACCTGGTGGGGGACAAAGGAGGATGAAAAGAGATGAGAAATGTACATGTGAAGTTTGTGTTTTCAAGTGGAATATGATAATTCACATGTGACATGACCGAAAAGCACATATGCCTATATGTGAATTCATCACATATGAAATGTGGAGAATGAAAGAATAAATTCATTCATCATCAATGGACAGTGAAATAAATAAGTGATTGAATATATATATCATTCTGCAGTTTGGCTTCATTTAAAATGTATTTCACGGTGTTTTTCTCCCCAATGTGACACTTTCTGATGGCGGTGGAGACTGTATCAAGTCAATACAACACAAGAAAGTTGACATCTAGTGAAGCTATTTCAACTGCAAACCTTCTGCTACCTGTGACTCCCGCTCTCTGTCAGAGTGAATGAAAGAACATGATTATGGCGACTGCACAGAATACTCCCATTTTCAGTACAGAGACAAAGCAGACCTCACTTGTATCACACAGTACCTACAAAGATTGTACACACATTTACTGTGGGGAATATAATTACGGCCTGATCACGCATGGTACGTCCATCTACCATTCCATTTTCTGCCGCTTACTCGGTGCTCGGGTCGAAGTGGCAACAAGCTAAGCAAGGTAGTCCAGACTTCCCTCTCCCCAGCAATGTGTCTGGCGTTCCCAAGTCAGATGAGATATGTAATCCTTCCAGCATATTCTGGGTGTAATCCAGGGTCTCTTACAAGTTGGATGTGCTTGGAAAACCTCCAAGGGGAGGTGCAAAGGAGGCATCCTGATCAGTGTCAATTTTGTCAATAAAAATCTTGACGATACGTATTCGTTGACGTCCTTTTATTTCATGACTAAATTGTAATGACAACGTAAATGAAAAAATATTGACAATATTAACAAAAATTCCGACGAAATCTCTGTTCATTATGCCCTTACGAGTAAAGATGAGACGAATTAGTGAGTAGCGTATCTCTGTAGACCGGAGACTTTGAATGGGAGGGGTAACTGTCAATCATGTTTTAATTTGGCCAATCAGAGGCTTACAATCTAGTCAGTCAAAAAATAATTTCACCAATACACCGCCTGAAACATTTCTAATAATAATAATAATAATAATAATAATAATAATGATAATGATAATAAACTGTATTTATAGAGCACTTATCAAAGTACAAAGTGCTTCACAGAGAGAAAATAAAATACCACAGTGAAAGATAAAATACATAAAAACCAATAAAATACACAGGCAGCTCTGATAAAATCAGGACATGCTTTCCGATAAAAATGCATTTTGAGAAGAGACTTAAAAGATGACACTGACTCAGACAACCTAATTTCTTCGGGCAGGTTGTTCCAGAGCCTCGGGGCCAAGGTGGCAAAAACTCTGTCCCCCTTAGTTTTCATCCTGGACTCAGGAACAGACAGAAGACCCCTGCCCGAAGATCTCAAACTACATGAAGGTTCATAAGGGATTTAAAGGTCTAAAATATAATCTGGAGCCAGCCCATGAAGAGCCTTTAAAGTAATCAATAAGATCTTAAAATCAATCCTAAAACAAACAGGGAGCCAATGTAAAGAGGCTGAAACAGGTGTGATGTGGTCGTACCTCTTGGTCCTGATTAACAGCCTAGCAGCTGAGTTTTGTACAGTCTGCAGTCGTGTCAAAGTTTTTTGATTAAGACAAGTGAACAGGTTGTTACAATAATCGAGGTGTGAGGAGATAAAAGCATGTACAACAGTTTCTGCATCACTAACATTTAAAATAGATCGGATTTTTGCAATATTTCTGAGGTGATAAAAACATGATTAGACAAGCTTAGTGATATATTGCTCAAAACATAAATTGCTATCAAACAGGACACCAAGATTTCTTGCAACAGGCTTGATATGTTGTGACAGGTAGCCAGTAGATGGCAGTATTTGTTTAGTGATGTGTTGGGGCCCAATAACAAGGATTTCTGTTTTATTTGAGTTGAGCTGAAGAAAATTTATCGACATCCAATTTTTTATGTCAGACAGGCAGTCCTGCAGAGAACTCAGCGTACTAAGGTCAGTGGGCTTGACAGGGGCGTACAACTATGTGTCATCCGCATAACAATGAAAAGAAACCCCATGTCTGCGGATGACATCACCCAAGGGGAGCATATATAAGGAGAACAGTATTGGTCCCAGAATTGAACCTTGAGGCACACCATAGTTTATTTGGGAAAATGATGACATGAAGAATTTCCTATTGGACAAATATGATGAGAACCAGTCTAGTGCAGTGCCAGATATGCCCACCCAGTGCCTCAGTCTGTCTAGAAGAATGCCATGATCAATTGTGTCAAAGGCAGCACTTAAGTTCAGCAGCACAAGAACTGAACACATGCCTGCGTCGGCATTCATTAAAAGGTCATTAGTGACTTTGAGAAGGGCTGTCTCAGTGCTGTGGTGCTGACGAAAACCAGATTGGAACTTTTCAAAAGGTATTATTATTTTCCACAGTAGCAAGAAGCTGCTTAGATACACTGTGGCTTGGTGGTAGAGCGGGTCGGCAGTTCAATCCTGGCTTCCCCCAGCCCACATGTCAAGTGTCCATGGGCAAGACACTGGACCCCAAATTGCTCCCGAGGGCTGTACCTGTGGTGTGTGTGTGTGTGAATGCATTACTTTCTTTCAACTGATGAGCAATTGGCTGCCATCAGTGTTTGAATGTGTGTGAATGGGGTGAATGTGATATGTAGTTGAAGCGCCTTGAGTAGTCGGAGAAGACTAGACAGGCGCTATATAAGTACAGTCCATTTACCATACAGTTTATTTGAGAACCTTGGAAATACAAGGCAGTTTGGTGAGCGGACAATAGTTATCCAGGAGGGTGGGATCAAGGATTTTTTAGGACTGGTTGGACACAAGCAGTTTTAAAGTAGTCTGGGACACAGCCAGTTGCCAGCGAGCTATTCAAAATAGATAGCAAATGAGGCGTAATACAATCCATAACTTCCAATAAAAACCTAGTAGAGTAACAGCAGATAAATTGCTCAAAGAATCTTATTAACTCCACCTTTCCAGCATAGTACAAAAGAAACTTTTCACAATCAGCATCACAATCAGCAGGGGCACAAGGAGAGGCTGGGTTAACTAACTGATCCACAGTCTTAAATAGGAATCTGGGGTTGTGCTGATGGGCAGAAATAAGTGCAGAGAAATGACATGTTCTTGCATCCTTCACCATCCTATTATAAAGCAGTAATTGCTCTTTCATAGCCACAATGTTGACCTGGAGACCTTATTTCTTCCATCTGCGTTCTGCTCTTCTGCATTTCCTTTTACAGCTTCGAATACTGTCATTTAACAATGGCTGTTTTCTAGTCTTTGGGTTTGATTTATTTTTCATAGCAGAATCAACCAAATCGTTGGTGTTGGAGGAGTCAGGAAACACACTGCCAGGAGAATTAAACAGTATATAGAATTTTGACGCACTATGCTCATTAAGGACGCATGTGTACTTAGAGCGGGATACTTCAGTACTAGCAGCCTGTAATTCACAGTTAAAAACAATGCATAGGTGATCAGATACAAACATGTCCCTGATTTCCACAGATGGTATTCTCAGACCCAGACTAAAGACTAGATCTAAAGTGTGGCCACGGGAATGAGTTTGGCCAGACACATGTTGCTGAAAGGTAAAAGAGTTAGTGATATTAAAAAAATCAGCAGCAAGGGCATTAGAAGAGTCATCAACATGAATATTAAAATCACCACAAAGAACAATTCTATCATAATTTAAAACAAGACTGGATAAAAACTCAGGGAGTTCCAACAAGAAGGAGCCAGCTGGTTTAGGGGGGTGATAAATAATAGCAAATATGACCGGGAGTAGGCCACCAAGTTTAAACATGAGCACATGTGAATGAGTGGGAGGCCGGCGCTTTGCTTTGCTTCAACCTGTCCAGTGCTCTGGTTGACGTGGAGTCGAACTCACCAGAGCCTTCTCACCACCCCCGCCGACGAGCGACCGTGCATCCACTGGGGCTCGGCAAGGAGTAGAAATGGCCATTGCTTTGAGCCGTGAGGAGCCACGAATCTTCAGGTTTAGCCGAAACTGTCGTATGTACGATCTTCGAACCCACAAAAATGCAGAACCACAAGGTAGCTTAGTCACTTGATTCACACTTTATTATAACAAGCATGGATATTGGACCGGGGTGTAGCAGTGGAGGACAGGCAAGGTGGAGATGACTGAAGAGGCAGGCAGACAGGCAGACAGGAATCCAGAGAACAAACAGGAGCTGATCACCAGCACAGGATAATCCTTTGGGCAGAGCAGAAGACAGGATCAAAAACACGAGGAAACAAAATATACTTGCAAAGTACTTAGCTGCGTATTTCTTAGCAGAGCCTTGACGTAGTGGTTGTACAGTGTACGGGGTGGTTGATACCCAAGCGAGGACTCAAATGGAGAGAGCCCGGAAGCTGCGCATGTCAGGGAATTGTGCGCATACTCCACCCAGGGGAGTTGGGAACTCCAAGAGGAGGGATTGGAGGCGGCCACACAGCGAAGAGCTGCTTCGAGGTCCTGGTTTGCCCTCTCTGTCTGCCCGTTAGATTGTGGGTGGAAGCCGGAAGAGAGACTGATGGTAGCCCCCAAAGCTTGGCCAAAAGATCTCCAGACCTGAGACATGAACTGGGGGCCCCGATCAGAGACAATGTCCAATGGAATCCCATGGAGTCGGAACACTTGATGGGTCAGCGCTAGATGGTAGGATGCTACTTCCGGGTTGGCGTCTGCTGGGTTCATTTTGGCCAGATCGTTCTGTCGTATGTACGATCTTCGAACCCACAAAAATGCAGAACCACAAGGTAGCTTAGTCACTTGATTCACACTTTATTATAACAAGCATGGATATTGGACCGGGGTGTAGCAGTGGAGGACAGGCAAGGTGGAGATGACTGAAGAGGCAGGCAGACAGGCAGACAGGAATCCAGAGAACAAACAGGAGCTGATGAGGCAACGGTGGCAGACTACCACAGAAACAGCTTCATGCTCCAGGGCGCCAGTGATGATGGAGGCGAGCCACGGAAGAGTGGGATCATTGTCCAGTACTGGAGTGGAGCAGTCAGGGGAGTGAGATGGGATGGTCGCATTCCGGTTGCCGCAGCCAGAGGAGCTGAGGACTGCAAGGTGTTTTGCCTGGGCCGAGGCGACAGTGGAGAACTCCAGGATGAGCTTGTCTTTTTCTCTGAGCTCGGCTTCCAGACAAGCGATACTTTTCTTCAACTTTGAGACGGTAAGATGGCAAGATCCACACTCAGCCATCATACTTGCAGTTAGTCTGTAAAAGTGCTGAAAGCTTAAAATCCACAATGAAATCTATAAACGTGCTAAAAGCTTAAACCTAGCACAAACCTAGCTGAGCTAGCAACAGTGGAGGCAGTCCGGTAAACCATGTCGAGTTGACAGCCAGCTTAAAATCATTTAAGATCCACACGTCCAATGAGCCTCTGGTGGGCACACACAACGCAGACGCATGTCTTGTCAATCATTATTTAATTTGGCTACTCATCATTCTCATAGGAGAAGGGGGTTCGACACAAAGAAACAAACTTACCTCGTTTCTCAATGTATAGCTCCAGAAGTTTTCAGCTCTAGTCAAAGCATCAACAGACAGAAATGTTTTTAATCAACATTTTAAAGTGGAAGTAGACAACTTTTGATCATAACAGAATATAATAAATTTCACCACTGCTCACGTTGCAAGTTTTGTTGGAAAGCTAGATGCTGGCCGCTAATGAGCTACCACAGGCTGTATGCAGTAAACTGCAAGCTAATGTTAGCTAACTTATTATAGTAGAAGGCTAACAGGCTAAAAAAGCAGTGGAAACCGGCAGTGCATTAGTGACCTTGCCTTACGAAAGCCAGAACACACTTTTAAATTAGGCCTTGTAGATCTAATATAAGTGAAGATTGTTTATTTTGGATGGTTTGGATGATGACAATCTCCACCTCTTCCACCTCCTCCTCCTCCTTGCTATTATTATTTCTCATCTCAAATTTGTTCAGAAACAGATTTTGGTGGACTGCTAAGGTGAAATAAGTGAAAGTTTTCGTAGCCTACGTCATACAGTGGAACCCTAATATGCATTCTCAAACCCCATTGGCTTGCAGAACCAGTGGCCTCAGGAGGGAGGACTGCAGTTGGACCCTTCTCCACCTACTGGGACAATCCTGGGAAAATGAAGGCTCGCTAGCTAATGCTGGAAGCCAGAAACAAACATCTATGATCCATTGTCCGTTTGATGATCCAAACAAAGAACACATTTTCTTGCGGTGGCCTTTCTAAAATGAGCAGTGGTGAAAGTTACTATATTCTGTTATGATCAAGGAGTTGATAAGCTAGTTGAAAAGTTGTCCATATAAAACAAATGATGGATGGAGCGTGAGTTGTTTGTTTGCCCCCCTTATAATACTGTGAAGTGATTTGCTGAATTAAAAAGTGATTGACAACTGGTTCAGGTGGCGCATTGGTGAAATTAGTTTTTGACTGATAGTGGATTGTCGGCCTCTGATTGGCAAAATTAAAAAATGATTTACAGTTACCACTCCCTCTCAAAGTCTCCGGTCTGCAGAGATACAAACTTGGAAATAGTTGGCTCTGTTCGGGTGAATAACTTAAGTTAGATCACAGTAGCCATCTCAAAGCATTGGTTGTTTTCCTTTCTAACCAATAATTTATCTGCAAGTGCAAGTACAAATTCTCACTGCCTCCATGCATCTTTCTCATTGGATGAGTTTTTTTTCCTGCTCGGTACAAGTCCGGTGCCCGTACAAATGCTAATTCCAGTATAACTAATGTGAACAAGCTAACCTTGTCAGAGCCTACTAATAAAGTTAGCTAGCTTAAAAAGATGAACAAAATCATTAGCTGCTGCTGGCAGCTGGCCTCTCAAATGATGAGTGCCTGATCTTTACCAGTGGCCTGTCAGGTGGGAAGAAAGAGGAGAGACAACCTGCAGATACATTTCTCTTATATTCAAACCGGATGAGGATGGAGTGCCTAGTGGATTCAAGATAGGCAGAAAAAACACAACCAATTTGAAAAGACACCTGACGACACACCATCCCGCAGTGTCTGCCAAGGTAAACATCAATTATGTATGTTGATTGATTCGATAACATGTATATATGTTAATTCCCTTTTAGGACAACATGTAATGTTAGTAGGCCTGGATTCAGGGTACGTTAGCAATAAGCTTGCCTTGCTCCATTAACGTATTGTTAAATTTAACGGAGCCGAACTTACGATAAACATCAACTCCTTAAAAGATAATTTATGATTTCTAAGACTCATAAAGAGACACAAACTCATTCGGTGAACATTTAAAGAGTACCTATTTTGCACGTTTCCGGCTCTATATTTTTATTTTGGGATTCCACAGTAGCTTTGCTTGATTCAACAAGCCGTTTTAGCTCCTGTCTCTTTAAGGCCCCCCTCCCTAAAAGCCCACTTTCTTCTGATTGGCCAACTTCCCGGAAGCCTGCAGAGAGGCAGAGAGCCGCAGTAACCAGTATTTATACACCCAGTGCTGTGAGCCGCACACTGCCACTTTGTCTTGCCGGTGTGCTTGACAGCTATGACAGCTGCAGTAACTTAGCTAGGAAAATCGCGATTATGAGGCACTGAATCTGATTAATTTATGCTTATCAGACCACAAATGAGACTAGAATTAGGTTGGAAATATGATACAAGCCGCCAGAGCGGAGTGTTTCTGAGGGCCGGGCCTCACTGCTTACTGTACAGAAACACACAACTTTTATAACTTTATTCACTGATTTTGTTGAAACTGGATGATATTTTATGGAGAAAATATTTTCTGGTTTTCCCTCTGATGTCCATTGGCTGCTCTGCCTCAACTCTTGGTGATTAACGGAGTTTACTGATGGACAGATAGCTTTAAAGTAACCGCTAACTGCTAGTTAGCTCAGTTAGCCATGCAGCTAGTAGTCCTTTTAGCTTAGCTGACTGCCTGGACTTGGAGCCCCGAGTGAGTGTTGGTGTTCACACCACTAGCACAGGCAGTCCCTGTACTTGGGCACGCTCAGAGCCTCGCTGCCAATGACAAATGTGTGCCTTGGTTACGTAACCAAGCCTCTTTAACATAATTCGGTATTCATTTTAGCGCCATATTAAGTAAATAAATGAGATTTTTCCCAGATAATGCTCGTCTACCTTAACAATGCAGTTTACACATTTTTTAACCGCTAATTTATTAAATCGGAGTGAAACATAATGCAGAATTTAGCAGAAGACCTCAGTAATATATAAAAGGTTTTGTCAGGTAATAGACATTATCAGTGTCTGATAACCACTAATGACGCACTGCCATTATTTATGGTGAGGCATTCCGATTAGGCTACCTCTGTTGTCTTTTGCCCTTAAAATCTGGTGTGACAATACTGTAAGGTCTGGATAGGTTTAGGCACAAAAACCACTTAGTTAGGGTTAGGGAAAGATAAAAATGTGTATTTTGGAGCAATGGGCCGACAATAGTGTGAGTGTGTGTGTGTGTGTGCGCGCGCACACGCGCACATGTGTCACTGTTGCAAGTGACAGAGGGGCCCTTTATAGGCCGATAATTTGATTACTATAATATCTGTAACATCAACAATGTCGGATGAGATTTTTTTGCGCAACCAAACATGCAGAGGCCATAAAGGATTGTTGTGTTGTAGATATATGCAGAAAATAAAGGAAATGTGATTGTATTGCACTTTTTAAAACACACTTTAGGCATTTATTTTTATATGATATTAAAGAAGAATGGTAAGTCAGTAACACATTCTCAGCCTAGATGACTGAACACACAGTTCATGCTTACTTCTAATTGGAATTTTTACAGCCAGCAAAATCCATTACAGTATCATGAAACTGTCTAAGAAATTATGACTAAAACATTGTTGAGTTCCACTGACTAAATTGTGACTAAAACAAAACAAAACAAAAAAGACTAAAATGTGACTTTAAACTAACTCCAATTTTCAGTAAACGTCAAAATTAACACTGATCCTGATCAGATGTCTGAACCACCTCAACTGGCTCCTTTGGATGTGAAGGAACAGCGGCTCTACTCCGAGCTCCCTCCGGATGTCTGAGCTCCTTACCCTATCTCTAAGGGTGAGACCTGCCACCATAAGGAGGAAACTCATTTTGGCCGCTTGTTGGAATGTACATTGACTGGTAAATTGAGAGCTTTGCTTTTAGGCTCAGCTCCCTCTTCACCATAACGGTCTGGCACAACGCCTGTATTACTGCTGATGCCACACCAATCCACCTGTCGACGGCATGTACCATTTTACCCTCACTTGTGAACAAGACCCAGAGATACTTGTACTCCCATAGTTGGGGCAGTGACTAACTTGCAACCCGGAGAAAGCAATACCATTTTCCCGACTGCTTCACACTTGACTGCAAACCACCCCTGTGCATACTGAAGGTCACAGTCTGATGAAGCCAACAGAACCACATCATCTGCAAAGAGCAGAGAAGTAATTCTGAGGTCCTCAAAGCAGACACTCTCTTCCTCCCAGCTGTGCTTTGAGATCCTCCTCATGAAGATCACAGAGAACAAAACAAAATTGGTGACAAGGGACGACCCTGGCGGAGTCCGACACCCACTGAAAACAAGCTCGGCTAGTCATCCATCCATCTAGACATCCTTCAAGTGTTGTGGTAAATCACAACCTAGAGTAGGTTGCTACTGTGGGACTCCTGTTAACCCCTTGAGTCGAGTATAAACCCAGATTATACTATCATTTGTGCACCTGTTAACAACTTGAATCCACAATTTATTTTTCACATTACAAAAAATTTTAATCAAGTGAATTAATCACACAGCACTAATTAGAACAAATATTCATGTATTGAATCCTCTATCACGGTACAATTTTATATCCTTATATCAATATATTGTGATATAGTACATTTTCCTGAAAATCAAATGAGAAACTGTTTATAGATAAAATGGGAATGTCTGTTTTGTGAATTAAATAATTGACAAATCAAGAAACATTGATACAAATTGATATAGTCTCACAGTATATACTGTATTGTCAAATTGCCCAAATTGCTAAATTTGTCATCAATACATGCTTCTTCCAGTTCAGACGCACAGACCACGCGGCCCTATCCCGCCACACACTGGGTGAAAGCCTGCACAAAAGCCTGCACACATTTGATCAAATACTTTAAAATATAAATAACCATTTACTCTGATGAACTGAGGTAAATTTACCAAGGCCAGATAAGCACAATTATTTCATGTTGTTATTATTACGACTGTTGTCATTGCTGTCATTGGTTTTTTTAGTACCTTTATTACAGCATTTCAGGTTTCAAGTATTTTCCATCAACAATTACAGAGTGTTGTTTGTGTGTCACTGGGCCTGGATTAGTGAACATGGGGCTTGGGACATACATACATTGTGTGTATGTACAAGTGATAAATAAATAAAATAAATAAATAAGTTTGTGTGTCTGGGTTGATGTGGTGTGACCTGTGTGTGTGTGTGTGTGTGTGTGTGCGTGAGACGAGCTCCATGCAGCACCATGCTCTTGTGATCACAGCTCTGTCCCGCTTGCTCCTCGCCTCTTGATTATTGGAGAATAACTTGCACTCAGCAGGGCGGATTATTGCAGAATAACTGTCTCTTTGTTGCCATTTAATACCCTCCACGACCGTGACTGTGTGCGACTCTCGCACGTTTGATACCTGCCCCGTAGCAACCATTTAAAGGAGGCCACTGGCCTTGGTGACCAAGCAGCCCTGTGCTTCGACTCGTGCCCCCCTCCCTCGCCCTGGAGCTCAATCCGCAGGCTCGGACTGGTAATCCCCCAGCCTTACCCCAGGGGGCCTTCTTATTGGACCAGGGCTTTCCCCACAGGGCGCCTTATTGGGTGAGAGCTTTCTCATTGCCAGGGTCTCATGACTAAGCCAGAGCCAATGGGGAGTCTGTGATGAGGCTGAGTTTGTGTCTGTGTGGGGTAGTGACCCCTCATTTTCCCCTTACCACTAAAGCCAAGGAGCTTAGCACATGCCACACAAAAAGAAACTCATTCAAGCCAAAGGGATACGAGCCTGTTCATTCATAACTAAATAATGATGTCTCCATCACAGCACCACCACTCATCATCAATTCATAACCCGACCCTCTGAAATCCTTCTAACAAGAAGATTACAATCTGACGCTGCTCTGAAAGAACTGTTCCAAACACCCAAATGTGAGAGGAAAATAAAAGCTAGGTTTCCATAAAATGAACCTGACATCTGTGCACGGATCTTAAAGCCAGTAATAGCACCACGCGATGAGCTGGTGCACAGTGCAAAACAGCAGGGATTCTCAAATTGGTAGGTCACTGGTTTTTATGGGCCGCGTGTGATTACAGGATGGAGGCATAAGCATATAATCTGTCCAAATGACTGTATCTGTTAGTGAGCGGCGGCGCAGTGTTCTGATCTGACCATCCTTTCTATTGCTTGTCTAGGTCATAATGTTGAATACCTTAGTCTGGCCTCGAGCATGCCTGACTGGAAAGTGTCACATGGATGACTCTAAAACATAGCTGACTGGCTGAGTCATAACCATCGCACACTGTCCTAAAAGGAGAACCCACCATCCTAGGCTGTAAGCTGTAAAACATCACAGAGTGGCTTGTGTCAGATACTGTTAAAGTCGTCAACCCCAAATCAGTGGAAACTGAGTCATGCCATACTGCATGTGGACTTTGTTAAAAGTGGGGGTGTAGTTCGTGATGCACCTCAGTTTTGGGGTCATGGATCGGTACATTTTTGGTACGGGAAAAACAAACAAATAAAAGCAGATGACGTTTTTGTCATTTATTTTGAAAATGCATACATTAAATGGTGTCTAATTAGCCCGAATTCTTACAGTAAATATTATTGTGCTAAAACATCACCATATGGTCAAAAAGAAAAAAAACTCCCACTGATGTCAGTGCTCCATTGGTATTAAAGCAGCAAAAACGGCATATTCTTAAATATGAAGTCAATAAACACTGTCAATTTAGACAGGTGCAGCCTTTCTCTCATGAAACCAAACAGAGCATTACAGCCTGCAGTGCAGTTTAAGCTTTTCACGTTCCATTTATACTTAGCCAAGACTAACTCTACTTGCAAGTACATATGAAATGATTACTATTGCATTCATTTAGCAGACCCTTTTGTCCAAAGCAACAATAAGTGCATTCGACCTCCGAAGGAGCAATCACAAATCGTTTGTGCATCCCTTCCAAACAGACCATTTCTGTGTCCAGGGCTCCAGCCACGAGGTGGTTTGGTTTTAACATGGCGGGGACATTTTTCTCTGTTGACAAATACGCACATTTGTGTGAGTGCATTTACCTATATGCATGCACACACACACACACACAAAGAAGTTGATGCAAAACAGTTGCTTTCATAACTAGGCCAAAACAGGACTTGTATTATGTGGACTGTTTTCGATTTAAAGGCAACTCTGTAAGTGTCCGACTTTCAGTCTGTTGATTTGACTCCACAACTCAAAGGTTTCCTGCAGTTAATAAAATGGTGCATCATGACAGAAACACAGCAATGCTCCAACACTAATGACATTCATCTTTAATCTCAGAAACTTCCCCTTGTATTTATTTTTGAATCCGCTCATGAACTTCCAGCCAGACATTCACTGCGACATCAGAGCTCACTCACCTGCAGCTCACCTGTCTGTGTGTCTGTGCTGCTCAGGCTGCTGCTACCAGGATCTTACTGATACAGTGATGAATGACATTCACAGACAAACTAATCCGGTGGACACGCTGTGGCTAATTTACCCCATATATACGGTCCATAATATAATGACCCATACAAAAATAACTCACTCCTGATCCACTCGTGAAAAGGGGGAAGGACGGAGATGGTGTGAAATTCAAGAAATATTAATCTTGCACTAATGTCAGAGATGATGAATGTTAGGATTTAACGGAACAGCTCAGCTGTTACTGACACTTTGGTTCACCTTAAAAAAGGACCTGACGTCCTAATTTGCTTTTTGGGGGCCATTTGTGCCCATTAAAGTTGAACATGCTGAGGCTAATTTTGCACATAAATAACGTTCATGAGGGGAGGGATGGTGTTAGTTTAATAAACCTTTAACGTTAAGGCTGGTAGCTAACACGTAACTCCTGAAATCTAGATATAAAATCAAATGACTGATGTTAGTTATATTCATCAAAGACATGATTTTTCACGCTCCGTTCCCACGGTTCATTTACCTCACAGACGCACCGACCGCATTCAGCCTGAGGGTGGCCAGATCATCCAGTCAGTACCAAATGAAGTGGTTTAGATCGTCTCACTGCTCGTGCAGCGCTTCGCTGTAGCAATGTTACTGTGTTCCTCGACCTGAGTCACTGAAGCGAGTGTCGGTCATGGGACTTATAAATCACCATAAATACTAGGTACACAAAACATTACAATCACAGGTCACATGCCCAATTGATCCACTAAGAAACTGAAAACAAAGTCAGATACCGCCCTGATGAAGACTTTATTATTATTGTTATTAACCCTGATGAGAACGATGCTTTAAGCTTGAAAATGACAAAGATTCAAATGGAAAGCATCGTTTTTTGAGAGAAAGGACTTGAAAACGAAGCAGTTAGAGCTGCAGCGTGGCAGCTACTTTGTGAGATGGGTAGACTGGTGGCCCTAGGGGGCACAGACTTAGTGATTGTTATGAAGCGGCTACTGGCTGTGTGACATACAGGGTCTAAGTCCTGATTTCAGCCTGTCTGGTCTCACTGCAGGAGTCAGGTTGGCTTTAGGGGCCACACACACACACACACACACACACACACAAGTTGTGAAAGGAATCATTAATGAATTGACAATGTTGAAAAACAACAGAAGAAGCTAAGGGCATTATCCTTTAGTGTGGGGACAGCTAAAGAAAAGCAGTGTGTGTGTGTTTTTGTGACAGAATTTGTAAAGTTAAGTCTGAGCTCTAAACAGGAGCCTGGGGACGCACTGGGAAACAGGCTCTCAGACAGGTGGAGAAAAGAAGCCCTGCTGAGGTTTTTACTTGGTAAAACAAACAGAGGGGAGCCATGCAACCTGCTGCACGTCCAGCCAAGCCACCCTGCACCTCTGAGCTCGCTGCAGCGCCGCTGCGGCCGGAATGTGAGCTTTCCTGGCGGAGACAGTGGAGAGGAGGGGCGCTGGCCGCCGGGACCCTTCAACAATGACCACTTTCAAAATGTCACATACACGCGTGCACTGCAAAGACAATACTGTTGCAATTTGTATAACAGAGCGTCTACCCCGACGCAGACGTTTCACCCCGATCTTTTCAGTTTCAGGAATGTCAGGAATCCTAGCCGGGCCATTTGATTGTAAAAAAAAAAGAAAAAAAGAGGGCTCCCTTTCTGCAAAGGAACAGAGGGGAATCATGGGAGCGATGGTCAGGGTCCTTTCTCTTTGATGCTTTTCCCCCTCTGTGTTTAGCCATGAGCGAAGCCAGTGTGAAAAGTTGGGGTGCTGCTCCAATGGCGCCACTTGTGTGGGATCCCCCTCTATATGGCTGATCATAAGACCTCTTTGTGCCGTCGAGATGGAAAAAAGACTTTAATTAATTGCGACGGAGTGAAAAAGAAAAAGTGTTAAGTGAAATTAAAATCAAAGCCACCGGAGCTCAGTAGGAGCCTGGGCTTCATGACCCCCGTCCTTTTTAAGTGTTACCATGCAGGTTTTTCGACCTGCAGTTGGCCTGTTGGTGCCAACCAAAAGAAAACGATGATATAAGTGTAGAATAACCACGGAAAGCATCAACTAGGACTGTTTGAGAAAAATATCTAATTGCAATTTTTCTTACCGATATTGTGATTGTGATCTAAACTGCGATTATTAAAAAAAAAGTTCAGTCCAGGCCTGTATCGGTTGTCTACATAGTATTACACAAGACGAGCTTGTGCCAGTCATCAAACACGTTTCTACATGAAAACAGCTTCAGCTGGTAGAAGGAAAGATCTTCCAGCGGTCAACCTGACTAAAGTAGTCCTCATAGCCGGTGAAGTCGATGGTTGTCTAAACTTTCAGTTAACTTGTTACAGCTTGTTAAGACATTAAAGTTATTTAAAAATTGCACTCTTTCAAATTGCAGTCTTAATGTAAATGACGAGCCCTACTGACAACTTGTAATACGGCACGTCAAAAATAACATTTCTTCTTTGATCTTCTTTGATTAAAATGAAGAATTATGACAAAACAGTCAGGACTCAGGTGTATGTCCTTCAACCTGTAAACATTTCTACCACTATGGTCCTCAGAGACAGGAAGTGACTGCTGGAATCCTTCCTGGAAGCTTGCGGTCTCTTTTCTGTGATCTGGCTGTGGCAGCAGCTGGTTTTGTGGCCGTGGTTTGGTGCTGCAGGTGTAACAGTGTCTTCTTTATGTTTCGGCTCAGATGGATCGAATGAATCAAAGGGACATGCAGTCGTGCTAATGCACAGGGCTTGAGGCTCATGCTGGTGGGTGCTGCTGGAGGGTGTGTCATGGGAGGAGAAGGTATCTGCAGTGTCTGAAGGCATTACAGGAACTGAGGGTGAGCCAGTGTGCTTACAAGTGCGTGCGAGTTATTATTCCTTACAACTGACACATTAACATATGAGGTTTTCATTTCAAATGAAAGGGTATTAGCATATCAAGAAATCTATTCGGATATTTGTATAACAAATTCTTAACCATAAAATATTTTAGAACAACTTTGAAAAATGAAAAATACTGATCATGTATTTGTTCTACGGTCATCATACATCAGCATGGTATTACCGACTTTGTATCACCTCACAGTCTTTACTTTTCTGGCCCACAGAAACACATACTTAATGTGACCATAAGTATGTGGACACCCGTGTCGACATCCGTTTGTGTCCTGCTTTGGGCCCCTCCCGATGAAGAGAAATCTTAGTGCTCCAGCACACAATGGTATTTTAGACTTCTAACATTGTGTCAACAGTTTGGGTTTGTCCCTTTCCTGTTTCAACATGAGCTTTCTATGAAGACCACATCTATAGTGCGTTATGGGGGCATTCATGGTGAATTCTGATGCATTCATAATGCTTTATGGTGCACTACATCACCAGTCATAAAACATAGATATGACTTAGAATGAATTATAATACGTTATGACTACCTATACTCGCCTACACACACCTCAACAATCAACTGTAGTAAGGACGCAGTGTGCTGCAGTAGTCCATGCAGTATCATAAGTTATCATTGTTGGTGTTAAGTCAAGTGAAGTACATACTGATGCATCTATAATAATGCATGCTTCATCATAACGTTTCATTGTTGGTGGTAAGTCAAGTGTAATGGATTTTCATTTTAGAATCCAGGCTGCATCATTAGTGATCATTATGTAAAATGCAGAATTACAAGTAACATTTGTCTGCTTTAGGAATGGAACCCATTTGATATATTCATGATGTTTGTTAATGTTAAGGTTTGTTTTCATGCTAAGAGACACATGTTTAAGTTTGCACTTAAGAGCTGCTACAAGAAAGCTAATCTATTTTAAAGGTCTGTTTTTAAAGTGAGCAGTAATCATTTTCACATCATGGCAGCACATAATGCCTTTTCATTGTTTCAATATTTCCTCTGTTCCAAATCACATTAACAGACACCCACATTTTTTAAATCAGTCTTCTGTGTGTGCATGCGTGTGTGTGAAGGGGGGTTGTAATGGGTGTAACTACTACAGTGGCAGCACACAACTCATTGCTTTCAACCCATTGTGAAAATAAAGCTCGAGAAAATGTATTTTGTCTTACTTTGACTTTATCGTGCAGCTCTCTTCACCTCCGTCATCCTCTGTATGAAACAGGATTGATGTTAGATTACAGCAGCGTTTCCCAAAGCTCTCCTGGAGCCCCGCTCCTGCGTGTTTCAGACCTCTCCCTGCTCCAGCACAGCTGACTTAAATGAAGCAGCTTCAGGAGTTCATAACGAGTTGATCATAGCCGCATTCGGCATATTAAGGTTAACTTTAGTCTAGACTATACGATAAGTCGGTATGGTGTACATTATTAATGTTTTGCTAAATGAATATACTTTTCACATTACAACCACTCAAGAATAAATATTGCAAGTAGCTGAATGTCTAATGGGGGAAATGATGCAGTAGAAATGCCACACTTTGTAAATATCTGCTATATTCATCTTTCTCACACGTCAATACAATAGTAACCCAGCTAAATGCAAGCATGATGGGAAAGCAGCAGGCATGGACACTACAATACAATAAAACCTACAGACATAGCCTGTATGAAATGTACTAATTAGGGTTCAAACCGCAAACGGTAGAACCCTATTGATGAAGTGTTTGATTGGTCTCACTCCTCCAAACAGAATTAAACAAGCCGAAGTGACTTTGCTCGTTGCTGCTCACGGCTTCAAGTTTGGCCGATCGAGCTGCTTCCTTTTGCTGAGTGCAAAAAGGTTTGCTGCCTGCGTTGTATTTTGTAATTACCTTTGTATTTACCCACCACTAATTTGTGATTACCTAACCCAAAACAACTTTACTGTCAGATCAGATGTTCAACCAGAGCGTCAGCCGTATATAATATGGCAGTAGCAAAAGAACCACTCCATTGCGTCCCGTTTTTTCGTTACCCCTCTGTTGAGGTACCTAGCACATTGACCCGGGACTTAAAGGTGGAGCCAGAATCACTGCAGTCCGTTGATTGAGAAACAGAATCGTCACTCCTTGCGCGACAAAGGACCCAATGCACAAACCCACCATTTTTAAATATCCCATCGATTGTAACTTAGACTTTTTTTTTTATTCTGAAAAAGTCGGCGCGCAACTCTGTTCCGTGTCCTCCTTTGTGTTCCTTTGTTTACTGTGTCGCGTTAGATATGATGTCACGCTACTTATGGGGTCGACGTGGCTATTACCATCCGGTAACGACCCCACCTACAGTTCAGAGTAATGTCAGCGGTGGAAACACTTAGGTACGTGTAGGTACGTGTAGGTACAGCTTTCATGGGTGCTATACCGAAAGTGTTTGGTGGAACCGCAGCTTTATAGACCATTTCCATACTCATTTAGCCTCACTGATCATTGTGATAGCCAGTTAGAGCAGCTGCTGTCTGATGAACGTTTGACTGACCGGAAGGAAAAGGGAATGTTGGGACTCACGCTGACGAGGCTGCAGCCACGGGTTGAG
This sequence comes from Siniperca scherzeri, assembly GCA_027580175.1. Classification (NCBI taxonomy): domain Eukaryota; kingdom Metazoa; phylum Chordata; class Actinopteri; order Centrarchiformes; family Sinipercidae; genus Siniperca; species Siniperca scherzeri. Next base: position 29,458,121 of record CM050841.1, on the reverse strand, counting down.
CTCGATCTTTTTCTCCCCTTTCGTTTGGATTATTTTGAACAGGTTTTGTTGTTGAACATTTGTTAAGGATTACATGTTTTATTATTTTACTTTACTGTTCATAAAGACTTTGCGATCAGAACTATACTCTAACTATTTTTGTTTAGACTATTGATTATTGCCCAGGCTGCGCACACGTCCTCCTTCCTCTCGTGCATCAAGCAGCAACACGAAATGTTCATTTTACAAAACCTTTCCCCGTTCCGCCCAGCCTCGCCTACTCCCCTGCACAAAAATGGCAGTAGCCTAACTGCATATTCAGGTTTAACGCGTTGATCCCTTCATCTTTCATTTTGTGCAAAAGGACGTGCTTTTTATAATTAGAGAAAGCTCTCTCAGCCTGTTTATTCAACCATTACTATTTTTAGAAGCCCTATTAGATTTGGTGTGATAATGATTTTAAAATTATTATTACAAGCAATTTCCGTGGGCCCCTCCACGCCTTTGTCCCCCCCGGCCTGTGCCCCTGCTAACGAGTAAAAGGACAAACACATGTATAGTGCTCGGACGTGACAGCAGCGTGAGTGCAGATTAAAGCAGTAAGCTTCAGTGTACACGATAACAGTAAATATGAACAATGCACCCTGATCACCCTCACCCTGCACCCATCTGACTGTACCCACACACAGCTACGCTGCTCTCAGCTGTTTATCAGGTGGAAAATCACAGCGGGGGACTGTGTGAGACACTCTCAAGGTGACTGTATTCAGGGACTCATGTAAGGGTGATAGCAAAGCCATTTCACCCTCAGGCTTTGACAACAATGAACCTGCCTATCTGCCATTAATATTTGGACGAGCAACAACTTTTTAAAGGTAGATGAAGATAAGATGGAAATTCTCTTAGTTGGGCCAAAGACCAGGCATGATGCACTATGTCAGTGGGGAGTTTAGGGGTCATTTTGGATTCAAAACCCACATCAGTACCGCTGCTAAGACGCTATTCTTTAATTTGACAAACATTGCCTTTTCTGCCCTTCCTATATTAACACTATAATTACTATTCTACTATATAAAAAAAATAAAATAAAAATTCTACATGGTCTTTGCATTGTGCCTCCCTAACCCTATCCCTTCCCCAAACCCTCCCTCCCTCTCCTCTCTCTCAAAACCTAACAGGGCAGCGGATGGCCGCCCACCATTGAGTCTGGTTCTGCTCGAGGTTTCTGCCTCTTAAAGAAAGTCTTTCCTTGCCACTGTGGCCAAATGCTTGCTCATGGTGGGATTTGTTGGGTCTCTGTAAATAATATTATAAAGAGTCCGGTCTAGACCTGCTCTATAGGAAAAGTGCAGTGAGATAACTTCTGTTATGAATTGGCGCTATATAAATAAAACTGAACTGAATTGAATTGACTTGTAATGATGCAACGACAGACTGCTGTAATAGATCATTGGCAGGTCTTCTAAACCTCTCTATTGACAGGCTTCAGCTGATTCAGAAACTGGAATATGTAACATTGCTGACTTCATCTGTCTCTTACAGAAATGTCTTTTTGGCATTCAGACATAGATGTCTGTGTTATGATTTTAACTTTTTTCAAACATGACCACACCGTTGCAGGAACAGCCCACAATGCTCGTGTGATATTTAGTATCTGGCCCACAGAGTGAGTCCCGTCACTGTTGCAGAACAGTTCAACAGTAATGATATGAAGGAAGAGTTCTCACTTCTCTCACAGGCTGCATCACTGATGGATTTTAAAACTTACTTTACTGTTGAAGCCTTAATTCATGACCATCAAGTGTGAGGGACACCTGCCCATTTTCTCATCAATGACAACCTTCTTTAGAGCATCCTGCTGCCTGTTTTATAATGTCTGACAGTGCCCAAGCACAGAAGGACTGGGACTTATTTAATTACTATTTGCTCACATGCTGTATGTAAGGATATGAACCTTTTATGTCACGATTATCCTGGCCAAATAATTGTGATTTATGATCTTATCCCGATAATCATCAAGATATGCTTAAAACTCTTAAAATGGCACTAAAACAGACTGAATCACTTTACCTTACATTTTGTTAAGAAACAAATAACTTTCTTGCATCACAGGGAGGACACATCTTTTTAGTGAAAAACAAACAATCAATCTTAAATAAGGTAATCATAAATCATAAGGCCCCCCTGCCTGGAAAGTGCGGACTTCACCTTGTGGCAATTCAAAATAAAGGAAATCGATATAGGCCTGTACGTTAGCCAGCTAGGCAGCTTTTTCAAGTCACTCATGTGAGGATATTCACGATGATCCCAATTCACGATTATTATGATAATGGAAATTCCCCACGATCAACTTATCTTGAGTGTTTTTTATTGCGATCCGCGATAAAATCTTCTATCGTCCCATCCCTAGTAAAGCTGGATATAGTTTTTTTTTTTATAGTTTATCAAACTGAGTGGACTTTCTTTGACAATAAGAGATAATAATTGAGTAACACATTTACTTCAGTCTCTTTCTGTCTGTACTGAACCATGTTAGGCTTCTGCCATGTCGGTAATGCTTTGGAAATGTTCCAGGTCTGACCAACCAAGATCAGCCCTGTCCCCTAAAATTACATTCATTAACATTAAGTTTTTATCACTGCGTTTAAACTAATCGAAGCACTTTGGAAAATACTGTCTTGGGTAAAAATTGAAAAAGTCACAGGTGACATGAGCAAGGACAGGTTCACTTTCTGAATATTTAATGCAGCTTTCTCTAAATACGCCCCTAACCATGATCATTCTACTGAGAGCTGTCAGAGAGCCAAACCCACTCTGGTGAGTCAAATCTAGGCAGATTTGTTCAAACTTGCATACAACTATTCTCTTTTAATTCAAATTCCAATTAGATTGTATTGATTGTAACCTTCTTACCTGCTCTCTTTAGCGTATCTTTAAGTATTAACTGATACAGTAATAATAGCATGGAATACTTTTCAAAGATTTCACTATGGTTTTGTGAACATTTTGTTCCACCATAAATACATTTCCAGGGGGGATAGTTTTTTACGTCTGGCCAGGGAGAAAAACAAATCCCTTGGGCTTCAGAGGACACATTATCTAGGTCTGCTACACCTTGTTACCGTATCATTTTCCCTCACCACCTGCAACCTCCAGAATAACCTGCACACCCATCCCTTCCGTCACTCTCCCTGTGTGTCTCCTGTCTTCTCCCCTCCTCAGATTTCCAGACCATTTGGGAGCAGGAACCAGCTTTTTGTGTCCAGCCCGGTGTTGTGTCGCGTCGGCCTGTTTTAATTGGCCCAGGTAAATCTGGGAATTACAGCGGCCTCGGCAGGGATGTATCAGGTTTAAGCCTCGCCTTTCAGAGACAGGAATTTTCAGAGGCCCCTCATTGCTCCCTGCTTAAGTCTAGTGTGTTCCATGTTCTCAAACCTGTTCTTCACTCGCTTTATGCATCGATGAAGGCCACACTGTTGCTGCGTTCATGCACGGATCCAGTCATGGATCCATGTATGTGTTTAACACATAATGCACAGGACTTAGTTGAACTGGGTCCACAAACAACATGTACTGTGCTTTCAGTGTTTTCACTGAACGTAGTACAGAGAATATGTGAATGCACATGCAGCTAGTGTATGAGCGCAAAAGAATTTTCTAACAGGAGTTGATGATGATGACTATCGTGAGCACTCCACCCTACTGAGACAAGGTTTGGTTGAAATGACAGAACGAGAGGAGGAAGAGGAGGAAGAGCAGGGTGGGTCAGTCTACAAGGAAGCTAGATGAGACGGTGAAATCAGGAGCAGAGGTTTGGTTTTGAATTTGGCAGGGACATTCTTTGGCGGACGGCTAATATTGTGCATGTGTAATTCTTTTTGTCTTTCATATACACACGAATAGCCTGATTCCACAAAATGTTTACTTCGTTCAGTATGTTTTTGCCTATATGACTTGCAGATATATGTGAATTTTTCTCTGATTTTAAACAGATATTTTACATATTATTTTGTCAATATAAATCTGAGACTATAATGATTAATTAAAATTTTAGATATAGATATATATATATAGATTTTCACAATAAATGTTATAAGAAAAAAGTGTCTGCTGTAAATCTTCAAACCTCACCTGAGATTCCGACTTTCAGTCTGTTGATTTGACTCCACAACTCAAAGGTTTCCTGCAGTTAATAAGATGGTGCATCATGACAGAAACACAGCAATGCTCCAACACTAATGACATTCATCTTTAATCTCAGAAACTTCCCCTTGTATTTATTTTTGAATCCGCTCATGAACTTCCAGCCAGACATTCACTGCGACATCAGAGCTCACTCACCTGCAGCTCACCTGTCTGTGTGTCTGTGCTGCTCAGGCTGCTGCTACCAGGATCTTACTGATACAGTGATGAATGACATTGATGATGAAATGTAAACATAATATCAGTTGGCTGTTGTATTGATGGCATTACTTAACCACTCTTAGTATTTTGTACTATTATGAAGGGATCATTGTTTTCACTAGCATCTTTGAGTTAGACAGACTTACACCCTCATCAATACTGCAGCACTTTGCCAGCTTCCAATTGGCTAATTCACTCAACTTGTGTGGGCATGATCAGAGCTTGCTTAATGATGAAGAAAACAACCAACATGTTCTCTTCACATCCTCAGTCTGTGGCTGCGTTCGGAATCGCATACTGACGTACTATTCATACTAAGTATGACGTCAAATTGAGTATGCCGTGCGTTCCAGCTGCACAGTATGTGGATTTTGTGTACGCGAGAAATGCCCGGATGTTAACTAGATTAGCAAGAATTTCTGAGTCTGCGCCGTGAGCGTAGACTGTATATAAGAAGTGGACGTAGCCACCGTGACGTCCTCCATTGGTTTGTGAACTACCGTTTTGAAGCCTCGAGTTTGGCATTTTGGCCGCCGCCATTTTGGGTTTTTGGAACCAGAAGTGACCATATTTGGACGAGAGGGTGGAGCTGGGGAGGATACGCATCGCCTCTATCCTGATTGACAGGTCGCCGTGGTAGCGACTTGTGGATCACAAGGTAGCCACGCCCTAAAGCATACCCTGCTTTATCGTCTGTTTTACTCTAAATGGGACCATAATTCACAAAATGAACATCATGCTGTATTGAAGACTTGAAACTAGCGATTGAGAGCATAAACTCATTAGGAGAATGTTTACTGAGGTGATAAATCAAGTGAGAAGTAGGGTCATTTTCTCAAAGACTCTATACAATCTGACTTCTTTTCGCCCCCTGCTGGCCATTAGAAAGAATGCAGGTTTAAGGTACTTCCGCATTGGCTTCACTTTTCAGACCCGGAGGCTACGTCCACTTCTTTTATACAGTCTATGGCCGTGAGTTTAATGACATACCCAACCGACCCAAAATTAGTCTCTTCAGACTGCACAACGGCAATCATGTGATGCAGTCACATGATTGTCTTGCTTGAGTATACTTCAGTGTGGACAGTCTGCTGGTAAAGGCATACTTAATCGTTCATTTACTAGGCAGTATGCAGTGCATACTGATTGAGTTTGTAGTAGGCAGGACGTTAGTGTGCGATTTCAAACACAGTCAAAATCTCACTAAAGCAGCCTTCTCCTCAGCAGTGGATAAGTTGTCTGGACTAGCTGAGTTATCTGCAGTCAAAAACACCATTTTCTCTGTTTAACGTTTTCTCACTGTCACTGGAAGAATATGGACCAGAGAGAACACAGACTGCAATGAAGTTAAGTTAGTTTAAGTAGTGTGATTAACCTTAGCCACTTTCAACTGGTGCTGTTTGAAACTTGTTTTTAATTTTTTAGGACAAAAGAAGAATTTTTTGATGTGCTGTCTGTCCAAACTTGATGAACATCTTAAGAAACGAAGTTTCACTGGTCAACTGTTAGCCTACTTACTGCCATAGACAAAAGTGGGTAAATTGGGTAAAACTAGTTGTTGTTGTTGGAGGGACTGAAGTTATCATATGTTAATGTAGACCATTTTAGCTAAATGAGCAGTGCACTCTCTGCCTTGCAGATTACTGTGCCAAGATAAATATGCTGCCCTGTTTCACAGAGGCTTAGGGTTATTTTTGGGAAGGTGCTGCTAATTTCTTCAAGAGTAGCTCTGTGAGTAACTTGTACATTTTAAGCTATTAACACTCAGTGATTCCAGTCAGATCGTGCAAACAAATCATGGTTCACTAGTAAAATGGGAGTACTACTTCCAGATGTTAACTGGCAAAATGACTTCCTTCCTTTCTTGTCTCCCACACTCTGTTAGGATAGTGATGATGAGATCACCTTCAAAGACGTTCCTGTTGGAGTCCTCTGCCTTCAGGAAGATGTGGCCCAAAACCTGCCTTCTCCTCACCTGAGCTCATCAAAAGCAGGAAACCCCTATGTCAGGCAATGTGCCTGGTCTAAATTATGAATGGACTGTAAATGGACTGTACTTGTATAGCGCCTTTCTAGTCTTCCGACTACTCAAAGCGCTACATACCACATTCACCCCATTCACACACTGCTTATCGGTTCAAAGAAACAAACTAATCATTCATGCACCGAAGGCACCTTGGGAGCAATTTGGGGTTCAGTGTCTTGCCCAAGGACACTTCGACATGTGGGCTGGGGGAAGCCGGGATTCAACAGGTGATGCTGAACCTGGGTAGAGGTGGGCTGACATCCAAAATTCAAAATATAAAAAATCAGCTTCCAAGTGTAGGGCTGGCCTGCCCTGATAAAATGTATAAAAATATTTTTTAGGATGGAAGTGGTACATCGAATGTTTTGTATGTATGTCAACAACAAACAATGTGTGTTTTCTTGCTGTTATGTCATTTTAAATACAATTTTAATTAATTTTGTGTTACTGAACAAGACACATTTTGAATTTTCTCAACTTAAATATTTGACTTAAATGAATGATAAAGAACACTAAACGAAACGGGAAATTCACTGCAGACTTTAAGTACAAACAATTTCACTTTTAGTGTATTGAATTTGGGTTAACAGTGTGTTAAATTACAAGGCCAATACTCAAGTGAAAGGGTAGAGCTGTATCACTGTTAACAGTAGATTCAATTTGCTGTGCACTGCTTGTTGCCAGGTAAAAAAATTAGGAAATAGTAGCAAGAGTTTAACAGCTGCAGCATCTGTTGCATGGGAAACTATCTCTTTAATGTAATTTAAAGAAAACCCTACTAAACCTTGACTTTCACCGCGTGTGCACGTATGTACCGAATTACGTATCACTCAGCAGGAGACTTGTAGAAGCACGTGGGGCAACAAAACATCTGATGAACAGCAAACAACATTTTGTTTGTGTTTCAATGTACAGCAATGCTATAGCATGTCAGAGCAGCTTCCTGACTTACCGTTCAACATCCCAGATGCGAAGAGGGGAGAAGTTCTCGCAGCATGCAGTGCCTGTTACAAAGGAGCTGTACACAGAGAGAGGAGGGGAGACACAAAGAGAGAGAATGTACTGTCTCAGAAAAAGTATGTAAACCAGCAAAAGACAATCCCAGCTCCATGTATTGGATAAAAAATGTATCAGTCAATAAGTCAGTATATTTAGATTTAAGACTGCTGTGGTTAAACCGCACCTTGATCCAGGGTCTCTAAATAATTATTGACCAGTCTCTAACCTTCCATTCTTTTTTTTTTACTAGAAAGAGTTGTGTCTCAGAAACTTTCGGCTCACATATTTAACAGTAATCTTTTTTAACCTTTTCAGTCTGCTTTCTAAACACTTACTAAAGTGGTAAATGTTCTTCTGCTTACTATGGATTCGAATTCCATCTCTGTGCTTCTATTACTGGATCTCAGTTTGGCTTTTGACACCATAAATCACTGTAAAATGATGCCAAAAAATTAGTGCATGCATTTGTTACTTCTAGGCTGGACTACTGCAATTCCTTATTATCCGGCTGCCTGAATAAGTCCCTTAAGACTTTCCAGTTGATCCAGAGTGATGCGGCACGTGTACTGACAAGAACTAGGAAAAGAGATCATATTTCTCCAATATTAGCTTCTCTACACTGGCTCCCTGTTAAATCCAGAATAGAATTTAAAATCCTTCTCCTCACCTACAAAGCTTGTAATGGTCTGGGGGTCCAGGGGTTTCAGCCAACTATAGACCTATATCTAACCTTCCTTTTCTCTCTAAGATCCTTGAGAAAGCAGTCGCCAGTCAGTTGCGTGACTTTCTAAATAACAATATTTTATTTGAGGATTTTCAGTCAGGATTTAGAGTGCATCATAACACAGAGACAGCACTGATGAAAATTACAAATGACCTTCTAAACTGCATCAGATAATGGGCTTGTCTCTGTCTTGTTAGATCTTAGTGCTCCATTCGACACCATTGACCATCACATCCTATTACAGAGACTGGAACATGTAATTGGCATTAAAGGAACTGCACTAAGCTGATTTAAATCCTATCTATCAGATCGATCTCAGTTTGTACATGTTAACGGTGAGTCCTTCGTGCACGCCAAAGTTAGTCACGGAGTTCCACAAGGTTCTGTGCTTGGACCGATTCTATTCACCTTATATATGCTTCCTCTAGGCAATATTATTAGGAAACACTCCATAAACTTTCATTGTTATGCGGATGATACATAATTATATCTTTTGATCAAGCCAGATGAAACTAACCAGTTAGCTAAACTTCAAGCATCCCAGCCTTAAGGACATAAAGACCTGGATGACCTGCAATTTTCTGATGTTAAAAACTGAAGTTATTGTGCTTGGTCCCAAACACCTCCGAGACACATTATCTAAAGATATAGTTGCTCTAGATGGCATTGTCCTGGCCTCCAGCACCACTGTAAGGATTTAGGAGTTATCTTTGATCAGGATTCATCCTTTAACTCCCACATGAAACAAACTTCAAGGACTGCCTTCTTTCACCTACGTAACATTGCAAAAATCAGGCACATCCTGTCTCAAAATGATGCTGAAAAACTAGTCCATGCATTTGTTACTTCTAGTTCGGACTATTGCAATTCCTTAATAAGTCCCTTAAGACTCTCCAGTTGATCCAGAATGATGCGGCACGTGTACTGACAAGAACTAGGAAAAGAGATCATATTCCTCCAATATTAGCTTCTCTGCACTGGCTCCCTGTAAAATCCAGAATAGAATTTTAAATCCTTCTCCTCACCTACAAAGCTCTTAATGGTCAGGCACCATCATATCTTAAAGATCTCATAGTACCTTATTACCCCACTAGATCACTGCGCTCCCAGGATGCAGGGTTACTTGTGGTTCCTAGAGTCTCCAAAAGTAGAATGGGAGCCAGAGCCTTCAGTTATCAAGCTCCTCTCCTGTGGAATCAGGTCCCAGTTTGGGTTCGGGAGGCAGACACCATCTCCACATTTAAGAGTAGGCTTAAGACTTTCCTCTTTATTAAAGCTTATAGTTAGGGCTGGTTTGGGTGAGTCCTGAACCATCCCTTAGTTATGCTGCTATAGGCCTAGACTGCCGTGAGACTTCCCATGATGCACCTCTTTCCTCTCTCCCTCTCCATCTGTATGCATTTTTTATCCCATTACTGCATGTTACTAACTCAACATCTTCTCTCTCCCGTAGTTTTGTGCTTTCTCATTTCTCTCCTCTCTCCTTCTGTCGCTTTCAGCAGGTATTTCTGCCTCCGGAGCTGCAGAGTCTGGATCTGTGGTTGTGGGCCGCCTGCTGCCCCCATGTTCCTGCTTGACAACTGCTACTGCAGTTGTTGTTATTGGCTCTGTTACTAATACTGACATTATTTTTCCTATAACTGTCATTCCTATTATTACACATTTCTTAATATTAACACTACAATTACTATTCTACTATTTAAAAAAAATATTCTAGGTGGTATTTGCATTGTGCCTCCAAAGTGCAATGAGATAGCTTCTGTTATGAATTGGAGCTATATAAATAAACTTTAATTGAATTGTATACTCCTCGACCGACTGGAAAATCATTTTGCCGTCTCTGGCCTGGCTCTCGCATGGTTAAAGTCTTACCTATCAAAAAGAACGCAGTGTGTTTCCTATAGAGAGAATATTACATCAAAATGTTCTGATGTGAAACATGGAGTACCTCAAGCCTCTGATCTTGGCCCTCTGCTCTTCTCTTTTTATATTTCACCTCTTGGCCAAATTATATGCAGTGACAGCATTAATTTCCACTGATGATACTCAACTGTATGTAAGAAAATAATCATTTACAAAATATAAAAACTAACAGTTCAATAGTTTAAAAGGGCACTATTGAACAATATTTACTGTATGTGATGATGATGATCATTACCAAATTATTAAATTAGAGGTCTGCTTGTGTGCTGTGAAAAACTGGATGTCACGTAATTTCCTGCTTTTAAGTTCTGATAAAACTGAGATGCAGGTCATTGGCCCTGCTCAACATACGCTTGATCCTACCCTCTCTTTTGATCAGCACTTTAAAAAAATCACCAAGACAGCCTTTTTCCACTTACGCAACATAGATCAAATTAGGTCTTGTCTGTCCTTGGCTGATGCAGAGATCCTAATTCATGCCTTTGTTTCATCCAGACTTGATTATTGTAATGTACTGTTGTCAGGCCTGCCCCGTGCCTGAACTAAAAGTCTTCAGATGGTTCAGAAAAAAGGTTAGAGCTAAAATAGTGCTAGAATCTTAACTAAAACTAGAACATTTGACCAAATTACACCAAATTAGTTTCCCTTCATTGGTTCCCTATCCATGTCAGACCATACAAACCACTGCATCTCTCTAACCCTCTGTTTGTTTGATGTCCCACTAGCACAGCTGTGCTATCTCTCACTCCCTCTCTCTTGTGTGTATGTTGTCAATTAAATTAAATTCAATGGGCTTTATTGGCATGGGAAACAGACGTTAACATTGCCAAAGCAAGTGTGAAATAATAGTCTGTGTGTGTGTGTGTATGTGTGTGTAGGTCATTCACTGTCCCTCAGGTTGTGGCATGTTGATACATATTGGGCAGCGAGATATGGCCTGTCTCCTTCTCCTCTGAGTATTTTTAATTTTGAGAGCTCATTTAGCTCTTTGAAATCTGAGAGTACAGAGTTGAAATTGTTAAATTAAATTTTCCTTATTTTACTGAATGTTTTACATTGTAGGAGGAATCTGTTGGTGTTTTTCTGTGTACGTGTAAAATGTATCTGCAGAATTCTGATTGTCAAGATTCTGTTGGATGTATAGTTATGATGACTGAGTGGACCCCATGCTTCACTACTATATAACAAAATGGGCTGGATGACACTATCAAATATATTAAGCCAGATTTTTATTGGAATTTGAAAATTATAAAAGTTTCTCTTAATTGCATTTAGAGCTCTTCGTGCTTTTTCTTTTAGTGCATTCACTGCCAGGTTATACCAAGGTAGGTGTAACTCATACTGTGTTAAATTATATGATTATTAATGGTAAACTGGTATCATGAAAAATCATGACATTAGTTTTCTTCATATTTATTGCCAGGGCCCAGTTCTGACAGTACTTTTCTACTATGTCCAACTGTTGCTGTAGTCCTTGTTCAGTAGGAGACAGTAGAACAAGGTCATCAGCATAAAACAGAGACTTCACCTCTCTATCTAGGAGGGAGAGGACAGGAGCAGCTCACTGATCCAGCTGTACAGCAAGTTCATTTATATACACATTGAATAAAGTCGGGCTTAAATTTCAGCCCTGACGAACACCTCTTCTCTGGGTGGATAATTTAGTTTGTTTGTCTCCAATTTTAACAGCACACCTATTTTCCAAATACACTGATTTAACCAGTTCATACATTTTGCCCCCTATACCACAATGCAGATGTCCGTAATCGAGCCCTTCATGTCAAATAGAGTTGAAAACTTTCTTGAAATCAATCAAATAAGTGAATATCTTACCATTTTTTGTTTTTTAATTTGTGAAGGGTATATACATGGTCGGTGGTGCCTTTTTTTTTTGGGAGGAAGCCAATTTGATTTTTACTCGAGATGGAGTGTTCTTCAAGGAAATCTCGTATTCTTTTATTTACAATACTACAGAATAGTTTACCTAGACAACTGCTGACACAGATGCCATGGTAGTTACCAGGGTCTGATTTGTCCCCACTCTTATGAATGGGGGAAATGAGCCCTGACTGTAATACGATATTGAACAACTTCAACAATGCACCCTGCATCTCTGGGGTGCTACACTTGAGCATTTTGTTGTTAATGCTGTCCGGACCACAAGCTTTCCTTGGCTAGAGAGACTTTGTCTTTATGGTCAATTCTTCCCAAGTAATTGGGAAATCAAGGGGGTTTTGGTTGTTTTTAATTGTTTCTTCTAATGTTTGGAGTTTTTCTTTTATAATACACTGATCTGAATTAATTTGATTTATTGGTATATCTTTGTACATTTTTTCAAAATGTGCTCTTCAGATGTCACCATTTTGGATGGGTAGTGCTTGTTGTTGCTTTGTGTTGAAGTTGTTCCACATATCTCAGAATTGATTTTGATTAATGGCGTTCTCAGTATCTTCAAGTTTCATGTGGGTATAATTTAGTTTTTTGTTCCTAATTGTAGGTTTATATTTGTTTAAAATTTAATTGTACCTAATGTGTAAGGCTGGGTTGTTTGGTTGGTGATGTTTTTTAATTACAATTTTTCTTTTCTGATGGTCTTGCATTCTTGATCAAACCATTTGTCGGCATTTTGCTTTTTAACAGGCATCCGTTTTTGTTTTATAAGGTTAGCTTTAAAACCCTCTGAAACCCAAGCATTGATTTAATTGATGAATTTTTTTTACTCTTACTTTTAAAACTGTTTTCAGCAAGCCTCTGATCAAGAAAATAATGGGTTGTTTTTCATTTTTTGAGGATTTTGGGAAAACATTACCAAAATTGCAACAGCAATTCATTCATAGATTATTAGGCATTGATGATTCAATAGTATCAAAATATGTATCTTAAGAATGAATTTTATTGACATTAAAGAAAACCGTTTGATACAGCAGAACAAAAAGCAAATTCATTTGACTAGTTAAAATTGTAATTGTAATCCATGCTGTAAAGCATTTCCGTACGATAAAAACTGTAATTATTACTGGAAATTTTTTTTCCCTTTGAAAATATCACCCACACCATTACACCACTACCACTATCCTGAATCACTGATACAAGGCAGGATGGATCCATACTTTCATGTTGTTTACGTCAAATTCTGACTCTACCATGTGAATGTCGCAGCAGAAATTGAGACTCATCAGACCAGGTAACGTTTTTTCCAATCTTCTATTGTCCAATTTTGGTGAGCCCGTGCCAATTGTAGCCTCAGTTTCCTGTTGTTGGCTGACAGGAGTGGCACCCAGTGCTCTTCTGCATACCTTGATTGTAACGAGTGGTTATTTGAGTTACCTGTTGCCTTTCTATCAGCTCAAACCAGTCTGGCAATTCTCCTCTGACCTCTGCCATCAACAAGGCATTTTTGCTCCAACAACTGCTGCTCACTGGATATTTTCTCTTTTTCGGAAATATCTCTGTAAACTCCATCTGGCCCATAACCTTTCTTCGCCATTCTAATGCTTGGTTTGAACTTAAGCAGATCGTCTTGACCATGTCTACATGCCTAAATGCATTGAGTTGCTGTCACATGAGTGGGAGACAGCCATGTTTTTGAACTTGGAACGTGCTGTGAAATATATCGATATCATCAGTGGCCTTTTTTTTTTTAACACCATCTCTGGTAGGGACATATTGATTTTGGTTATATACTGATATGCCATTCACCAGATCAGGTGAGTTCAAGGCCATGATGAATTTATCTCCACTGTCTTGGGCCCATCTGTAAGTAGGGTTTAATTAATACAGCTAACTGGATTTCCTTTTTGTGTCACTCATTTGACCAGAACACATTTATTTGGTTGTGGTCTGAAAGGGGGGATTGCTGTCTGACAGTGAATGCACTGATAGTGGAGGGGTCCCTGTCAGGGATTGCATAGTCTACTACACTAGGCCCAAGAGCGGAGGAGTATATGAATCTCCCTAAAGAGTCCCCTCTGAACCTACCGTTAACTATGTACAGGCCTAAGGCCCGACAGAGATGCACTACCTCCCTGCCACTTTGGTTTATTTCAGAGTCAAGGTTGTTTTCCGATGGGTGATGGTTAGTGTGGTAAACAGGGGACTGACCAAACACATGGTTGTTACCCTGTGGGTCGATGACATCAGGTTCGAATCCTGTTTGTCCATTCAGATCTCCAGTTAGAAGCACGTTTCCCTGGGCCTGGAAATAGGTGATTTCTGAGTGGAGAGTTTCAAAAATGTCTTCTTCAAAATAAGGAGAATCTACTGGTGGTATATAAATAGCACAGAGACATAGATCTCTATCAGTTATGCCCTGGCTTTGATCTAAACTTAACCAAATGAGTGATTTACCCTGTTTAACTGGTGAGATCTGATGACAAATATCTCAGATAATATATATCTGTTCTGCCCTTGCATATGTTTTTTAATTTTATCGAGGGCACCATGACTTCATTATATACTGGAGGACAGTGAGTGAGCAAATCATTTTGAGGGGGGGTGTCAGTGGGAGACAGCCATGTTTTTGAAATTGGAATGTAGTATATCTTACATTATTATTATTTTCCCGCCAAAAATGTTTCTATGATACAGTTTAGAGTCTGGGGTGTTGGGATATGTAGTGTTTGTCTACATTCAGTCAGTAATAGGTACTACTAGCCAGTGTCAAATAGATGTTGCATGTTTGTCACACTTAAATCTTTCAGATCATCAAACAAATTTAAATATTAGTCAAAGATAACACAAGTAAACACAAAATGCAGTTTTTAAATGAAGGTTGTTATTATTAAGGGAAATCAAAATCCAAACCTACATGGCCCTGTGTGAAATGGAGTGTGAAGTGATTGCCCCCTAAACCTAATAACTGGTTGGTCTACCCTTAGCAGCAACAACTTCAATCAAGCGTTTGCGATAACTTGCAATGAGTCTTTTACAGCGCTGTGGAGGAATTTTGGCCCATCTTTGCAGAATTGTTGTAATTCAGCCACATTGGAGGGTTTTCGAGCATGAACTGCCTTTTTAAGGTCATGCCACAGCATCTCAATAGGATTCAGGTCAGGACTTTGACTAGGCCACTCCAAAGTCTTCATTTTGTTCTTCTTCAGCCATTCAGAGACCCCACAACAACATTCAAAGAACTGCAGGCCTCACTTGCCTCAGTTAAGGTCAGTGTTCATGACTCCACCATAAGAAAGAGACAAAACAAAACAGCCCCAGACCATCACACTACCATCACCATATTTTACTGTTGGTATGATGTTCTTTTTCTGAAATGCAGTGTTACTTTTACGCCAGATGTAATGGGACACACACCTTCCAAAAAGTTAAACTTTTGTCTTGTCAGTCCACAGAGTATTTTCCCAAAAGTCTTGGGGATCATCAAGATGTTTTCTGGCAAAAATGAGACGAGCCTTAATGTTCTTTTTGCTCAGCATTGGTTTTCGTCTTGGAACTCTGCCATGCGGGCCATTTTTGCCCAGTGGCAGCTGGCTGTGTGGATGTATCAGCAGGTGGCGGGGTGTTGTTAGGCTGGGTGCAGAGCAGAGAGGGTGGGACAGAGGCGAGGCAGGGGTTTGGGACACTGGCAGGGAGAGTCTGTGTCTCTGTACTTGTCATTGTGGGGACTGATAAGAGTTGATCTGTCAGGTGTTGGACCTGCCTTTTGGAATTCCTTTCTCTATTCTTAGCATCCTCCTTCACTTTGGTTAACTGAGCACGGAGCACACTGTTCTCCTGTTTGAGTACCTCTAGACTTCCTCTGAGGTCAGATGCCAATCCCTGGTTGTCTCTCTTTTGCTGCTGGAGCTCCTCTTTAAGCTGCTGCAGAGTGTCTAGGGGGTCAGACAGTCTGGCTTGGGTCAGCTCTTTGAATTCAGCAAAGTCCAGAACCAGCAGGGCCATACTCTCCTTCAGGTGGTTGGTGGCACTGGCAGGTGTGGGAGGAGCAGAGATGGACAAGGTGGTGGGGTTCCCAAATGGGCTCTCATCTTCTTCACTGTCAGAGGATACATTGATCCTCTTGGTGTCCACCTCAGCTCAGCCTCTTGAAAGGACTCCAGGTGTGCTTCATTCCCTTGGACCATGACCTTTCTTTTGGTGTAGTATGTGATGGTAAGGAGAGGGTCATCTTTTCAGACAAGATGTTCATCTTTACAGATCTTTAATCTGCCTCCTGAGCTGATGCCCTCGCTGGATACATATGGATAATTGCTGCACAGAGTATCGTTCCAGATGTAGATGGAATCAGTGAAGAATATGAGGTTGTTCTTCTTCCTTCCTGTTTTTTGTTGGGCGTAGTCTGTGAAGAGGACCCCTTGTGTTTCTCCCTAGCTGTTCCACTCTTACATTTAGCAGGGTACTGAATCTCCTTGCTCTCTACTCTGAGAGCTGTGCTGTGCTGCCTGCTGATCAGTTTCCATGGTGGCCACTTGTTTACTCCAAGGGGAGTGAGGCTAACAATTTATTTTCCTAGCTATAACTGTGTATGGTTTACCAGATATTAATATTACCAACAAGGATCCTTTAATTTTTCTTCTTGCTTTTATAAAGTATCTCTTCTGTTAGCTTCTTCAGTGCATTTTGTCCTTTGGAATGTTGGTCACAGTGGCAAGTAGCAGTCAACAGTTGCTAGCTAGCTTGACAGCCAGTTGCTTTGATTTAAAAAGTATATCCAAGGGTGATATTTCCTCTTCTTTTCTTATTGATTAATGCACTTACCTCTTCTTTAGAGTCTTTTCTGAAAATTATTTGAAGGTTATTTTGCAAAATTTTTTAGGTCCAAGTTTGAGATGTATTCAGGAGCTCATCTTTGGTGCAGCTACTCTTATGGAACTCTCTCTCTCCTTGTCTCTCTCTCCCTGTGTGTGTCTGTTCTTTTCTCCTCTCTCTGTGTGAATGCTGTGCTTGAGTTTTGCCTGTGTGTTTGTGTAGTCTGTCCTCTTCCAGGTCTCCGTGGTGGAGAGGAGGTCGTGTAGCTCAGGTCAGTTTGGCGATACCTGAAGTTGCTCAACGTCCTCCCGGATTATATTCTTCATATGTTTACAATCTATCTATAATTTGGCCTTCATATTTGTCCATACTATCATTTTACAATGTTGGTCTATTCTGTACACACGACATCTATTGCATGTCTGTCAGAGGGATCCCTCCTCTGTTGCTCTTCCTGAGGTGTCTTCCATTTTTTCCCCCAATTATCCAAAATAAGGTTATAAGGAGAGAGGATATTGTATGCTGTACAGATTGTAAAGCCCCTTGAGGCAAATCTGTGATATATATATATATATATATATATATATATATATATATAAAATAAATTGACTTGACTTTCCAGAAGTTTGTGAGTGGTATCTTGACACTAGGGCTGCAACTAACCAATATTTTCATTATTGATTCATTTGTCAATTATTATCAGTTATCACTAATGGTGATTTCTCTGACTTCTTTTCCTCATCCAGAGGGACAAGACAGGGGTGCCCACTGTCACCTTTGCTTTTTGCAAAGTGTTGTGTGTACGAGACAATACAAACAAAGGATTGAAGATTAATATTAATGAACACAAAATATCACTATATGCAGATGACATAATTCTATATATAACAGAGCCAAAAAAATCAGTATCATACCTATATAGTACAATAGAGCAATTTGGAAGATACTCAGGATATAAAATAAATTTTAACAAATCTAATGCTTGCCTCCTGCACATGACACCAACAGAAAACCTGTATAAGCCTTGTCCTTTTTACTGGACAGTGGACACCAGGGTTTTTTAAATACTTGGGAATAAATATCACACCGCATTTAGATAATCTTTTCAAAGAAAACTATACCACTCCAATAGATAAGATCAAAATAGATATGTGTAAATGGTCCACTCTACCATTATCTTTGTTAGGAAGAATAAATGTTATAAGAATGTTACCATGTTATGTATCTGCAGCCTTTTTTAAATCCCTAAACAAACACATTTCAAAATGTATCTGGTGCAATAAAAAACCAAGGATTTGTTTATTGACCCTCATGAAGTGAATTTAGTGTCATGGTCATTGGGGAGAGGGGACACACCGTGGGTCCAGATGAAAGCCAACCTTTTCGATCCCTTGTCTTTGGACTCTCTTAAAACACTTCCAGAAGATAAAACATTTTAAACACACTGTTAGCCTGGAAGGATTGTATTAAGATACTTGGTATTTCTACATGTATTTGCATTTATTTTCCTATCCATCAGAATCCTGATCTGAAAAAATAAACACTTAGCATCATTCAATACATGCAAATGGAGTAATGTGGGTATAAAACAATTCAAAGATTTGTTTCATAAAAGCATGCAATTTAAATTGTTCATTGATTTAAGAATGGAATATGGCATTCCTAATACAGATTTTTAAAATATCTATAAATTCGTAATGTTGTCTGTTCACTTATTAAAGAAAATAAGATGAGTTTTGGATTTTCTGAACTAGAGGATATATTAATGTCCTATATTACAATTAAAGGTAAAATTAGTGAATTTTATGATTTTCTTCCTCGTTAATCTTTCCTACCTCTGCTAAAGATTTGTGAAAAAGATCTAGGGATGGTTTTAGATAAAGATACCTGGCTAAACATTTATGAAAGAATAAATTTCCCATTTACAAGTAACAAAATCAAGGAAGCTAACTTTAAGTTTATCCATAAATTCTATCTCACTCACAAAAAGATGCATAAAATTTCCAAAGAAAATTCACCAAACTGTCTTAGATGTAAAAATAAAGAGGGAACATTCTGTTTTGGCGATGCGACCTGTTGAAAAGTTTTTGGAACTCAATTCACTAAATCAGTCTTGGAAATAGAAGTTGATTTAAACGCTTGTTTCTATTTATTAAATGACATGCATGACCTTCAATTAGATCTTTAAAAAAATGCAGAGTACTTACTATAACATAGTTTGCCAAGAAATGCATACTTCTATTTTGGAAAAGTGAATCTCCCCCAACTTTTAAGCTGTTCCTGGACCAAATATCAGTATTTTTACCATTAGAGAGATTAACTCTAGACAAATGTTTTTTTTTTTTTCTGTAAGTGTGTAAGTGATATGTTGTAAGTGCAATCTAAGTATACTTAAGTACACACCTGAGCTGTTTACGAAACTTACACTCACAGTGTTCTATTTTGATTGGCAAAAGCTACACTTTAATAGTATAATTTCATTATAGTTTAGATCATCTAGAATACAACCCAGCACTAAATACAACTTGACAGGCTTGAGGATACCGTTTGCACTTAATATACTATACCTCTTATTCAGTTTCAGAAAATATACTTATGTATACACTAACATTTATGTTGTTTTTTTTTGCTTTGTTTCTGTCTTGTTTATTGAGGTGTAAGGGGGTTGAGGAAAGGGATAAGGGATATAAGGAATTTCAGTGTACTGTACACTATTGGTGCTGGTTATTGTACACTCTTTAGAAATAAAAAAAGGTTGAGAATTTGTCAATTATTTTTTGGTTAATTTGGTTTACAAAGTGTCCAAAAAATGGAAAACCAGTGGAACATGCCCATCAGACGTTAAGAGCCCATGGTGACGTTTTCAAATGCCTCATTTAATCTGAACAGTCCAACACCCAAAATATTCAATATATTCAGTTTAAAATTATATAAAACATAGATTGGATTGATTCCCACAGCAAGTGACTGAAAGAATGACACTGACATACATTCAAAACAGTCATTGAGCACTAACAGTTTCAGACTTCATACATCGGCCTGCTGTACTTAAATATTCATTTATACTGTTACAAGTAACATTTTTCATCCCCCTTGTCCATTTTTGATTTATCAAGGCCCACTAAGTATTCAATGCACTTATTCAATTTACTTATTGACTTTGTTTACCAATAGTTAACACTGTACAAAAAGCATAAAGATTATCTTCATATCATCATGTAAGAGTTTCTTTTAGAGGACAACTCGCCAAATTTTAGTCACATATGTTGCTGTTGTCAACTCTCCCCATGAAAGTGCAAGGGTGAGAGCACAACTAATATGTGTACTTCAGTGATTGCGGATGGCACTCGGGTGTCTGCAGAGAAAACAGCACACACACTGGCATGTAGGGCTTGTCTACTACTCTGGGAACAGGATGGAGTTTCATAAACTACTGTACAAAAATAATACAAAATAATACAAAGACGGGGACAGTAGATCCAAAGCAAATTGTACCTGCAGTCTGTTCTTCTTTAGGAAATTGTTCATGACAAAACCAAATAAAAAGAATGATTAAATAAAAAGTCTCTTTGCTGTCACATAGCAGCAGACACACACACACACACACACACACACACACACACACACACACACACCCTTGTCCCTCCCTCCATACAACACACATTGTTTCCCAGCAGAAGAAAAGAGAAGAAAACTACAACAGTCGTGATCCTTTGATTGGAGTGGCAGGTTGGAATTAGCAGCCTAGGTATGCACAGTGAATGCCATGCATGTGGAGAGGTGGGGGAGCGGTGAAAGGAGAGGGGAGGAGCGCTGTGGGAGTGGGCTGACGGGGTGTGTTTGGGTGTTAGAAGCTATGTAGAGGGTGGGGTGGTGACCAGGGGTGCTGTTGGTAGGGGGGCTTCTGTGGGCCGGGCCTGAGTCTCAGGGCTTAGTGCCCTCCTACAGGGTTGATGGACAGGGGGGAGGACCCGCCTTTTACACACAGAGAGATAGTTACTGACAAATGCTGTTGGCTGGAAGGGAATACTGTAGATGGAGATACAGAGATGGATGCAGAGAGAAATAATAAACACATAGCCCATTTCTGTGGAATCATGAAGTGGGTGGAGAACTAACAAACATATATATATTTTTTTCTAAACATACTAAAGTACAGTATGATGATGTCCAATATTGTGTCCTGATATTCAATTTCTTAAAAACCTGAAAAAGACAATTATTTCCCTTATCACTTCACATTATCCCTTCTCATAAGTCATACCTGTTGAATTCATGCAGGTGGTTGGGCAGCTCTGAGGGCAGGCTTTAAAACACAAACACCTCTGAAGCCAGAGGTGTTTGTGCAATTGTGCAATTCACATTAGATAAGAAACACACTGACATATTAGGGCTGCAAATAATTTCATTATAAATTAACCTAAAACACAATTGATTATTCTGTAGATTATTTAACTAGTGTATAAAACATCATAAATTATGAAAACACCTGCTGCTCTTTCCTAGACACCAGAGAGATGTTGTAAAGGTTTTCTAAAGAGCTGGCCCGAAACCCAAACCTATTCAATTTAAAATGACATGAATCAAATTTTAGAGGATAAGACCACCAAATGTTTGGTGTTTTTACGTGATAAATGACTTAAAAATGTTTCATCAATTAACAGAATTATAATTGCTTAGATTGTTGTCATCCAACTAAACCATTAACTTGAGCACTAATACACAAAAAGTTGGGCTAAGCACAGAAAGTTACTGGGGAAAATAAACCAATTACTCAGGTACACACTTGTTCTCGACACAAAAGTTTTAATTCAAAGATATTTTTCGGTATTGGGCATCCAAATCTATGCATCTGTTTCATTATTTCATTGGCCTATCAAGACGACAACACTAGTTGTGGGATATTTATCTGCGTCTTCTGTATATAGACACTAAACTGTTAAGGATTAATCCTTTTGTTGTTATTATTAAGGGTATAAAAGACAAATTAACAGCATCGCTAACAAGTCCTTTGCAGCCTGCAGATAAACCAGATGGCTTTATGTAGATGTGTACGGGTATAAGAACATTCCAGAGATTGTTTCAGGGACTGATTGTATGTATATTCAAACCAGAAACACACAAACCACATGTATGTTAACCCGAAGGTTAACTCCCTGCCTGTAAACCACAGTGAAGGGAAGGAAGCTATTAGCTCCAGCTGTGGTGGAGCATAGGTCAGGAACGCTGTCAGAATGTGACGTGAGTCTGTACCTTCATTTAACTACTCAACAAGACAACTAGTGCTACTGTCCTGTTGTCACATTTGAACTTTTCTTTGCTCACCGGTCGCCTCGTCTTCTATGTGTGAAACCTGCGCCACGATCCTGAGACGAAGCTAAGGCGCTGACAATGAATTTCATTAGAAAGAAAAAGCAGATTCTCTCAACTTTGGACAAGGTTTCTGAATCACAGATGCTTTGCACTTTTTTCAGAGTACCAGGATGATGATGATAATTGACCTCATCAGAATGTAAAATGTAGCTTCTATTACCAGCATATCGCAACAACGACACTTAATTGAGTCATGATTGGCTGAGGGTGGCATTTGGAAACTTGAGGCATCACCAGAAACAAGCACTAACAGATACCACTAAGAGAAATATTGCAGCAGATTTAAACACTGAAACTGAAAAGCAGAGGCAGAGGTTGATTGAAAAAGTTAAAGGATAAGTTCACATTTTTTCTATCTCTCTATCTTAATACAATGGTTGCATGTCCATACAGTATGTACGGTAAAAGAGTTATTGTTTGCTGTAATTGTTCCTCCTGTCTATACTGGCTGTCCATACTAGAAGTTTACTAAACAATGACTGTTGAAGCCTTATATTAGCTCTGGTTGACCTCTGAAATGTATTTTTGCAGAGTGAGGACTATGGATGCTATGCTCCATGTCTTACATTGGAATTGTGTTAGGAAGGGATCTTTTAATAGCTAGTATGGAAGGATAAATGTTTTTAGCAACCAATAACCAATATGAATGAAAGTTTATTTTTCATCTGTGAAAAAGTTTTAATTTCAATTTCAAACCCAATGTCACCCAAATGTCACCACATTTTAACATCTACACTCTCATACATCTGATACGAGCAAAATCTCCAGAGCAGCCACTGAATGGACCTTGTGGTGAGATTGTTTTAATGAGGGGAGAGAGAGAGTTGGGGAAATGACATGCAACAAATGGTCCCTGTCCGGACACCTGGACGTTGCGGTTCATGGTCAGCACCTTAAACCCCTAGGCCACCGCCCTGGTGGCCTAGGGGCCCCAGTTCATAAAGGTTGATTAAGGAAGATCTGCTGACACTATCTCAGGCCTGAAAATACTGCATAAAATCATTTCTGTATTTCCATTCCATTTGCAATTTTTCTAAAAAGATGCCTGATTGACCAATGTTAGTCATGTAAGTGTGGCATAGAGGCAGCTGTCAGGCCCATTAAGCAGTGCGGCCCATTGGCAGGCCCCCGGTAATTAGTGTTGGATAAACTCATTTATGGCCCAAATGGGTCGGGCGGGGCTGGGACCAGTATGCACGGTGGGTGACCTCTGACCCCGCTGACACAGGATACAATAGGGTTACGGTCACACTCACTATCTGGACCCTATTACTCTCCATTACTCACATTACTCACCCCTCAATGGGCCGTGGCGCTAGCAGAGGCAGGACAGGGGACACTGGCCATACAATGAAAGAACGACTCCCCCCTCGTCCCCTAGCTCTCTCACTCCTCTGAAGCACCAACCAGGCCTGATCTGGGGTCAGAGCTTGCACTGATATTATAGCTGCTAAGGTCAGAGCCTCTCTCGCCTAATGCTGGGCAGGTGTCCCCCCTAACCACACACATATGCACACACACACACAGCCATATCTCTGACCAAACGGAGTCACCCTCCTCTGCCCCGATCTGTGCCTCCCCCTTCACTCCTCCTCTCATCATTAGCAGCATGCTGGGCCTCTGCTGCCGTTTGGGTAACCTCATCAGCTGGCTGTATTATCTAAGGGCCTGTGTGGCAGGGTCACACAAACTAGTCCTCAGTGGGAACCCAGCCACAGCGACACACACAGAAGCGCAAATCACAGATTTGAAGAAACACATCTACACACATTCTCATGCGTGGAATGACACACACACACACACATACATACAGGCTGAAGCACAGACATGGGCAGGAATAACACACACACACACACACACACACACATACACACACATACAAAGTGTGAGAGCCCCTGCTGGGAGTTGAGTGCAACAGTACCAACATTGTTAGCTCCAAATCAATACGCTGACCACATAGGGAGCACCACACTTTCCCAAGACTACCACCAACTTACTGCTGCTGTCCAGACTGTCACATTCTCTGATCCAGAGTCTGCATTCATAAATCATTTCATCATCAAATAAATGTATATCATGAATGGCAAATCAATTAATTTGTGTGCAACTTTTATGCACTTGATGGACGCTGACAATGTATGATATTAAACATACTGTAGAGAGGGCTCAGATATAGTCAACTATAAAGTCATGGTTTCTTCAGCTGTGTGATAGACAGCGCTATTTGTTTGCCAACAAACAAATTATCCATCCATTTTCTATACATGATTATCCTGTACAAGGACACGGGGGGCTGCAGCTTATCTCAGCTCACACTGGCTGAGAGGCAGGGTGCGCCTTGGACAGGTTGCCAGCCTATCACGGGGCTGACTCAGACAGATAACCATTCACATTATACGGCCAATTCAGAGTGGCCAGTTAACCTAACTTTCATGTCTTTGGACTGTGAGAGGAAACCGGAGAACACCCATGCAGACTCAGGGACAACATACAACCTGTACACAGAAAGGCCCCAGCTGGGTCCATGGATTCAAATCCAGGACCCCTCTGCTGTGGGTCGACAGTGCTAACTACTGCACCACAAGCCCCCAACAAACAAATTATTGGATTGTTTAACCTTGTACTGCATACCGCTGCCCTTAGGCAACAGAAAACCTTTTTGCCCCCCCCCCCCAATTTTTTGTTCGTTGCCTCAGGGCAATGTTGTGCAGTTAGGCTACTTTTCAGAGTAGTATTGTGCTTAATGAAGGACTTGTAATGTGATGTAAAATGAAGGTCTTGGTCAAGGTTTAATATGAACATATCCAGTGAAATAGTATAGTGAAGCGCTTTGAGTGGTCAGAAGACTAGAAAGGCGCTATACAAATACAGTCCATATTTCTTTTTAATTCACAGGCAATGGACACAGGGACATTCTATGGGCTAAAATTGTACTTTCTGCGCAATCTGTTACAACACAATTACTAAAACTGTGCTTTGCTTATTTCTAATGTATTTCACCTAATAAATGTTCTGAAACTATCAGATTTTCCTTGGTGTTTAACTACACAAGGGGAGGGGGCAAGAATGACAATTTTGATCATTGATACATTATCAGAGAGCCCCAATCTTGTGTGCAGTAGAGGGGCAACTACTGTATTTTATATTGTATTATATTGGACTTGAACATGAACGAAAGAAGGAGTTGACTTAAGAGTTTAGTAATGAGTTCATCAAAAGATAATGTAAATCAGATAATGCACAGATAAATAGATATAATTATAAAAGGACAACTAAACTGCAACTTAAATGCACATTACACATGTAGTTAAAGTAGCAAGCCAAGAGTGACCTTTCAGTTGTGCGTGTCATCCAGCATTTTATTTCCACCAAGTACTGCTCTGTTGCATGTGTGAGCTACCTACCTGTATGCAACCCAGGTTGAATAGGTTGAATATGAATGTGTCCTGGGCAGTGTTGGGGGTAACTATTATACTAGCGGTCCTATTAACGCTAGCTGACTGTTTACACCACTAGCATAGGAGCTTTGGACCGCCGAAAGGAGGAGGTTTAACAAAGCTAATAAAGCATTATTTAAGCTTTAAAGCTAATAGGACTGCTAGCTGCACGGGTAACTGAGCTAACTAGCTAACAGAAGCTACAGTTGGCAGCAGTTCTTTCAATTCTTGTCTCATTTGTGTTCTGATAAACTTCAAATTCAGGTTAAAAACAACGCTTTTGGTCTTTGCAAATGGAAATGATGTACGTGTTTATTTGCATATATAGCGGGGAAGTGAGATCCGAGCACAAGTGGTTACTCGAGATGCATGTGGAGATGCATTCTAATGCCAGGTGTGAACTGACATACTTAGAGCTGTCCACTTGTGAAAGGATCACTCAAGATACATGTTAATGCCAGGTGTAAACAGGGCCACGGACACTTTCTGAAAAGACACAGTGCGGTTAACTTTGTCACATGTAATTTTTCAATGTTTTGACAAACACAAATGAAATTGAATTCACCTGTAGGGAGGATAGTTTCAGAGTGGATATATATTAAAATCTGGGCACCTGAACCCAAACTAGATACCACAAAGGCTGAGGTATAAAGTCTGTTTTTTGTAATTTGATTGAACCATTTAATACCTCCCAATATTTATTGAAGGCCTAATCGATGTTCTCTTCCTCACAGTAATTGGAAATGTATCTGTTTCTCACTGCTCTGGTCTTCCATCCATGCTAAATCAGCATTTTACACCACAGAAAAGGGTGCATTTTAAAAATCCAAATGCTTTTTGAAAATACACTGAATAAATATTAAAACACAGGTCTCGCTTTTAGATAGGGTGAGGTACTCGTGTATTTACTCGTGTATTACTCGTGACTCTTGATTGATACTTTATACTGATGCAGTTGTCTGGCAATAGAACAGGAAAATATCAGTGAGAACACCTGAATTGTGTGTGTGGCTCTATTGAAACAAATATAATTTAAGTGACTATAGAGTAGGAGGTGTCAGAACAACCCAAAACTACATCTTGCCAGATGATGGCTGTAATGCACAATTTTGTTGTTTGCCAACCCTAACCCTAATGAAACTAGGACTATAACTACTGATTTTCATTAATCTCTATTTTTTTTCAACTAATTGGTTAACTATATAGTATATAAAAATAGTAATAAATGCACATCACAAAGAGATTAATTTTACAATAACACATCAAGTAGGAGAAACTTGAACCAACAAATGTTTTTTGCTTGATACATGATAAATGACAATTAATTAAAATACATTTTTTGTTGATTGATGACTCAAACAAATTAACTAATTGTGTCAACATGAGATGGAGGCCTGTGAACGAGAGAGAAAAAAAGAAGAAAGAAACCTGTTAAGGCTTTGATAGATTTATCCAGTGGATATGGCCCTAGCTGTGGTTCTTTGATAATGAATTCCAGTTTGAGCCTGTGTAGCTGTACAATTGTGCTTGTGCTCCCAGTCACATCTTATTATAACTACCATATATTTGTCAAATGTAAAAGCTTACTTGAACAGCTCAAAATTTTAAAAGGTTGGGATTTCAATGTGTGGAAACTTGCTGTGATGGCACCTGTGACCCTGAGTGAGAAATGACTTAAATTCTTGCCTTTCATAATGGCTGTCTTGGACTTTTGTTGGAATTAAGGAATTCCAAACAAGTCTTCTATTAAGACGATATAATACAAACACAAAAAGTAAGTCAGTATTTATCTCAGCCTCTGCCCCTAGGACCAATTACACATGAATGCAAGAGAACAGCCCACATCCCTGCTCAGGGAATGTGGAGGCATTTGGCTCTGGACTCCAGGGGCGGTTTAACTTTGCCCAGTCACCCCCCACCCCCACCTCCCGTCAGAAAGAGGGTTGTTAATTTGTTGCGCTTGACCCCGGGCTTTGTGCCTGACGTGTATCTAGTTTGTAAAAAGTGCTTTTATCTGCTTTCTAAATATGTCTGAGCTCAAAGGGTTATGATGCTTTTATATTGGTCAGGGAGGGAGACAATGGCCAAAGGGTGCAAGTGCTGACCCCCGCTGACACACACACACACACACACACACACACACACACCCTCTCTCTCTTACTCTGTCTCTCTTTCACTCCCAGCCTCCCTTGCTCCCTCTAGCCCTTTCTTACACACCGATATGCATGGGAAAACATATGCATGCACATATACATGCACTTTCCCTCCCTCACAAATTCACACAGTTATGCATGGACACACACACACATCCTTGTACTTCTATCTTTGTGGGGACCCTCATTAACATAATGCATTCCCTAGCCCCTTACCTTAACCATCACAACTAAATGCCTAACCCCAACCTTTACCCTCACTCTAACCTAACTCTTAAAACCAAGTCTTAACCTTCAAACAGCCCTTTGAAGTTGTGAGGACCGGCCAAAATGTCCTCACTTTCCAAAAATGTCCTCACTCTGTAGGTACAAAACGTGTTTCAGTCCTCACTATGTAGCAAATACAAGTATACACACACACGCCCGGACCCTGTTGTTCCATCCCCACCCCCCTGTGGTCCTTTTGGCTTCTGTTTGTGTCTCCTGTGTGTAGGGTCACCAGGACATTCCTCAGCCGGCCCCTCGGCTCTGTTCATCCGGCTGGAACAGACTGAGACCCAACACAACTGTCCACACACACCAGACACAACAACATGCTAATGTTAGCTAGATGATTCTGGAATCATGTTTGGTCTCAAAACCTTTCTAACAATAATAATTGGCCAAAGTCCCTGTAAGTTGTGTACAAATACACTAAATATGCTATGTACCGGTACATACATATGTACCGGTACCTTCTGATGAACAGCAGCCACTGTTGCCACCAGTGACATTTACAGGATAATGGATACTGTAATAACTGTAAATGCTAAAACATAGTGTGACAATAGCACAAGTAGAGAAGAGTTACAAAGTCAGTGAACTGATTCAGTAATGTCAGTTAGACAATAATGTCTACTGTAAAGTTTGCTAACATTAGCTAACATTAGTCACCATAAACCATAAACTAGTTGGAGTCCGATATGTGGTTCCATTATGGATCCAGTTCCCATTTAAAATCTGAATTGACTAAACTCAGACCATCTGATCTAATCTCTCCATGCTCTAACCCTAATTAGATTTGCTGAGGGATTCCAAAGGATTTAGATTTGATAAGCGGATTCGATACTGGATTCAGATTCAATAAAATGCTGTTGAACCCGAACCCTAGCATTGAACTCTATTATTGAAGTACTGAAGTAAGAGTGCATTTATTGCATATGATATCAACATTTCATTTGTAAAAAGAATGTGTTACACATCATGAGATCACCTGTTAATTGTGAATCTACGTATAAGGGACTTCCTGCATTTAACACCTAAATGGCATTTTCAACCCACCTAGTGGGACATTTGATAAACTTGGCAAGTCTCTAGATCATCTGATGCTATGAGCCTTTATTGCATGACCTGCAGGGTACACCAAGCCGATTGATCATTTAGCACGAATGGATTAACATATTAATATCCACAATTTATATCTCCACCTCCATTCTAACTATCAAGACTGACATTCCTATTGCCTATGTTATACACCTCTAATCAAAGATATCTACAAGTCCAGGGTTAATTGGAAACATCTTGAGTTTTGACTAGTCATAATTAAAAGTGCTAATATTTGGAATTCACATTTCAGAAGTAAAAACTGAATTGTAGATATCTTAAATTAGAGGCTCCACATACATTTATGGTAAAAGGAGCTTAATTCTTAGCAATCAGAATGTAATAACACCAATCTTAATTTGATTTTTTGACGAGTGATGAATGAATTACCGATATCTGTAATGTGAGTTTGTCAGGCTAATACATGGTAAAATGGCTCGATGATATTAGAGAATTATTATTCTGACTGGTCACATTGTAATTATGACCCAGGCATCATGACTTGTTCATTGTGGTATATCAAAATATAATCATCTTACCATAACCATTACATTTCTACTAATATATTACATATTACATATTTTTACTTGATTCGATAATTAATCTCTTATCAAACATAAGCTTGTTTTAAATTCTGACAAAACAAAATGTATGCTATTCTCAAAATCTCTTAAGAGTATCCAGCCTACGGTCACTATCCATATTCTTCAGGGTTCTCAAATTGAGTGTTATAAATACTTGGGAATCTGACTGCGTCATCACAGCTGTTAATTCCTCACTCACCAGCGCATGTTATATGAAAAGGTGGGATGGCCCTCCTTGTAGTAGAAAGAAGGCTCTACTACAAACACTGCCTCATTCTCTCCGCTCTCTGGTCTCATATAAATACAGTACTTACAATGCCAGGTCACAGGATCTTTGAACATTAGCTGTACCACATGTTCAAACTGAGCGTGGAAGAACTGGTTTCAACTACTATGCTCCTAACTAAGGGAACGAGCTGCAAAAAGATTGAAGACCTTAAAAGACTATAATGGTATTTGCAATTCCACTTGTAATTTTCTTAATGTGAAACTAATATCCAACTTGTTTGTGTGAATTTTCTGTGTCTGTCCATACTTCAACTGTATATGTTTATTCTTGTACACAGGTCTCTATATAAATAAATTATTAATCTTGTGTCCTTTACTATATGATGGATTAATGGATACTTTGACTGATTGATGGATTAATGTATACTAATTCATGGATACTTAGAAATGACCTAAGGCCTTTATCAGGAGGTAACACACTTCACTGCATTGAGCTATATCCCCATGAAGCCCAGAGCACAGCAAAACTATTTAGACTTACTTCTTTTGATTTGGTTTGAAAAAGCAAAAACCATTTGAAACAAACGAGAAAACAGCATTTTTAAGCCAAAATGAGTTAAAATCCCAATCCACAATAATTTGGTGACATTTTTGGTGTGAGTCAGTGAAAGGAGGTCTCTGTGACGCGTGTTTGTATGGTCAGGGTCAGCGAGGAGCGTGACTGACAACTTTTAAATTGGGATCCACTGGAAGCAGGGCTTCAGTGATCACAGAACTTTCTCCTGCTCAAAATGTGGTGGGAGTGACGCTCATTAGGATAATGTGCTGTATGAATAACACTGCCGCCAGTACACATCCCATACTCCCACACTGCCAGGGCTCCACGGTGCCTGGATCAATACACACATGTATACTTTAACACTTTGGGTACAGTGATTTTTGTTAATAATTCACAATGTAAAACCTGGCTCTAAACTAAATATACATATGGAGAAGATCTATTAATAAGTTCCACAGAAAAGGTAACCAATCGGAGCTGCTGCTTTAACAAACTCAAAACTCTACATCCTAAAACTTTTGTTTGTATAAACCTGTAAACCTCCATTCATTAAAGAACAACTTTTGACAAAAATCTAGGGCTGAAACAATTCATTGATTACACAATTAGTCAACTGTCAGAAAATACATTTCCAACAAATCTGATAATTCAATAATCATTTAAGTATTAAATTATTATGTATTAAGTGAAAACACCAAACATTCTCTGGTTCCAGCTTCACCACTGTGAGGAGAGCATTGTAAGCTTAATATCTTTGGGTTTTGGACTGTTGGTATGACGAAATAAATCATCTAAACGTGACTTTTGGGCTTTTATATTATTACAGCTGTGTTTAACAATATTATCATTCAATTTTCTGTTAATACAGCAGCCTCCACTTATGGGTGTCCACGGGGGGGTTAAAGTTGTTG
Source organism: Siniperca scherzeri (assembly GCA_027580175.1). Taxonomy (NCBI): domain Eukaryota; kingdom Metazoa; phylum Chordata; class Actinopteri; order Centrarchiformes; family Sinipercidae; genus Siniperca; species Siniperca scherzeri. Next base: position 29,426,757 of record CM050841.1, on the reverse strand, counting down.
TAAAATAGGTAAATAAAGACTTGTAGATCTGCTTACAACTACATCACAATCTGTTGTTTTACATATTGGAAGAGTTTGTCTCATGTAATGCAACAGTAGAACAGTTTTGAACATCAATTTGATTATTTTACATATGATTTTGCAAACCTTTACCATTTTGTTTTATATATTGAGATAAATATTCTTGTGTTTAGGGCTGCAGCTAATCATTGTTTTGTTTTCATTGTCAGTTAATCTGTCCATTATTTTCATGATTAAAGGGGCAGTTCACCCCAAAATCAAAAATGCATCTTTTTCCTCTTACCTGTATTCATCCATCTAGATAGTTTTGGTGTGAGTTGCTGAGTTTTGGAGATATCGGCTGTAGAGATATCACATTGTTTTTAATATAATGGAACTATATGGCACTCAGTTTGTGGCGATTTGTTGTGAGCAGTTCCTACATGAAACTGCTCACAACAAGGTCTGTGGATTATCCTGAGTAACCGGGTCATGGTTTCTGGAAGGATCTCCATATCTCCAAAACTTGGAAACTCACACCAAAACAATCTAGATGGATAAATAGCACTGGCAAGAGGAAAACATGTATTTTTGATTTTGAGGTGAACTGTCCCTTTAATCAATTAATCATATTGTTGTGCAAATATTTACCATTTTTGCTTGATAATTAACTTAAATGATTAACTGATTATTATTAACACTTTTCTCTCGAATGATTAATCAATTAGGTGTTTCAGCCCTAATAGGGATACTGACAGCCATATCACCCAGCCCTATCTTATAGACAAAAGAATTCATCTGAAAAAAAATAACTGATAATGATAAGTTAGTTACAGATCTACCACAGTTGTATTCAATTTATTAACAGTTAAATAAGCAATACCAGAGAACATTATAATACAAAAAGTGTAAGTAATCTAACTTTAATGAACAGAAACAAACAATATTTGCCCTCTCTTTCACTCTATATGGTAGGCTTTACTTAGTCATTACAGAAGGCTCAAGTTTAACAAGCTGAAAACTCAGCTGTAGGCTTGTTCTATTTTTGTGCGACATGCTGTATATGCACAGCTCAAGACAATGGAAGAAAAAATACAGCTCTATCATATATCATTCTGCAAGTATTAGTTGTTTTGAACATTTGGAAACAGACTTGGACAGTTGATTGTCTACATTTATACGTTACGTTACGTTTGTATCATGTTTAACATAAGGCAGAGTGTGTCTTGCAAAGCCAATACATGAAAACATTCATGACACGTGAGACCTAAAAACACCTGTATGAGGCCACCATGTAATGAGAGGTCTTTATGTACTATTTGTGTGTGTCTGTGTGTGCGCGCACGCACTGGAAGTTTCTCAGTGTGTGTTTATGCATTTGAGGCGTCTGCAAGGTGTGTCTCTCTTCAAGGGAATGTTTGCCTGCAATGCGTGTCTGCATAAAGCTATCTGTGTGTGTAAGGAATGTAAGGTGTGTGTGTGTGTGTGTGTGTGTATAATGAGGGGGTTCAGAGGGAGCTGTGATTATTCTCGCCTCCTGCGGTGCGGGTCCTCTTGCTCTGTGGGCCCCAGGGAAAGCGCCCTGTATTTAGCGTGTGGGAACGCACATTCTGCCCCCTTATCGCTGCATTGTTGCAGCCTCGCTCTTTTCTTCTTTTTTTTTAACTAATTGAATTCTTGACTCCTGAGCCACAGGGACGGCTCGGGAGAGACCAAAGAGAAAGACATGAATTTCAGGCTTTTTTCTTGCGGTTGAGTGGGGCAGAGCAGTGGGGGTGAAATTGGAGTGTGTGAGGTTGGGTGGTGGTGGCGGTGGTGCAGTCAGAGAGGACCGGCTCTGGCTGGCTGGGTGGCTGCTGTGGCGTCACCCTGTACTTTGATACTGGAGGTCAAAGGTCGTCCTTCCCCGGCGGTGGTGAGAAAGTGGCGAATTGGGGACGGTTTATCCAACAATCATTTTCTCCTTTTGGAAACTTTCAAAAGCGCTTTTGGCCCCTGCAGCATCTTTGTAGTTGTGCTTGAGGAATCCTAGACAAAACAATTCTAACCCCCTCCCTGTTCTCACCTCTCTTCAGGGTGGCTTCTCCCTTCACTGACTTCTGCCCAGCCCCCCTTCTCTACACTAGTGGTCAGTGTAGCGTACCCCCGATACCAAACACCACCCCAGCTCCAAGTCAGGATACCCACCTAGTCTCGCAGGAAATTGGCACGGGGCAATGTGCAGACACTACTGGCTCTATGCTACTTGGCATGAGTGACCACCAAAGTCAAATTAACGGGCAAGTCCCTGCTTTCTTACTGTGAGAAGGGTTTCAATGTTTCTTATTTCACAGGACCGTAATTGTAAAAAATGATTTCCCATCACAGATATGCTCTTTTCAGACATGGAATCTTTAACACGGCTTCATCTATCTATGTTAAAGTGATGGCTTCTTGTCATACAGACATAGGTGTCTTTTACGTAAATGTTCACTGTGGCTTTATGCAGACATGAGAAGCCTGTTCTGGAAAGAAGCACACTGCTTGCACTACATTTGGCACCTGTTGTCTGAGGGGAGCCTAGTTTGCAGCCTACAAATGGGGATATTCACTAAGGATTTGCGTCCCTTTTAAGGTACAACAACAGCAAAATTAGGTTTGTCCTTATTTACTAAATTAGTTTTAAAAGTTTCAACAAAAGGCTCCACTGATTTTTCGTAACTAATTCAATCGCTGATCTTTTTATGGAGCTGACAACTTCAACTATTTAACTAATATTTTACAAAAGAAACAATGTCTCTGTATGTGAAACAATCAAACAGTATGACCATGGATGAGTTTCCTCACATACAGCCTTCCTCTTCAGAGATGAAAACACACTTGCAGTTCCACAAGTGTCTTCTCTACAAACATTTACAATTCAGCAGCAGAAAGCACGTTCATTTGTGCTCCATTACTTTCCAGACATGCACAACGCACCTCAAAACAGCCCTGAATCAGCTGTTATTTAGCGGCACTTTATGTGAAACAGATTAACTGCGGCTGGGCTCATTTATAACTGTTGTCTTAGAAATATCCCACTAAATTAGAAAATTGCGGTGAAGATTTTGTATCCCTCACAGTAATTTGCGACAAGTGTCGTCCAGCTGCATCTAAAGGAAAGAGTGTTTATAGTTGTTCAAAACCTTATTAGAAGAATGTAATTAACAACTTCAAATTGGAGCATTTACAGTGTTTCGCTATGGTGTTACTGCAAAAATTGGTTACCAAAAACTGAAACAAATTCACTATTTCAATTTTATACTGTAATATATTTACTATACTACATTACAGAGGGAAAATAGTACTTTTTACTCCACACCATTTCTCTGACAGCTATAGATACTATTTACTTTGCAGGTTGGGATTTTACACACAATTCAATTAAATTTTATTTATATAGCGCCAATTTATAAACACATCTAGACCGTACTCTTTATAATATTATTTACAGAGACACAACAATTCCCACTATGAGCAAGCACTTGGCGACAGTGGCAAGGAAAAACTTCCTTTAAGAGGCAGAAACCTTGAGCAGAACCAGACTCAGGGTGGGCGGCCATCTGCAGCTGCCAGCAAAACATACAAAACATATGACCAGCTAGTAAAATATGTGGCATTGTTATAGATTAAACATGTGGGTAGTTTAAACATGTTCATACATGTTTAAATTTGTTTAAATCAGCTCCTGGTGCATGTCTGAAAGAGGCTTTATGTAGTAGTTAGTAAAACAAAAAATATGATGATAAATTAAGTTATGATGATCAACACATTGCATTACTATGCACCTTACTGCATAGTAAGGTGCATAGTAATGCACCTTACTGCTGACTGCCACCCACCATAAAACGGAAAAAATAAGAAGAAGAAGAAAAAGATGAATTTGACTGATTTTTTTTCCTTCAAATTTTCTATAGATAGCGCGATAAAAACTGTTTTATCTGGTGCTATAAAAACAAAGTACAGAAATCGGCAACAGAAATTAACCTGAAAGCTGACAATCAGAAACCTGGATACTACTACGGTATGAATAAACAGGTTTCTATGTGTTCCAAGTAAACACCATATCCAGAATACAATAAAATCCAGGGTAAGTCTCAAAACCGGAATACTAATGTTCATGTAAACATACTCATTGCTGACTATTTGCTACTTGGCATGAGGGACCATCAAAGCTACATTAACATGCAAATACTTGCTTCATTATGGTGAGAGATTGCACCTTTTCATATTTCACAGGACTGTAATTGTAAAAAAATGAATCTCCACCACTGTTATACTTAGCAGCAGCTAGCAGCAACATGGATGCAGACTGACAATCCGGAAAAAAAGATAATGAGAGATCTCCCAATTTAAACCCAAACCTTGTGTTCACAGAAGATAACTAAACAGGACAAGCACCCAGCCGAGCGCTGAGGTCAAAGCCAGCCTTGTCCAAGAAACCCTATCAGCCGTGACCTTGTGTGAGAGCTGACCTGCTGCTACACATCTGCAGCTGCCCAGCCTACACTTCAACCTGTTGGGTCTTGTTTTAATGAGAGCAGGGTCTGCAGGAAACACTTCAGTCAACTATTAGCTAACCACCTGCTCCAATTCCTATTGCCTGGACCCGCACAAACCAGGTATATAGCAGGGGAGAGAAAGCAGAGAGAGGGAGAGAGAGACAAGGGGGAGAGAAAGAGAGGTATAAAATTAAAACTGGTATCCAAATAATGGTCAAGTCTCAAATAGCAAGCATGAACAAATAATGGCAGCGTAAACAAGGGCAGCGGTGTACTATAATGGCTCACATATTAAATTCTGAATAATGTCCATTTCCACAGCTCTAATTCCATCAGTACAATAACAGAGTCATGTCACACTCACCACTCTGCTGTTCCTAGTTTCTAATTTTATTCTACCATCCCTACCAGCCTTGGCAAGGTGTTTAACAGCACCCTGAGGGATACGTCATCCATCTGATCTACCTGCATTGATTTGGAGAGTTGGCTGAGAGCAGTGGACTGGTCTGGATTGCCAGAAGTTTACAGCATAGCTATACCAGCATGGCATTTTGCCCAGAATCCTGTGGCCACTCCTGGTGTATGAGGAGCCAGTCTTGACGGTTGAGGCCTCGGAGAGGAAAATAAGTTCTCATCTCAGGAGATGGCTGGGGCTGCCTAGGAGTCTGAGCAGCATCGCACTCTATGGGCTTAATAAGAACAAGCTGCAACTGCCACTTAGATCCTTGGAAGCGGAATTCAAGGTGATGAGAACAAGGGAGGTGTTGCAGTACAGGGAGTCGACTGACCCGAGGGTGCTCAAAGCTGGAATCAGCCACCCTACGGAGGAAACTCATTTCAGCCACTTGTATCTGCGATTTCATTCTTTCGGTCACTACCCAGAGCTCATGACCATAGGTGAGGGTTGGAACGTAGATCGACTGGTAAATCAAAAGCTTTGCCTTCTGGCTTGGCTCCCTCTTCACCACAACGGTTTGGTACAACGTCTGCATTACTGCTGATGCCACCTCAAACCGCCTGTCCATCTCACGCTCCATTTTACCCTCACTCGTGAACAAGACCCCGATATACTTGAACTCCTTCGCTTGGGGCTGTAACTCACTCCCAACCCGGAGGGAACAATCCATTGTTTTCTGGCAGAGAACCATGGCCTCAGACTTTGAGGTCGTGACTCTTATCCCAACTGCTTCACACTCAGCTGCAAACTGCCCTAGTGCGTGGTGAAGGTCACAATATGATGAAGCCAACAGAACCACATCATCTGTGAAGAGCAGATGCCTGTCGTCTGTGCCTGTTGTGGCGGCAACATAAGAACCAAGGAGGCCATCAAGCTGAAGAAGGAGGCCTTCAGGCCGCGGCTTAGGTGGTCACCAGCAAAAACCCAGGTGTGGGAGGAGTTCGGGGAGGGTATGGAGAAGAACTTTCGTTTGGCCTCAAGGACGTTCTGGCAAACTGTTGGATGACTCAAGAGGGGAAAGCAGGGCTTGGCTCAGGCTGTGTTCAGCAGAAGAGGAAAACTGATGACCCTGACTGAACCCAACCAACATGTCCTCTGTGGAGGAGGCAGAGTTTGAAGACTCCGGGGAAGCCTCGCCCATATCCCTGGCAGAGGTCTCTGACCTAGTCAAGAAGCTCCTCTGTGGCAAGGTGTGGATGAGATTCGCCCTGAGATGCTGAAGGCTCTGAACATTGTTGGGCTGTCTTGGCTGACGCGCCTCTTCAGTGTCGCGTGGAGGTCGGGGACAGTGCTTGTGGAGTGGCAGACCGGGGTAGTGGTTCCCATTTTTGAAAAAGGGATACCGGAGGGTGTGCTCCAATTATTGTCAACAGTTGTCAATTCATTATACTTTCTCATCTCTTTATTGTAATACTTAATATATAATGTTAAGAATAGTTAAATAAATAAATAAATTATGCTACACAGTTAGTAGAAGGCTTAAAATAAAAATAAAAATAAACCCCCGATTGGTGATCAGGGTTCTTGAAACCAAACCACGAGAGTGGCCGATACTGCTTCCAGCGATCAACCCCAAAAATCCTTAGCAATTTCAATAACAGAATATCAATAGCGTAGGTTTGGTTTCAGGGGTTGGGGGGCACAATGGAGTCGGGTTTGTCAACCAAAACCTGAAAAACTATATTTATATCAATAGTTGTGTAATTCTAGATTTCTTTATTAGACCTCACTGATTAATACAAAGCATGTTTAGGCCTTTCTTTTGTCTTCTACATGCCAATCAAGCTGTGGCACACTGTAATTATTTCAGTTATTTCCATTTTGGTAAACAGCTAAATAAATTTAAAACAAATTTTTGTTTATTTTATTGAAAACTAAAAGTTACAAGATTGGTCTGAAACACAGTATTTTTGATGGAAAAATAGCAAAGTAGGGTAAGGAATTTATTTATTGACACTATAAGGTAAAATTATTGAATAAAATTATAAAATTAGAAATTAGAAATCATTACATTTTCTGGCATGGTCAGAGTCTCTTAACATTGTGGTCAAGGGAACCACTGAAAACTATGTACAGTAGAGATTTACTCGCACAGGGACAAAAACAGACAGAAGAAACACATAACTGTGGGAAAAACGTATATGACCCTATTTTACCCCTGCAACCTCCTGTAGTGCCTCGTCATACTTCATTTGCCCTGTCCAGTATGAGCCCAATCAGTGGGCATACAGTGTGAGCACACTATCTTGTGTGAAAAAGGAATATGAGTGAACCCATCAGTGGCCAAGGTCCATGGCCACTGATGGGTTTAATATCAATTCTGAGGACGCAGGGACCCTGGACAGCCTAGCCTTGGCATTTCACCGCAGCCACAATAATCCTCACTAACAGACCTTGAGATGATATCCTGTGGAACATCAGAAACACGAGGATGGTGTAAAACCGAGGTGGGATGATGTGTGTGTGTGTGGATGGATTAGTTTTAATTAACGATATACTGTATGTATTCAACGTCATTTAAAGCGCATCCTTTGACACCTGCAGCACACGCTGGATGCACTGTACAGACAAAAGAAGTAATCAGACACAATGACAGTGCCATGTGCACAGATTAATTTGAGTAATTATCAAATCCAACCATTCGCTACAACACAGCCCACACATCACAAAGTTCAGAGGGCAGACAAGGAGGTCTGAAGCCCAAAATAAGAACAGCAGTGTATCTTGCTGGTAAACTGATCAGCACAAGCAACTAACAGAACCACTGATCTGCTGGGGATTGATAATACAATATGTAACATTAAATTTCACAGCCTTATGTTTTTGATATTGCTCTTATTTTACTAATTGACTGACAGCTACTTTTTGTTGCAACTTTGTTTGAATCATTGTTTTTATTTAATTAGGCATTGGTTGTGTAGAACTTCAGTGCACATAAAGTGCTAGACATTGGTTGGTTAAACTTTAACTCCTACAAACTTGAAATAAAACTATTCAGTGTCTAAGTGATCAAAGGAAATATTTGAGTGTGAAGTATGGACAGTTACATTTCTAACACAAGATGCTCTCCCTCTCTTTCCTCCTGTTCTGTGATGAAAGGCATGCTGTGGAGGCAGCCACCATTCACCTCATTCACTCTGAACTAACCTTTAAGCATCTCACACAATCTGTCAAAGTGGCACATGGCACAAACAAATGCCACAAACTGTTAAAGACAGTGAATTACGACGCCTGTCTTGAGTCGTACATCTGGGAAGAGAATCAGCCTTCTGACTGGAAACCACGTAGGCTCCTGGAGACCAGGGTTCAACTATGTTTGAAGGCAATGTAAGAATCAACATTATATCTATATTCAGCAGATGATTATTTAAAAATAGAATTTTAGAATAACATTACATTATCAAATAACAATTATTCAGCAATTTCCCCAAAATGTTATTATATACAGATTGTAAACAGCATTTAAGCCATTGGACACGAAAACTAAACTAAAGTAAATTAGTTTTGAAACTAATTCAAAACTATGTATGCATCAGGACAGAACATGTGGGTTTGGTATTCCACAGATAAGGGAAGCTGGATTACACAGATCTTATTTCTAAGTTTAATGACAAGACTGCAAGAACAGTGTAAGTAATTCATTCTCTTGTTTGAGATGTAATATTCCAGTATTTCTTATAGCACTATCATACTAAAACATGACAACATGACAGCTGACACGTCATAAATGATTTAGAGTTGTTATCAATATTCACTCCAATATCATCAAGTCATTGGCTTAGACAATGAACATAATGCAGCTGGACAGTTATGCAGCACATGATTTGCCAACATTCAGTGCTAATGCAGGTGGAAAGTTAAAGGGAGTGGAGGTCGAGGTGTCCAGCATTCGTTTCCAAACCATAAGTGTTTTAGTTACCTAACGATAACCATACAGTAACAGTACAGTAATAGCCATACATGGATTTTGTAGAACTAAATCATTTGAAAATCACTGCACTGAGTACATTCTTGTGTTTTGCAGATTTGGCCAGTATCAACATTCTAACTGGCAATAGGGTTGGCATCATGCTATAGTCATGCATAATGCTACTTAAGGTGTGTATAGTGTGGTTTTGGCTGTGTACAATGCTACTGTAGGTGGGTATAGTGTACTGTAGGTTAGTGCGCACACAGAGTGTGTTTGCAAGTTTGAAAAAAAGAAATCTGATGTTCATGTTGTATATATGCCTTTTGTTTTAATGTTTTATTATCGTGTGTATACAGAACTTCAAACTGTATTTGTACGAAATACAGTAACTTCAACTTGAACTAGCTATGTGTGTTGTACTGTGGCACGTGCATGTCAATGATCAGGACCTTATACTTGCACATCAAGCTTGCACAGGGCCTCACACCCACTCGGCGGTGGCTCAGTGTGGAAACTGATACTATATGAAATTCTCATAACATTTAAACGCTATTCGCAGTAAGTGCGAGAGAGCGAGTGAGAGAGCCCTTGAAAAGCCTGAAATGAAATTTGTTTTTGTTTGCAATTTTTCATTTCTAAGTAATTAGTGAACTAAATAAAAATTGGCTGAATAAATCTGTTGAGAAACTGAACTTTGTATAAAAAAAACAAATAGTGGAGGCCTCTCTGAGGCCCCTCTCACCCCGTACAAAATGGTTTAGTCTGCCCCTGCACTAGGATTCCTCTCTAAACGCAGCTAATTGAGTTGAGTGACTGCTGTTGCTGGAGCATCAAAGTGCACTGTAATAAGTCTTTCTCAAAGAAAGGGAAATCGGGGTAGCAAAAAAGAAAAGAAAGAACGGAAAGAGAAAAAAAGCAAACTGAGGGAAAATAGCTTTCGACTAATTTCTTTCAAAAGAAAGGTGAGCACAGTTTATATCAGCACGCTAATATCAGCAGTTGTTTTGATTGAAGGCAGTCAGCCAGGAATCTAGCTTGGAGCATATTTGCATTGTATAACATAAATTAATCAGCATCAAAGCTACAATGTCATATGACATATCTATCAACAGCATTACCTAGCAAGGCTTAACATCATGCAACACATGGCCCTCAGTTTCAGAACCAGCCGAGAGTGGAGCAGCGGCAGGTCCCTCATCATCTCCTGCTAATGTTACTGAGGCCGGGAGACAAGGTGAGCTCAAATAGTGGCAACTAAAAAGTTATTCCAAGGATGGATCAAGAGAAGAAGGGGGCCCACAGAGAGTGCTTATGTATGTAGGGCCCAGAATTTTGTGCTTTTGTGCACCCCCGACTGTGGTAAGTGAGTACTGATCAGTTCTACACTAAGCATGTAATTACTCTATCTATATCATAGTATCAGAGCAGAACAATGACTATCATTGAACAGTGGCTATCAGATACATTTGTAGAAGTCTTCTACTATTTCACTTCAGACTTATTTATCTCTTGCAGCCTACTGGGCGTGGCTTTCACCCCTGGCTATACAGCACTTTCTCAACTGTTTGATTTAGTATGGTTTGTTCTTACATATCCTTTGGGACTTTCAGCTAGGCTTATGCTTAAACAACTGAAGTGAAAAAAAGACTATTTTCCTTTCAGGAACCAGCTGGAGGGGTGAGTTACTAGGTGTGCGGGGCAGAAGTGGGTTTAATAGGTTTATCAGTGAGTTTCCAGAAGAGTTTTAATTAACCAGGCCATTGGTCAGTGAGAGGTAGGGAGCAGGTTTCCATTATGAGGGGGCGGCAGGCTGAGGCACGGTCTGCTATTTCAGCCAGCAAATTGGAGAATTAATGATGTGGATAACCTGCCTGTTCCTCTCAGATCTGAGAGACGCTCCGAGGCCTGGATCAGACAGACAAGGCCACCATGCATATATGCTGATATACTGGATTTCTTATTTCCTTGTGTACAACAGTTTTAGACTGAAAATGAGGATTTAACTGCTCCTCACTTATTTACTGGGTCTAAGGACCAAGCTATGACTGGACTAAGACTGGGTTTTAAGGATTCAAATCAGACTTAGGGTTAGAGGTAATTTCAATATTTTAGGAATGAATGGAAAACATTTTTTAAGATATTTTGTATAAGGGTGCATGTACACTAACGTAGACCTGTTCCAAAACAGCGCAGAACCGTAGAAATTCTGCCCATATGTGACGACTCTGCAGTGCACAACTTACGTTCCATTCCAGGAAGTAGTGTGTCGTTTGTGTAGCAAAGAGGTAAGTTCAGGTGTGGAGGTCAGGGTGGTGGAAGTGCATGTAGTGAATCCAATTTCAACGTTCCGTCTGGCGATAGGCTTGCTTAAAAAAAAAACCCAACCTTATGACTGTTTAACAGCTCATATTTTCTGACCATGTCTTCATAATCACAATGTGCTTTCAATATACTTATAAAACACAAAGAATGTTGGCAAAACAGCAATATTGTAAATGTAAAATGTTGTGAATGTGAAATGCTTCCAGTGGACATTTGAACTGCAACGGAGATGTGGGCAACCAGAACACAACACAGCCACATCCAGTGGACTTGTGGAAAAGTGCTTTCTTGTTCCACGGTGGAAGACCCTTGACAGTCCTTAAGTGCAGCAGTAACACAGAAAGTCAAATTCACAGGCTGTGCCTCACACCATTTACATGGGCAGGTATGCCAAAGGAGAGGTTTGTTAGGACCCAGGAGACAACATAGGTACTTGCTGCAAAAATAGGCCGATGACATAAATCATTTTGAACACTTTAACTCCATGACAATACAGTTGCTTTTGTCTTTGAAATTGTTTTCTGAGATAGATATTGGTTTCAAAGTACTGCAGCAGTATAAAGCAGATAATGACAAGAGTAAAAGAGCAACTTGCTTCTCCAGTTAGGTAGATCACCTAAAGATGTCATTTACTTTATTTAGTCAACAGAACCCCTGCTGCTAAAAAAATAAAGAATAAAAACAAAGTCAGTGTCCTGCTATGTGGAAACCATAGGAGCTAACATTAACTACTGCCCTTTGTTTAAATGAATCCTGAAGCTGTTTACAGAGCAGGCAATTATTTAGTGAGATGGGAACCCTGGACCTGTGATGTTTCCACGCTGCAGCCAGAAGGACGATCACCTGCCTCTCTGCTGGACTAGCAGGTGATGAAGTCAGGATACTGTTACAGCAACCTGCATCTGTCTGCCTGCATGTCATCAATGCTGGGTGTGTAACTGTGTGTTATTAAGTGTCTGGGTGTAAACATGGCTGAGAAATCAAAGGCACTTCTAAATCACTACTACAAAGAATTTGGTTCTGCTCTCTCAAGCCTATTTCAGTCAGTACCTTCATGGATATTTTTTTTTTTGTGATAAAATGTTTATTGTCTTTTAGCCACAAGGTACATAAAGTATATTGAGAAATACAATGAACAAACAAACAAAAACACAGGGAAAAATAAACAGATAAACTAAACGGCAGCTGAGGTTTAAGCATATAGGTCTATTGTTGATTATCAAGGGCAGCTATATCTATCCAAGCCCTTATTGTCTAAGGACCCGCTCTATTCATCCTAGCTGTTGGACATTCCAAATTTGCTATTCTATTAATAGGCCAGAATCCAGTGTGACCGCAAAGAAAGACTCGGAGTGTATCACATTTGTAAAATTGTCTTTTTTGCGGCTGTGAAGCCTGCAAACAACAACCTACATTGATTAAGAGTAAAGGATGAACTGTCGTTTAGAAGAAAGAGAGATGGATTTGGATCATAGCTCAACCCAGTCAAGTCTGATAAAATATCAATAACAATTTCCAGAAATTAGCAATAACAGAGCAGTCCCTGTAGAAATGTCCCTGGAGCATTAACACAACAAGGAGTACAGTTATACGAAGTAACTAGATGTATGTTTATAACATCTATAAGGCGTAGCATATGCCCTATGAATGACCTAAAAATTAATCAATTGGTGTGCTAAATTTTAGTGCTAAAGTATGTGATAGATATACCATATTGTATTCCAATCTTTTCGACAACCATAAGTCACTCTCTGTCCTAGGTCTTCATCACCGGCAACACATCAGTAGTTATCCCAAGTAAATGATTATATAATCTTGAAATCAAACCACGAGAGCTTGCAAGTGGATTCTATACTTTAAATATAGGATGATCAGTCAGAGAATACTGCCATGGCACACCTTATGTACAATCTTAATTGTAAATATAAGAAATAAGAGGACCCTGGAATATTAGTTGTGAAACAACAATAAAATGCAATCCCCAAAAATATCTTTCAGTTTGTCAATGCCCTGGCTGGACCAAAAAACATTTGAAAATGGCTTCTTTCCTGATTAAAAATGCTTATTATTCCGAATAGGTGTGGATGTATGGAATTTAAAGGGAGCTCCTAAATATCTTTCAACAGCATTCCAGACTTTAAGGGAATTACAGACAATATGTCCAAATCTAAGTTGGAGGTTCCTGCAACTTACAGGGTTCCTACACATTTTCCATTTCAAAATTCCATAATTGTCCAGACTCAAATTTCCAGACTTCCAGGTAGATTTTTCAGACCATATTTGACATGTCAGTACAAATAGCTAAATGTTTAGTATGTAAATAAATGGTTTTAAAATCCAACTATTAACATGCATGTTACATTCTGACTCACCCAATCAGTGCTGACGTGCTGCAATTAGCGTAGTGTCTCATTTCCGGTCACCGGTGTTTGTGTTTTACTAGTAGCATATTTTTGCTGCTCTAGCTCATCACAGTTCATTTTGTTCGATTCTTCATTATAGTGACAAACTATCTGCTATACATTTAAATGTACACTAGTTCTGCTCAAGCACTCATAGCTCTCTCTTTTAACGACTTCTCACTAATCCCACAGTTTACATCCTATTCATTTTTGCTAGCTACCGTTCTTTAGCTAAGCAGCCAGCAATGGCTTCTCTCTCTCCCTCTCACTCTCCTGCTCTCTCTTGCTTGGTGTGTCAAATGTTTAGCTATTCCTCTGCCTCCCTTTGTGATAATGGTACATGTAATAAATGTAGTTTATTTGTAGCATTGGAGGCGAGGCTTAGTGAATTGGAAATGCGATTCTGCACCATGGGAACTCAATTAGCTGCTGTAGTTAGCCAGCCCCCAGTAGCCGGTGTGGACCGACCAGAGGTAGCTCCTGTTAGCCGTCTCCTGGCAGCTCCCAAGCAGCCAGGAAACCAGGGAGGCTGGGTGACTGTCCAAAGGAAGCATAGCCCTAAGCAGAAGCCCACGGTTCACCACCAACCTGTTCACATTTCTAACAAGTTCTCCGTAAATACAGTAAGATTGTTATTCACATCGGCGGTAACGACTCCCGATTACGCCAATTGGAGGTCACTAAAGTTAATGTTGAGTCGGTGTGTACATATGCAAAGACAATGTCGGACTCCGTAGTTTTCTCTGGGCCCCTCTCAAACCTGATCAGTAATGATATGTTTAGCCGCATGTCTTCATTCCGCCGCTGGCTGTCGAGGTGGTGTCCAGCAAACGATGTGGGCTTTGTAGATAATTGGCTGACTTTTTGGGGAAGACCTGGTCTGATTAGGAGAGATGGCATTGATTCCACTTTGGAGGGAGCAGCTCTCATATCTAGAAATCTGACTGATTTTATTAGTAGACCTAAACCATGACAACCCAGAGTTGAGACCAGGAAGCAGAGTTGAAGTCCTACACGCTTCTCTGCGCTTCCAGAGCAGTTACCCACCCAAAACTCCTTAGTGATGGTGTCTGCCCCCCACCACTTTAAATTAATAAAACCTAAAGTTAATAGAAGAGGAGTTATACATAAAAACCTAAACAAAAACAGTGAAATAGCACAACAAAATAGGAGAATTAAATGTGGACTCTTAAACATCAGATCTCTGTCATCTAAAGCTGTACTATCAGATTATCATATTGACTTATTCTGTCTTACTGTAACCTGGCTGGTTCATGAAGAATATGTTAGCCTAAATGAATCCACTCCACCCAGTCATATTAATACTCCTATTCCTCGAGGCACCGGCCGAGGAGGGGGAGTTGCAGCCATCTTCGACTCAAGCCTATTAATCAACCCTAAACCTAAACTAAATTATAACTCATTCGAAAGCCTTGTTGTTAGTCTTTCACACCCGACCTGGAAAACATGACAGCAAATTCTATTTGTTATAGTGTACCGCGCTCCTGGTCCTTATACTGAATTTTTATCTGAATTCTCAGAGCTTTTTATCAAGTTTAGTCCTTAAAACAGATAAAGTAATTATTTTAGGTGATTTCAATATTGCTATAATATACTACTGCGTTTATCTCATTATTAGATTTGATTGGCTTTTGTCAGGGTGTACATGAAGCCACTCACTGTTTTAAACACACCCTCGACCATGTTCTGGTATACAGCATTGAAATTGAACATTTAATAGTCTTTCCACAGAATTCTTTATTATCGGACCATTATTTAATAACTTTTGAACTGCTATTACTGGACTACATGCCATTAGGCAAAAACTCCTACTCTAGATGTCTATCTGATAGTGCTGTGGCTAAATTCAAGGAAGCAATCCCATCTGCATTTAATTCAATGTTATGTCTCAATATAACAGAGGACTCCTATGCAAATCGCAGCCCCTCCCAAATTGACCATCTTGTTCATAGTGCTGCAGGCTCACTGAGAATGACACTCGATTCGTAAAGAGTTTCCCTACGGGGATCAATAAAGTATTTCTGATTCTGATTCTGATTCTATCGCCCCTCTAAAAAAAAAAGATAATAAAACAAAGAAGGTTAGCTCCATGGTATAACCCCCAAACCCGCTTATTAAAGCAAACATCACGAAAACTTGAAAGGAAATGGCGTTCCAACAACCTGGAAGAATCTCGTTTAGTCTGGTAAGATAGTCTTAAAACATATAGGAAGGCCCTCCATAATGCCAGAGCAGCCCAACCCCAGGTTTCTTTTCAGCACTGTAGCCAGGCTGACAGAGAATCACAGCTCTATTGAACCATGTATTCCTATAGCCCTCAGTAGTAACAACTTCATGAGTTTCTTTAATAATAAAATTTTGACTATTAGAGACAAAATTCATCACATCCTGCCATCAACCAGTACCGATGTATCTTCAAACACAGGAACATTAAAAACAACTGTAAAACCTGATATATATTTTGACTGCTTTGCTCCTATCGACCTTCTTCAGCTGACTTCGACGATTAATTCATCCAAGCCATCAACCTGTCTCTTAGCCCCATTCCAACTAGGCTGCTTAAAAATGTTTGACCCTTAGTTAGCACTTTGTTACTGGACATGATCAATCTGTCTTTATTAACAGGCTATGTACCACAATCCTTTAAAGTAGCTGTAATTAAGCCTCTTCTTAAAAAGCCCACTCTTGATCCAGGGGTTTTAACCAACTATAGATCTACAGTGGTGTGAAAAAGTGTTTGCCCCCTTCCTGATTTCTTTTGCATGTTTGTCACACTTAAATGTTTCAGATCATGAAACAAATTTAAATATTAGTCAAAGATAACACAAGTAAACATCAAATCCAGTTAATTGAAGGCTGTTACTTAAATAGGACCTGCCTGACAAGTGAAGTAGACCAAAAGATCTTCAAAAGCTAGACATCATGCCGAGATCCAAAGAAATTCAGGAACAAATGAGAAAGAAAGTCATTGAGATCTATCAGTGTGGAAAAGGTTATAAAGCCATTTCTAAAGCTTTGGGACTCCAGCGAACCACAGCGAGAGCCATTATCCATAAATGGCAAAAACATGGAACAGTGGTGAACCTTCCCAGGAGTGACCGGCCGAAAAAAATTACCCCAAGAGCGCAGCGACGACTCATCCAAGAGGTCACAAAAGACCCCACAACAACATCCAAACAACTGCAGGCCTCACTTGCCTCAGTTAAGGTCAGTGTTCATGACTCCACCATAAAAAAGAGACTGGGCAAAAATGGCCTGCATGGCAGAGTTCCAAGATGAAAACCACTGCTAAGCAAAAATAACATTAAGACTCGTCTCATTTTTGCCAGAAAACATCTTGATGATCCAAGACTTTTGGGAAAATACTCTGTGGACGGACAAGACAAAAGTTGAAATTTTCGGAAGGTGTGTGTCCCATTACATCTGGCGTAAAAGTAACACAGCATTTCAGAAAAAGAACATCATACCAACAGTAAAATAAGGTGGTGGTAGTGTGATGGTCTGGGACTGTTTTGCTGCTTCAGGACCTGGAAGACTTGCTGTGATAAATGGAACCATGAATTCTGCTGTCTACCAAAAACTCCTGAAGGAGAATGTCCGGCCATCTGTTTGTGACCTCAAGCTGAAGCGAACTTGGGTTCTGCAGCAGGACAATGATCCAAAACGCACCAGCAAGTCCACTTCTAAATGGCTGAAGAAGAACAAAATGAAGACTTTGGAGTAGCCTAGTCAAAGTCCTGACCTGAATCCTATTGAGATGCTGTGGCATGACCTTAAAAAGGCAGTTCATGCTCGAAAACCCTCCAATTTGGCTGAATTACAACAATTCTGCAAAGATGAGTGGGCCAAAATTCCTCCACAGCGCTGTAAAAGACTCATTGCAAGTTATTGCAAACGCTTGATTGAAGTTGTTGCTGCTAAGGGTGGCCCAACCAGTTATTAGGTTTAGGGGGCAATCACTATTTCACACAGGGCCATGTAGATTTGGATTTTGTAGGTTTGGATTTTGTTTTCCCTTAATAATAACAACCTTCATTTAAAAACTGCATTTTGTGTTTACTTGTGTTATGTTTGACTAATATTTAAATTTGTTTGATGATCTGAAAGATTTAAGTATGACAAACATGCAAAAAAATAAGAATTCGGGAAGGGGGCAAACACTTCTTCACACCACTGTATATCTAACCTTCCCTTTCTCTCTCTTGAGAAAGCAGTCGCCAATCAGTTGTGTGATTTTCTAAATAGCAATAGTTTATTTGAGGATTTTCAGTCAGGATTTAGAGTGCATCATAGCACAGAGACAGCACTGGTGAAAATTACAAATGACCTTTTAATTGCATCAGACAATGGACTTGTCTCTTTACTTGTCTTGTTAGATCTTAGTGCTGCGTTTGACACCATTGACCATCACATCCTATTACAGAGACTGGAACATGTAATTGGCATTAAAGGAACTGCACTAAGCTGGTTTAAATCATATCTATCAGATCGATCCTAGTTTGTACATGTTAATGGTGAGTCTTCCGTGCACGCCAAAGTTAGTCACGGAGTTCCACAAGGTTCTGTGCTTGGACCGATTCCATTCACCTTATATATGCTTCCTCTAGGCAATATTATTAGGAAACACTCCATAAACTTTCATTGTTATGCGGATGATACCCAATTATATCTATCGATCAAGCCAGATGAAACTAACCAGTTAGCTAAACTTCAAGCATGCCTTGAGGACATAAAGACCTGGATGACCTGCAATTTTCTGATGTTAAACTCTGACAAAACTGAAGTTATTGTACTTGGCCCCAACCACCTCCGAGACAAATTATCTAAAGATATAATTACTTTAGATGGCATTGCCCTGGCCTCCAGCACCATCGTAAGGAACCTCAGAGTTATCTTTGATCAGGATTTATCCTTTAACTCCCACATGAAACAAACTTCAAGGACTGCCTTCTTTGATCTACGCAACATTGCAAAAATCAGGCATATCCTGTCTCAAAATGATGCAGAAAAACTAGTGCATGCATTTGTTACTTCTAGGTTGGACTATTGCAATTCCTTATTATCAGGCTGCCCAAATAAGTCCCTTAAGACTCTCCACTTGATACAGAATGCTACGGCACGTGTACTGACAAGAACTAGGAAAAGAGATCATATTTCTCCAATATTAGCTTCTCTGCACTGGCTCCATGTAAAATCCAGAATACAATTTAAAAATCCTTCTCCTCACCTACAAAGCTCTTAACGGTCAGACACCATAGTATCTTAAAGAGCTCATAATACCTGATTACCCGACTAGAACACTGCGCTCCCACAATGCAGGGTTACTTGTGGTTCCTAGAGTGTCCAAAAGTAGATTGGGAGCCAGAGCCTTCAGTTATCAAGCTCCTCTTCTGTGGAATCACATCCCAATTTGGGTTCTGGAGGCAGACACCATCTCCACATTTAAGAGCAGGCTTAAGACTTTCCTCTTTATTAAAGCTTATAGTTAGGGCTGGCTTGGGAGAGTCCTGAACCATCCCTTAGTTATGCTGTTATAGGCCTAGACTGCCGGGAGACTTCCCATGATGCACCTCTTTCCTCTGTCCTTCTCTACCTCTCCTTCTGTATCCATTTTTATCCCATTACTGCATGTTTACCGGTTGATGATAATAATACGGTATAAAGTAATAGTACATAAACTGTCAAGTTAAGTGTAGCTTATTAAGATTATAATGAGATGGAGGATATTGCACAGCAGTAATATAAGTATGAATAAAAATCAATAAATAGGGAATGTTAAACTGAAAAGAGTATATTGCACAGGAATATTAACACAGAATATTGCACAAACACAGAATATTGCACAATTTCGTCTCTCTTGTTTACCATGCCAGTAAATCTGAATGAATTATACTTCGTTGATCATGGTTTCTGTTAAATAAGCTGAGCGACTGAATTGTGGAGAATCTAATCGATCTAACAATGTGTTGCATGTCCATTTTGACAAAAGTTTAAACATTTATATTTGTATGCCCAATCTAAGCAGCTTAGAACTAAATCAAGACCCCTATGGGTTTAAATAGGTTTTATACATCCAAAGAACTTCTAGAAAACCTGGCATCTAATTTAGACCTGTGTTTATTTGTCAAAACGTGTAGCCACATTCGGCCAGTAAAAGGCATTGACGTCTAATTGGGGCTCGGCTTTAAATTGAAGTTTTATAGTAGGTAGCTAATGTACAGCTAATATTTGCTAAATCTCTTTGGGTGAGGGGTGAAGAGATTTCTGCAGAGTTTTGGTGCAGCGGCAGATTGCTGACATTAACTAGCTAGCTTTGCTAGCATCACTTACACTTAGCTTACCATTCTTTATGCTTCTTTACTAAGTGCCGATAAAAGTTTGACGTGGTCCCAGCTGTCTCAGTAAGCGTTGCATTGCAGAATTTACATACTGTAAATGTACGGAAAATGTGTTTTCTTTTGGACGCTGCTTTGCAGATGAACTCTTTGTGGTTTAGGAAGCAAATTTTTATTACAGGAGATGTGGCTGACATCTTCTTAGCCACAGCTTCTTCTCCTGTCTCCCACATTCACTTTCTTGGTGTGTTTGTGTGAAGGGGGGCGGGAAGGGGTGACAGTAGAAAGAAACTTGTTAATCATTCACACAGCCCTCGGTGTGTGAATCAAATAAATCAGACAATGCAAAGAATCTTTTATCTTGTGCTGTTTTCAATGAGGATGAAAAATCAATGCAGTTACCTCTAAGACAATGAGGTTAATGAATTCTTCTACTTTCAATTTAAGTTGTGCTAAAAATGATTGATTGGATAAAAGTCATAAATTGAAGCGCCACCTAGAGGGTCTACGTGAAACTACAGGAGTAAATTTACATACAACTGGGGAATGGTCAGACATCAGCCTGGGCAGAATATCTGGTTCAGACATAAATTCCAACTAAGATACAAGAATGTAATCACTTCTAGAATATGACTTGTGACGTGATGAATAAAATGTATAACTTCTTACGGATTGGTTGAAAAACCTCTATACTATCAAAACCAAATTTATGAAATCACAAAATAATTTAGAAGACTGCGATGTTGAGACCCAGCTGGGGGTCTTGAAAAAAATGGTATTAGTCGCCAGAGACAATTAATGAAACTGAGAAGTCTGTGTTATTGAAAGAAAAAAAGCAGGGTCAGCATTATTTGGATCACAGACTATGGCAATGACCATTCGTGTGTTTTGAATAGAAATTAAAACATAAACGAATCTCCCACAATTGTCTCGCCCTGTACTCTCTACTGCAACCGGTAGTGTCCTGTCAACCACAATTACCACCCCTTTGGACATAGTATCAGCTGATGAGGAACAAATTGTTTTGTAATATTTATTTTGAAATCGCTAACATCAGTATCTCTTAAATGAAATTGTTGAATGAAGGCAAAATGGATGTGTTTACGACGAAGAAATTCCAATCCAAATCTTTAATTTGAGGACTGAAAACAGATTTGACAGCTTTACTGACTGCCTCCTCAATAATTTCTCTCTGTTCGTTAAGGGCAGTTTGTAAACCACTCAAAATGGGACATCATCTCTTTGTGAGAGATGCTTGAATCTTTTAGCTTTTTCTTAACCGGAGACCAATACTAGTTTTTGTGGATTTTTGAGAGACATTGTACCTTCTTACAATGCTAAATGTAAAAAATTTGTTTGACAGGATAATGAAAATTGACAGGTAAGAAGGAGAGCTACAACTAATTAGTCGGTCACGTGACTCCCTCCGTCGTGGACATTTTAACATCTCACACTAGTTTTATTTATCTCTCTGTGAAGAACTTTGTAGTTTGTTTTGATAAGTGCTCTATAAATAAAGTTTTATTAATTATTGTTATTAATATTATTGTTATATATTGACACTCTGGTGGGAACCTTTACTGTTTTCTATAAATGTGCACTCTATTTCTTTAACTTGGACGAAGTATTCCAATAAGGCTTAACATTTTACCAGGTGTTGTTGCCAGAAATGCTGTGTTACAAAATGGAGTAAACAATAAAAAAATACAACTAACAAAACTAAAACACAAATAAAAACAATATGGGAATGGATGTGCATGGAATGTGAGAAACGGAAAGCTGAACAAGGAAGGCACAAAATATAGTTCTCAAAAAATGTATACTTGAATCAATGCTGAATGGAGCAGGGAACTGAGGGACCTCAAGGTTGGCTGTGGAATCCAGACATTCATCACACAAGTGAAGTAGCATCCTGCATTAAACTGTAAAACCACAGCAGTACCCTAGTAGTGCAGTGCCATGCACACACACTTTGAGCCCTATAACGGATGTCAAAGGAATGCTGAGTACATTTCCCAAAATGTTAAACTATTTCTTTAAAAATGTATTGTGTTGGATTTGCAAGTGCAAGTTTACTCATGTAGACAGTCTCATTAATATTTGAGAGAAATTTTTGCCATGCCTTCAAGTTATAGTAGGTTCAATTAAAAATCTTTTAATACCAAACTGAAATACAGCTAACTGAAATTAATTTCAAAATGAAAACCACCTGTGGGAATATCAGTCATGAATATTGGGCTGGTTTCAATACATTAACTACAACATTTGTATGACTAACAATCTTGAAAATATAAAAAGAAATTAAATTAAATAAACTCAAAAACGTTGCTATCTGTTAAATATCTTAGCAGCCAAACATGGGTTACCTGCCACAATAGTAAGTAAGTAACAGTAAATAACTAATAAGGCATGCTGACATGCCCGCTTAATATGTACTATGACATCAACCTTCAAACAAAAAGAGCAGAGGTGCTATATCACACAGCAAAGCCCACATATTTAATGAAAGAGGCTACTATTTACACCATCATCTAGTAACTAAATTGATTACGAAATGAGATGCGCCAGGATCTGCCTGATTCAACTCAGCAAGTGATAGATAATGTTTGATCGATCACATTGTACACTTGCCTTGCGGTAAGTAATCAGAGCAGCATGATGCAATGTTAGAAAAAGACAACCTTCTGAGTTTATACAAGTTGATAAAAGTAGAAGCAAACAGTACAGTCAGTATTCAGCAGGAGATGTGTTTGTTTGTCTATTTCTCCATCATTTTTTGTTTCCCCTTACCTTAATATCTAGCCCTAACCCCAACCACAGAGGTTAGCTCCACAAGAAACGTTATTCAATGGGGAAATAGACTTTGACACAAGACAGGTCCAACATCAGGCTAAAGTTATTTTGATAATCACCATCTGGACACATTTAACCCTATAAGGTCTGCATCGAGTTGAAGTTAGCTTAAAGTTAGTTATTGACCTGCTGGACCATGAGCTGGTGTCATGTCTTACTGTCAGTAGTCTGTGTCAATAACATCAATGAATTAAAGAAGAGCATTCTGCCTCTCTGTCTGCTCCTCCTCAGAGCTTACCACCTCCACTGACATTTTTCCTGGGGGAAACCCTATTTAACTGAGTGAGCAAACACAGCCACATTTGTCAACCTCTTTGTGTCTCCTGATAACCAAACTCTTGTGAGTAATTCGGAGCAAATGCTTACCTCAGTGTGGGACTAATAGCAACAGACCACACTCTGTCATACATGGGAATTGTGTCTCTGGGGCAGCTGGAAGTCAAAGTCCAAATCTAGAGAAACAAAAGTCACCAGTAAGCATGATTAAATGAATATGCATAAACAGACACACTATGATATGTAGATCGATAGATAGATACTTTATTTATCCCCGGGGGGAAATTCACATGTCACAGCAGAAGTACATGAATGAACCACTCGGTACAAATAATAGTGCAAAAACAAATGTCAAACAAGTACTAACATAAAAGTTAAAAGTATGCCCTACATACATGCATGCATACAAGTGTGCAAATTGCAGTAACGTGTGTAAAATGAATGTAATTCTAAGATTGAAGTTAAAAAGATGTATTACACTGTGCCAGAAGTCATAGAAATGTAATGTACATGACATTTACTGCTGCTGATGAATTGAATCTGAAGTGAAATGTAACCTTTTCCCGTTCTGAAGAATTGTAAATGTTTCAAAGCAATGAGGTTTACGTTCTGCAGTCTTATTCCTTGTGAAACAAATGTGGATGGTAAACACTATGGCACTGTGCATCACATTAATAAATCAGAATTGTAGAGGTGTTCTGACCCGGGCTGTTTGGTCTCTGGATCCACTGACGATGAGTCCATCTTTAGAGTCCAGGCAGTTGACTTCCTGGTTATGACCTGATAACTCCATTGACATGTCACTCCTCCTCCTGTGGACCAGGATCTTGCCATCACTGACACAGACAAAGGGGAGTTACTTTTAGCACTAGCCTGATAGCTTAACTGGCAAAAATATCAGGAGGGACGTAAGCCTTTATTGAAAAAAAGTTCTATCGTCATCGTCCAGTATGGGCTGAAGCCTTTTTCTTCTGTCGTGTCCTTGTACTTCTTCTGTGACCGAAGCTAGTCTTACTTCGTCAACAATTTCATGCACAGCAATGAACAATGGATGCAGTGGTACAATTTACACAACACTTGCTATGCTGGAAGATATTTGGCTTATGATCAGCACATGAAAGTTTTTCCATTTCCTGGAATCCATATAATATTATTATTATTATAATATTATAAGACAGTATTTTATATCTTTGCAATGCTGTTATTACAGCAACAAACATTTTATCCTCTGTTGCGTCGACCACAAGGTAAACAGTATAACTGCCCTGTTCATGTCAGAAAGGAAAGGAACAGGAATGGACATTTACATGTATTTGATCGGCCAAAGCAGTGTGTTACTGCAGACGCTGCATTGTCTTGTGACAAAGGTTGAGCCAGGTTCAACTTGTTTGCTGGATGTCTGTTTTTTCTGTCTGATCCCTCTGTGTCAGAACACTGCATCAACACAGTGGTCTCCTTGAGATGAATGAGGGGGCTGCGTTTTAAACACAGTGCTAAAGTCGGTCTGAACGTGGCCTTAAGTATGCTTCAAACAAAAGGTTGATTTATAGCTGTAGGTTAAGGAGCTCCGTTGTAGCTACAGAGCCGAAGCACGTAACTACCGGAGCTACGCTGTAGTCTACGCCATAAGTGACGTGTGCCTCCTCAACAATGGAACTACATGTTGAGGCTAATGTGGCTATGGAGATATAAAGTGGGGAGTGCAAGAACTCTGATTGGCATCTCATGTTTTCTCCTACAGTTTGATGATGCCTGGTGACAACTCGAGTAACATTCACTTCAACGCTGAAAAACAGTGGTGTCCTTTCAGGAGATGTAGTGACTTAAGCCAACGGTGAGTAAGAAAAAGTGTAAATATGTAATTTGTTGAATTACTGTATCATGATGTATATCGTTACCGTGATGTAAAATTACATATACCGAGATTTTGGCCATATTGCCCACCCCTAATGCCTGTGGAGATTATTGGTTATTGCAGAAGGACTCCCTTATCTTCCCCTTTTCAGTAACACACATCTAGCAAAGACATCTCCACTGCAAACCTTCTGCTCACCATGATCACTGCTCTCTATCAGAGTGAATGAAAAAACAGAAACAGCGATTGCACGGCAGTGGTCTCCAATTCAGTAATGTGTCAAGGAGAAGTTACCTGGATGAAACTCCAGTTCTATGAGAACTTAAGAAGGCCATCGTCACTGTATTTCACAAAGAAAAATATAATCAAAGCAGGACACAGCCTGATCACATACGATACATTTGTCTAGTGTTGCAGTGTTGCCATCAGCAGGTGAAATCTGAAGCTGAATTATAAATAAAAAACCTTCCATCAACCCCTTTGCATCAAGTGTGAATCCAGCTAAAGTGCTTGTCGGACCGCTGAACAGCATCTGAAACCCCCTCTCCCCACAATTTTCCGTCGTCACAATTGTGGGGGCTGCATCAACAATTTTTGTAACTTTCCGACACAGACAATCTGACATTCACATCCACTTTACACAGTGACTGGTCAGCTGTGTGGAGGTGTAAAAGTAGGCATGGTTTGAACTTCTCTCTCAAGCTCTCTCTTTTCATTCTCCACACAACTACTTCTGTCACTTTTTGTGTGAACAACTGAGTGCAACACCATGGATGGCTCAGAGGACAAAATGTCTGAAAGTGTGCGCTATTATCCCAGTTTGAACGATTCATCGCATTCTGCCCCCCTCTATTACAGTAGAATTTTCACCCCCACCTTTGCTGCTTTTAACAGCATTTTTGCCTTCAGACAATTTTGGACGACACATTGTACAAAGTAGTTAGTTTCAAGTACAGCCCTGCCTTTAGGCTGCTTATACTAATTAACCAGATCTTCTATTAACTCCAGGAAATCGTCGTTGCTCATTTTTGCAATAATCAGGCACCTGTGTATAAATGTTAAAAACAGCAAATGTAAAAGCTTTCTTCAAATCTCTATAGGTTAAGTTGCTACTGATCAATGACAGAGTCATTAAATATTTCTTAATATGAGGATACAAATTGTTACTTTAGTACCTCTGATTGTTACATAATGACTAACGCATGTTGTAAATGCCAAATAAGGTCACAAGGAGAACAAATAGAGCATGAGCTACCTTCCACCACTGATCAAGTGAGAGTCCGTCAGAACAAAGCGACAGACATCACCCTTGTGGCCCGAGTAGATTTCAAATGGGTTCCGCTGGAGCCTCCCGGAGTCTTGGCGCAGATGGTACGCTCCAATATCAGCAGCCTGAGACAGATACAGTACCTTCCCATCCAGCTGCAACCATGGCAACAGTCTGAAGACAAGATACATGATTTAAAAATGATAAGAGTAAAGCTAACATGAATGAAAAGTCACCATGATAGACTCCAGTAAAATATGCAGATGCATCTCGCATTTATGAAGAACACATTATGTTTGTTAGTGGAAATGGGGATATATGCTTATTCGCTTTCTCTACGTAAGAAAGAATCATTCACACACACAGCCCTCGGGAGCAATTTGGGGTTCAGCGTCTTGCCCAAGGACACTTCGACATGTGGGGGAAGCTGGGATCGAACCGCCGACCTTCCGATTGGTGGACAACCAATAGATAAGAAGATCTAAGTTGGTGTGTTAAGTATGGAGTTAGAGTCAAGACATAGTTAGCTTAGCTTTACATAACGACTAGAAGCAGGGGAATGGCCCCAGATGACTTGTCCTACTGTACAACACAACACTCATTTTCATGTACAGTATATAAGCTCTTAATTCGCATTTTATACATATTGCATTTCTCATGTGTTACACTGCATATTGTCTAGCTGACATAGAGTACAACAAGGTCAAAGCGTTTCAGCCTTTAAACAGTGTATAGGCAAATGACTCACTTTGTTTTCCATTTGAGAGGAATAGCCCCTTTGCAGACCCCATCATACCAGTTTTGAGCTATCTTCACTCTCTCCTTCAGTGGGATGTGAGGATATCTGCAATGACAGTGACAGTTTAACATTACTCTGTTTGACCACTGTGGCTTTTGAAAGCTGAATGTTATAGTGGTAGTTATGTTGAAAATGCTTATTTGACCCTTTTAAACCATCCCCATCCCATCTCTTCAATGGTAGAGAACATACTGGACAGACTACAGAGCAGCTTCTTTTCCTCAGGCTGAGAGACTCCTCAACTCCACCTCATCCTCCACACTCCACCGTAAATAAATGACATGGAACTTTCTGTTTTGCACATTACCATACCACAACATTTGTATAATATATGTATATAAGTAACTGTATTTATTGTTTTTATTTTTATTCTATTCTAATTTAAAATATTTGTATAGATGTTCTTTGTGTAGCGTGAAGGGGGCTACATCTTTAATTTCATTGTGCAGCCCTGTAGAATGACAAATAAATGCACCTTGACCTTGACTGGAACACTTTCAGTTGAACAGGTTGTTTAAAGTGTCAGTTCACCAAATTACAAAAATCATATTTTCTCACTTCCTTATAGTATACAGTGGTGTGCAAAAGTGTTTGCCCCCTTCGTGATTTCTTATTTTTTTGCGTGTTTGTTACACTTAAATGTTTCAGATCATCAAACAAATTTAAATATTAGTCAAACATAACACAAGTAAACACAAAATGCAGTTTTTAAATGAAGGTTGTTATTAAGGGAAAACAAAATCCAAACCTACATGGCCCTGTGTGAAAAAGTGATTGCCCCCTAAACCTAATAACTGGTTGGGCCACTCTTAGCAGAAACAACTGCAATCAAGCATTTGGGATAACTTGCGATGAGTCTTTTACAGCGCTGTGGAGGAATTTTGGCCCACTCATCTTTGCAGAATTGATGTAGTTCAGCCACATTGGAGGGTTTTCAAGCATGAACTGCCTTTTTAAGGTCATGCCACAGCATCTCAATAGGATTCAGTCAGGACTTTGATTAGGCCACTCCAAAGTCTTCATTTTGTTCTTCTTCATCCATTCAGAGGTGGACTTGCTGGTGTGTTTTGGATCATTGTCCTGCTGCAGAACCCAAGTTCGCCTCAGCTTGAGGTCACGAACAGATGGCCGGACATTCTCCTTCAGGAGTTGTTGGTAGACAGCAGAATTCATGGTTCCATTTATCACAGCAAGTCTTCCAGGTCCTGAAGCAGCAAAACAGCCCCAGACCATCACACTACCACCACCATATTTTACTGTTGGTATGATGTTCTTTTTCTGAAATGCGGTGTTACTTTTTTTTGCAGATGTAATGGGACACACACCTTCCAAAAAGTTCAACTTTTGTCTCGTCAGTCCACAGAGTATTTTCCCAAAAGTCTTGGGGATCATCAAGATGTTTTCTGGCAAAAATGAGACGAGCCTTAATGTTCTTTTTGCTCAGCAGTGGTTTTCGTCTTGGAACTCTGCCATGTAGGCCATTTTTGCCCAGTCTCTTTCTTATGGTGGAGTCATGAACACTGACCTTAACTGAGGCAGTGAGGCCTACAGTTCTTTGGATGTTGTTGTGGGGTCTCTGAATGGCTGACAAAGAACAAAATGAAGACTTTGGAGTGGCCTAGGGGAGATAAGTTGAGCAAACTGTTTGCGAATGTTTATTCAACATCTGTTGCATATAGCCGAACCTTATATGGATTCAGATGTGAATTTGATACAGCATTCTAGTGAGGCTGGCAGACTTTGGAGTGGCCTAGTCAAAGTCCTGACCTGAATCCTATTGAGATGCTGTGGTATGACCTTAAAAAGGCAGTTCATGCTCGAAAACCCTCCAATGTGGCTGAATTACAACAGCTCTGCAAAGATGAGTGGGCCAAAATTCCTCCACAGCGCTGTAAAAGACTCATTGCAAGTTATCGCAAACGCTTGATTGAAGTTGTTGCTGCTAAGGGTGGCCCAACCAGTTATTAGGTTTAGGGGGCAATCACTTTTTCACACAGGGCCATGTAGGTTTGTTTTCCCTTAATAATAACAACCTTCATTTAAAAACTGCATTTTGTGTTTACTTGTGTTATCTTTGACTAATATTTAAATTTGTTTGATGATCTGAAACAAGTGTGACAAACATGCAAAAAAATAAGAAATCAGGAAGGGGGCAAACACTTTTGCACACCACTGTATCTCTCCATGCAGACACTTTTGGTTTTATTTGTCCCGGTTTAGAGATATCTGTCAGTGTCTGTGAGATTTCTGCCTCTACTTCAATACAACAGAGATGGATGGAATTTCATTTGTGGTGCTCACAGTATTGAGAAATTACATTTCAAAAGTTCATCAGTGACATCTCTTTTCTAAACCATTGGTCCTATTACTCAGGATAATCATCAGACCTCCCTGGGAACAGCTTTTATTGGA
This sequence comes from Siniperca scherzeri, assembly GCA_027580175.1. Classification (NCBI taxonomy): domain Eukaryota; kingdom Metazoa; phylum Chordata; class Actinopteri; order Centrarchiformes; family Sinipercidae; genus Siniperca; species Siniperca scherzeri. Next base: position 29,397,328 of record CM050841.1, on the reverse strand, counting down.
ACTGTCTTTATTAAAGAAATAGTCCAAATAATAAGTTTTGACACTGAAGTCTGTGGATTATCCTGAGCAAATGGGACAACGAGCCTTATTCATGAAACATTTGTATACACAGATTTGATCTTAACTGTGGTCTGGACTTCTCTTAAACATGCTATCCAGCACAGATATATCATTTCCACCTGACGTTGATGCCTGATGTTTCCTTATGCTAATGACTCCCATACAATTTAAGAACAATCGGAACTCCAAAACAAATCAGTGGTCCGCACACATTTCATGAATCAGATATGGAGTTAAATTTGAGAGAGAAAAAAAAGAAAAACATTAATGAATGAGGCCAATTGTTTCTGGAAAGAGACATTGCTGTTACATTTTTTTGAATGTCACTTTTAAATGCTGTGAGTACTGCAAACTAAATGTGATTCTCCTCCATTGTATTGGGGTGGAGGCATAAAACTCAAAACCTGGACAAATAAACCAAAATCTATCTGCATGACTGTAATCTGAGTGAACTGACACTAACAAACCTTATCCCTCTGCACTCTATGACCCAAACAATGATGGCACAGGGACAAGTTAGCAGCTATCATTTTCTGTTGTAATTTTGTTTGGATCAAGAGATGCAGACACACCTTATGAAATTGATTAAACTTTAAATTCACTGTGCTTCAGACGGAATCTTTGTTGTACTGGTAGAATACATTGCTGTTTGTCTTCAAAAAGCCTCAAAGCTTGATAAACCTGTCATATGTCATGAAGTTTTACTTCTGTTAATTTTTGAAGAAAACACTGACTATTTTTCTGTGCCTCAAATGCAATCATAGATGCAAAAATGATCTATGTGGAAAGGTGATTACATGAGAGGCAGAAGCTGTTCTGATACTGATAATAACGCAATGCTTGTCTGAGGAGCAGCCGATACTCATCCAGAACAGTAGCATATGCATTCACATGTGGTGAGCGAGCGCATGCCAGAGGGGGAAAACAAGAGCAGGAGGAAGCAGCTTGAAGCTGTCTCACTGTGAGGATCTACAGGATGTGTCACCCTTGCGATCTCAGCAGGGTCAACAACCGCCACTATCACCTGCATCTGTGAGTCAACAAGAGTGAGCAGTGTGGGTCTGACTGAGGAAAGGCCTGAGGGAGGACACCGGGATGCCAGTGTGGCTCTGGGCCAGTCAGTCAGGTTGGCCTGTGTGAGGCTGTCAAATCCAAACATAAGCTAGAGGGATGATTCCTGGGGATTCCTTAGCCCCACACAAGCTGGTCAGTACTCCTAAAGGATCACTCCAGTTTATAACAACTTGGATCTTATTTTCATAGTTTTGGTCATCATTTATATTGGTTCCGAAAATATAATAACCACGTGGTGCCCTGGTGGCCTAGGGGCTAAGGTGCCAGCCATGAACTCCTACTTTGCATTCGGACAGGGACCTCTGATGCATGTGTAACCAGTATCTTAAATTACACGCCCACTCCAGTACCTCATGTGCACAATTCGGCCAATACAATTAGGTTCCACATCACCACCAGAAATAAATACAGCAAGGAAGCTCTGGTCTTCCTCTTCCACTGCTGCGTGGTGTTCTTATTCATTCCCTGGTTGAGGTATGCGGCGTGCGCTGTTTTATGACACTTTTACTTTGTTTGCTCACTCAGGTCACTAAGTCTTTAAATATATTCATTAGAGGTGTCAATCTTCACTGGCCTCACGATTCGATTACGATTCACCTGACAACGATTCTCAATGAATCTCAATGTACAGCATCCTCAATTATCCATAGAACTGCACATGGCTACTTCTTCATAAATTAATACAAGCACACAGATAAATCTGAACTCTCTTTTTATTTAGAAAGTGCTTTCAAAAATCAGACTACAACAGTCTATAATATAAGAAGCTGCATCTTTTCAATACCAGTATCTGTGTGACCCACATCAGCACGTAAAGCTCTCTCGGAGTTGGACGGCAAAGTTGACAGCACCTCCTCAATTCTTAGCTAATTAGCTGGGCTCGCTGCATTCTTTATGGTTGCAGACGTTAGCTCAGGGTGAAAACGGCTAACGTGGTTCCTCAAATTTGTAATTACCAAAGTATTACATTTTTGTGAGGCAGATAATACACTCAGGGTGCATCTTGTCCAGTTCGTGCTTCCCAGTAAGCTCATAAAATCCGAAATGCGCCCAGATGTCCACTTTCAAAATACTGGGGTGCTGCTGATCTCTGCCTCCCTCCACCATATCTCCCAACATAAAAAAGTAACGTTAGCCTAACGTTCGCTCACAATTCAATGCAAGAGAGTGACGTTGCAACGTAACAATTTTATTGCCCAGCCGAGGCCGGAAAATCAACAATCAACGTTAGTAGGCTATAATTTTCTGTGCCTGTGACCAATGTACTGTGTTCTTATTTCCTTGCCGAATAGACTGCCACTGCTGTTTTGCCTTGCTCCTGTTAACATGCTTGCTCAATTATTACTATTCTGCATTGATTTTATGTCTTGTTTTAGCTGATTATTGCCTCATTTTGTGATTGGAGGTTACGTCAGCAGGATATATCCGTTCCTCACCCAGGAGGTGGTGCAGGTTCTGGTCGCACCTTGACTACTGCAACGCGCTCCTGGCTGGTGTGCCTGCATGTGCCATCCGATCTCTGCAGCTGATCCACAACGCAGCAGCTCGGCTGCTCTTCAACCTACCCAAGTTCTCCCTCACTACACCGCTCCTCCGCTCCCTGCACTGGCTACCGGTGGCTGCTTGAATACGATTCAAGACACTGGTACTTGCCTACCATGCTGCGAATGGCTCAGGCCAATCCTACATCCAGGACATGGTCAAACCGTACACCCCAGCCCATCCACTCCTACTGTCAATCGGCTTGCTACTACCTCACTACCGCTCAAATAGAATGTAAAATGTTTAGTTTTCCTGACGAACATTTTTTTTTAAACAGTGCTGCAGTGTACAGGAAGGATATGAACATTGTATTAATACATTACAGCACCCTCGTTCTCACCCCCCCATCCCTTCCCGTTCCGTGCGTTGGCTCGTCCAGATGCTCTCCGCATTGTTTTTACGTTCATATAATGGTACGTGTCCACAGGGGCGTTTTTGGAAGCGAGGGATCATGCCGCTTCCCAGCATTGGACGCTTGATAGGCGTGCCACTAGATGTCATGATAGATGATTGACAGGTGTTCTCCTTCCCTGAAACACAACAGGAAACACTTCCTGGCTGCACCTAATTGGACGACCGCTTACACTTGTGGGCTGTCTGCCCCCAAGTTTCAAACCGATCAACATGGCAGCTCGTTTGGAAACTTTCTCTTATATTACGAAAATAGTTCACCGAAATGTGTTTCTGAAAACATTTTAGGTGAGAAATAAGCCATGCAGCTCGACAACGGTTAGTTTAAACGTTTTTCGGGAGTTTTCCAGAGGTGGCGAGTCACGCTGGACGCCCCTGATTTGCATAAAGTAGCCTAGATTCAACTTTATGCAAATGAGGAGCGGTCCACATGACGGACCGTCTCTCGAAATGCACTGCTACACTAGCAGATTGCATTCAAGGCTCGACAGTAATGGTTGTCAGGTTCCCATTGGCAACCATTTTAAGAAACTGGCAACAAATTCTTGGCCTTTCTTGCCATCAGTGGCAACCACTTTTCGATTTTAAGCGTCGAAAATAAAAGCAGGATCGGCGATTCTCCCAGTATTTTTCTTTCTCTCCACCCACGCCTACTTGCACACGTCCGGGACGCATCCGAAGAAAAAAACATGACGGATCCTGTGGACACATACCATTATAGGCGCGGTGCGAAAACGCTTAGGTGCTGCACCTAAGCCGTATAATGGCAGGGAAAACCCTGGTATGCAAGGCTGGTTTACTGACTGGTCAAATCAGGCAACCCCAGGGTCTGAGAACTACAGGGGCCCGAAAGCTCCAGGCTTATCTGTCTGTCAACTGTTTCGTGCTAATTTGAAAATTATATTTTGAATATGTACGACTAAAGCAATATACCAATGGACAAGATAAGGCCCTTAAGGTGGTTCCTGCTTCATTACCTGATCTTGACAGGGCCTCACTGAGTCTAAAAGATCTTAATTATCTTAGTTTTGCACTCATATTTAGCATATTCCTACACAAATATGCAAAATCATTTTAACACAAAACTAATGTGTGGTCATGTAGTATTCCAGCATAGAAATCTGTACATATTGTAAAGAGAGTGGGAGGAACAGGGATTTATAGAGGCAGTTCAGCTCAGGTTATCAGGTCATGGTGTGCCCTTTAGTTTGGTGGTGCAAAAGGACACTACTTTCAGGTAACACTAATAGATTCCCAAAACGGATGAAATGTCATTTAAGGTACTAAACGAACTGCACGTTCATACAGTACTCTGTTTTATTAACAGACTACATACTCACGATCATTCTGATCATGATGTTGGAATCTGGTCTATGAAGTAATTCCTGATCAAAGTAAAATTAGTAATATTTACTGGTTCTTGTAAAATGAGGTACCACTGCCAGAGAGTGGTGTGCCCTGATGGCCCTGCTGCCACCACAACTTCTTCAGACTGCCTGCAACCAAAATTCAGGGAGCTAATTACTACAGAATCACAGCCCAAGCTGCAGGTGTGGGTCTCCTCCAATACCCTGTGGTTTTTGTAAACCGACTAGCCACTAAAATACAGTATATGTGGCCAAAGAGGACGTTGCTGAACGTTCAGTAAAGACCAACACTGCACAATAACACAGTTTAGGCTAACGCTAAGCTAAGAAATACACAGCAGGTTTCTCATCAGTGTGCGACTGTTATCTTACATGTCCGTCCCATTCCGAGTAATTCCAGTGTTTAAAAACTCTTTAGCAATCTTCCTCCACACAGCGTCCCGGTTTACAAAGTGGTAAATACTTTTACAAACTTGAGAGAGGCGACTGAGAGATATGTAGTCCAAATAAGCCAAGATATGATAGAGAACATCCTCTGGCAGCTGGGGTAGCAGCATGGCGAGCCCTCTGACAGCTCTACTGTCTCCTTCCACACGCTATGTCCAGGTCTCGACGGCGTGTTGCCCCGCACACGGCAGTGGTTTGTAAAAAAGGGTATTAAAAAAAGTACACTATTTTCCATCTTTCAGAGAGCAGCAGCACAGAGGAAACAGGAAGCCATTCCAGCAATGAACTGACAGCTGATGACGACACCGCTACGTAACTGGACGTGATGACGTATGATGCTAGAAAAAGACTGAGCACGTCTCTGGAGGTCTCAAACTTTTGTCTGTACGTCAAATGAGCTGCTGTCCAAATACCCCTGAATAACATCTGCATTCTGCACGTTGTGTCGTTATAGGAATTCATGTGTGTTTATGATTGGAAATAAATGAGTTTATTGATTTCAGTCCTGTTTTGTTATTATTTAAGCCTACATTGCATTATTTTTGTAGCCTATTGCCTATTGCAATGTGACAATGCTTTTACCTTTGTACCTTTAATAACAAGAAAGGAAAAGATGATTTCATTGAAAACTATCACTGATTTAAATGGGATGTCATAATTCCAGGACACTTCAACAAAATATAACAACAGCTATGGCAAGGGCTGTGCTACATTTTTGTTTTAATCTGTTATTTCGTTAGTGCTTTAATGCTGAAACATCACTGAACGATGTCTGACTGGATTTGTTTTAAAGAGCTAAGCCAAAATTGTTCAAATCGACTGATGACCATGACGAATAGACATCATCGTCGTCATCGGAAAAGGAAGCCGGGGTTTGGATGAAAGAGCGGCGGACCTTGAGACGACCCACCCAGCGCTGCTGTGATCGCCCAGGAGGAGAGGGAAGAGAGCCGGGACAGGAGTCATGCTGGCCCTGCTCCCGGCTAATGTCCGGTCTGGAGAAAATGGGACTCAGTCTGGTCAAGCAACGGGAATCAGAGGCCGTTGTGCCCACATCTTTACAGAGACCCGCTCCATCAACATCCCGGATCAAGCACTCGACGGGCGGCCCGTGTTCCCAGCCGAAGGAGCGCAGGACGCCGGCAGGATGAGGAGGAGGAGGTGAAGATGGAGACCATATTATCCTCACTGTCTCTATCTGTTTACATTCCACCAAACACAGACTCAAAAAAATGCGCTGCAGAATTATTTCCTGTGTATATATGTATATAAATAAGTGTGTATATTGTTGTATTTTACATGTTACCTGTTGTAATGTGAGCATTGTAAAAATAAGAATGAGAGTTAACTACATGAGCAGTGTAAGCCTCTGTATGTATGAAGCTAAGCTATGGATCCCCAGTCCTAGATAAAGTTGCTCTGAGGACAGTACCAAGTTGTCTTTTTTGGAGTAGAAGTTACCACATTACCCTATTCTAATAGAAACTGTATGAAAAGGTTGGGGGGGCATCTCTAACAGGAAGACGTGACAGGCATTGCTTTCTATTTATTTCTAAAGCCCTTAATGGCAACTTGCCACATTATATCACCTCCTCATTAAGCTGGTCCCACAGTCATTATCGGACTCCATCTGGTGATTGGTTGATGCTCGATGTCCCGCGTGCAAACACTACATTTGGGAAAACTGCTTTTGGTTTTAGTGCTGCACACACTTTACAACACATTTTGCAACACACACTAAAACTCAACACATGTGTACCTATAGGTCAATTTAAAACCATGATTACAAACTACTCCGCACTTGAATGTAACTGTTTTTAACTGTTCTGCTGCTGTCTGTCTGTTTTCTCCTTAATTATTTTCTGTGTGTATTTATTCTGTTTTGTACTCTCGACGTCAGTGAAACTCAGTGCATGCCCTCAGTGATTCCTCGGGATTTAAATAAAGGTTGAATGAAAAAAAAAATGAAACAAGTAATCTGTTATGCTCTACGTGTGTAGCATGAAGGGACTACAAACTCATTTCTTTGTACAACCTTGTGTTGTAAAATGATAGATAAATGACCTTGTACTTGAGGTTGTCTTTTTAATGAATTATGATTTTGTGATGATGATTTGTTTTCCTCAGCTGTGTGATGACATTTCTTGCCGAGGTGAGTATTGCAATACCACTTCCAAGAACAGTATCGAGGTCACACAGAAGTTGTGAACGAGTCTTACTCTCACTTAAATATCATCGTAAAACCAACACATTACAACACATACACTCTCAGAGTTGCTCTAACAAGCTAACACTAATGATAATAATAACTTTTCATATAGCACTTTAGAGAAATTTAGCGTAAACTTCTCTAAATGTTTGTGAGTGTGAGTCTGACTAGTTAAACCTTAGCAAGGTCTAACTAGTCCAGCACCCAGCACCCATGTGAGCATGACAAAGCAGCTGCTCCCTCCTCTGTGATGTGTCTGTCCTCATCATCACCTGCAGACTGCCTAAATGAAGGGGACTGTACAGTGGACAGTATTAATACGCAGTAAGCCAAACAGCGCCCCCAGTCTTCACATTTACATGTCACCGCGCTCTTTTGGGGTCAAATGAAAATGGAAATGTAATCTGTCAGTGCTCTCATCAAGGCGGGTCTTCAGTTAGGACGTCACTTGCTTGAACATCTGCTGCCTTGCTCATGTGCGTAGTCCGCTTGTGGCAGAAAGGCGAGAAGGCGGCCGGGCCTCACGGAGTCCTGGATTACTGTTCAGACACACAGGACTTTTAGAACTTTATTCACTGATTTTGGTGAAACATGATGATGATGATGATGATGATGATGATACTTTAAATGTTTCTTGCATCTCTGCAGCTCCATTTGCAGCCTCACAGAGATCATGTTTTATGGAGAAAATATTTTCTGGTTTTCCCTCTGATGTCCTCCAGCTGCTCTGCATCAACCCTCGGTGATTTAGTTTCCTGATGGACAGATAGCTTTACCTGTTGCTAAGTAACCGCTAACTGCTGCTTAACTAGTTAGCGGTCCTGTTAGCTGAGTCTGCCCAGACTGGGAGCTGAGAGCACCGGCTGAGTGGTGTTGTTTACACCGTGAGCACAGGAGCTTTGGAGCGCCGAGAGGAGGAGGTTTTCAGGGCCGACGTGGAACACAGTACCGAGGTGACTCACAGCGGCTCCGATATATAAATACATTTGTTTTTAATTCTATTAAGTGAGAGCAGTCTGAACATGTCTCATGTGGGTGTGACTGTAGTTTAATGAGTACGGTCCAGACCTGCTCTATAGGAAAAGTGTAATGAGATAACTTCTGTTATGAATTGGTGCTATATAAATAAAAATTGAATTGAACTGTAGGACTACATACCATCTTGTACCAGAGCTAATACACAGACAAGGGTGACTTTGATAAATCTAATGACAATGTTTAGGGACAGAAATGGACATACCTTCTTCGTAGATTGTAAGTTCTGCACACAGAACTCAAAAGCAGGAGTCCGAGCCAGAGAAGTTGAAGGCAATCAATCGTTTACTTATGAAGTTCAAGGCAGAGTTCGGCAACAGGTAACCAGTCAGTGAGGGCAAACTATGCAGGCAAGGGGCAGGCAGGCAAGAAACAGGAATGAAGGCTGGAACACTAAGACCTGGCAAAAGGAATACGGCAAAAGACTTGGAAAAGAGAGCTGGGAATGAGGGAATGGGGAACGGGTGTGCTGGTGATTCAGGGCAGGTGGGGAATGGCATGTATCTGAAAGGACAGGAGAAGTGGAAAAACTGGAAAATGAGCAAAAATGCTCCATACATGGAGGGGAGGTTGGTGGCGTGATCGGTAGTCAGATGGCTGGATTTGTAAAATATTTGTCAAAAGTAGAAGAGATCTGTGTTCAAGACCATTGTTAACTTCCTGTTTCAAACGACAAAACTGGACATTTGAAGCTGTTTTTGTGGCGACAAAACCGGGTATTTTAACCCAAATCATGATCTTTTCCTAAGCCCAACCAAGTGGTTTTTGTGCCTAAACATAACCAGACCTTAACCACAGTGTTTGAAATGTAGAGATTCAACGTATCTGTGGTTTGCAGAAACATAAAATGGCTACATTTTATTCTGGCGATTGGGAACATTAGGCTTCATGATCAGAGAAAGTTTTTATATCCCATTGACACTTATATTAAATCGATATTTGCATGCGCCCTCTCTTTCACTCGTCCACATGAGCTCTCTCTCGCTCTCTCTGCTACTAGGGGATGGAGAGGGGGCATGGCAGGTTAACAAGGGGGGTGCATTTTGGTCATTTTGCTAACAAGGAGGGATGGCATCCCCCCTCATCCCTCCTTAAATCGCCTACTGATAATGGGTGTACTTTCAATGTGGGCAACAGCTCTTTCCTCTTCATTTATATAGATTTGTTTGTGCCCTTTAATTTCATGGCAGAAGAAAGGATACTTTGTTTGGTCTTAAAAGTGCAAAAGTTTTCCAACACTTTTCCCGCCCTCCTGGTGCAGGCCAATTCTCTGGGCATGCTCAATATCCATATTTATGCCATCTAGTCCCAGGTCGCATTTGTCGAACCTTCTTCTCTGATTTACTCCTGTTCTTTCTCGTTGGCAATCCCATCAATTAAAATGTTAAAATTTTTTATTGTAGTCCAGCTTGGTAAACATTCCCTCTATTTCCTGCTTTGAATTCATTATGTTGTTTTCAAATGACTATTTTTGTTTCATTCTCACGTCTTCAGACTTATCTTCTTCCAAGCTGGTCTTCAGCTCCTGTACATCTCTAATAATGCCACCCAGTCTTTTGTTAGCTCCATTCATGATCAGCTTAAAAATAAAGCAAAGCTTTCCTGCTGCTGAAGTAACATATCTTTGTAGAATTTTCTCTGATGTTCCAGTAACTGGGAGAGTACACTCATTGTAACTTTTGAATCATCCTCACAAGGGGATGCTTTAGCGTGTTTAGGAGCCATGATCTGTCTTACCAAGATGTGCCAGGAGTTGATAGATGCTGGAGATGTTGATATCCAGTCAGGCTTGTATGTCAGAGGCCTAGTAGGCCCAGAAGTCCATCAACTTTGACGACAGCCACAAACTCATTGATATAATATTCTACAGTGTCTAGAATAAATTTGGATCATAATCAGCTTGATTCAGTGAACGGCTATATTTAAGATTTTTAGATTCTTGTTAGATTTAGACAAGCCAGATTCTCAGAGACAAGGCATGGCAGCCATCTTGGAACGAACACACACACACACACACACACACACACACCATGACTTATAATGTGAATAGAGATATGCAAGTTTCCATCACGTTACTTTTCTTCAAAGTAGGAAAGAGATGGCTTCCAGGAGCGTTTGAACCCACATACAAATAATTGAATGAGTTCAGTGAGCGCTCAGCAGGACATTCATTCAACTCATCATGTCAAGGTCTAAAATGGGTCTGAAAAAAACTGCACTCACGGTCTTCCTCTTGCTCAGTAACAATAATTAATCAACAGAAACACTTATCAACTGAGTAAACTGCATCCTCTGAGGAAGACCATGAGATGTGGTTGAAAGCTCCAGAAAAAGCTAGTAGGTGGACCTTTAAATAAACAAAGGTTCTCTATTTACATCCAGTTTCTGCTGATTTCACTAAATTCCAGTACGATGTTTTCCAGTGTTTGATAAGCCAGTGAATCATTTCAGTGGTCACTTTTAGGCTTTGTTTGATCAAAATGTATTTACTGGCACGCATATGCATCAGCCTCCTATCATCCAATCATATTTGGATTTCTACAGACATTGTGCAATAGAATGAAAGTGGAGCCCTGAGGCCTGTTTAGCCACGAAAACTGCCAAGGTTGTGTCACGGTCAAATGACTACCAAAAGTTAATTGACCTTATGACATTTTGTGAGGCGCTTAACCGTTTAGCATCAGTAGCATCAATTTGTGCTCATTCACATCATGAGGGTCCTCAAGCCTTCAGTTACGAGTGGCATCTCTGCAGCTCTTTGATCAGCTGAGCGCAACTGCACATAATTGAAATATGCAGATCGTTTTTCTTTGTTTCTTTTTTTAAAGACATGTCCCCTGGTTGAAAGCTCTACTCTAAAAGACCATGTCCCAAACACTGGGCCGTCGGAAAAAATCATTTATGGTTGGCTTTCCAGCTGAACTGTCATGGCTAAAAGGAAATGAAGAGGTTGGGAGGAGGGATACGGGGAGTGGAGGGGACGTTTGGGGGTTGCTGTGGGGGTGTTTCTGGGGGGGGGTCTTCCCTTTTGATCTTTTTAGGGCAGCAAAGAAGGAGGGGGGCTCTGCCTGAGCTGGCAAACACATTTAGCTGGTAATTGTTCTGATCAGACTGACAATCAGTCTTGGAAATGCATGGACAAACAAAAGTTTACAGCTCCAATTGGAAAAGTCAACAGGTCTCGCATAAGGCCCGTACATAAACAATGAAACTGTCAAGCTGGAGCTTCACTTTGATCAGTTGTTTGCGTTTCAATTATCCAGGCTGGTTGGACTGGTGGCTTTTGTTAACACTGCTGAATGGGGGCTTGGATTTAATGGGATGCCTGTCATTTTTGATAGAGAATCCATCCACCTTACTGCGTCTGTACTCAGTACATCTGAACATCCTCAGACAAGCGTTAGTTAGCAGCAGTTCAGTGCAGTACAGTAAGAAATCATTGCTGCTAGTCGCTAATCAGATACGAGGTGTTTCATCACTTTAAAACAGTTTTATGTTCCTCTCTCAGTTACAGAAAGACAAATCCAATGTTAAATCCAATGTTAAATTATTTGGAAATTGGATTTGTTCTTTTCATTTTCCAATTTTACTGTTAGTACAACTTTGTTTTGTCTTTTATAGTAATATCATGTAATCGTAGTCTCTTACAATAAAATATGTGAGGAGGGTCATGGACATTATAAATATATATATTATTATATATAGAACCTTATAAAACTAGCCTTTATGAACAATGTCTCTGCATGATTCCCTACAACTGTCACTTCAAAACACTAGGGCTGGGTATGGAATGTCAATGCTTAGTGAGTACAGGCTGAATGTGTCTGAATTATTCAGGGCTGTAGCCAGGATTTTAGAAATACTGAAGTCAGAACAGGAGTCCAAATTCCCCCAGCGGAATCGCAGCAAGAAAAGTTTGACCAGCCACTAGCCTCGAAGTTTTATCTCTGCATGATGGTCTGATGGTTCTTTCAAAGCCTTTTCCACACTGCCAGGATTACATTTCTGCTGGAACAAAAGAGACATTCCTTTTTTAATTTTAATACTTTTTGACAAATTAGACACCATGTGTAATTTGTGTGCAATTGTAGAATATATGTTTATGTTATGTTCATAAAATTGAAATGTTTTACTTTGAAAACCATCTATCCGTATGAGCGGGACGAGCTACCAAGGATAAGCAGTGTTCGGCCAAATGGAACTGATCAGTCCTCTGTCCTGTCCTAGGTCATGTTCTGTCCGTCACATGATTTATTTTTGTTTTATTCCTTTATATGACAGGGATAATACATATAGGCATTACATTAAAACAAAATGCAACCGATGCAATGTATATGCTTCTAGCTGTCGCTAATTTGCAGTTCTTGTCCCTGGCTGGGCTTTTATGGGATAAAAGACATAAATACACTCTAATACAACAATGACTGAAACAACAATTAACAAGAATGGCTGAAAATCAAGAAAGAGCGGTTCAGATGAAGATTCAGAACTCATGAATTCAAGTAAAATGTCAGCATTATAAATTCACTGATATTTCAGTTTCAACATTAAGTATTTAGTCGTGATTCAACTGAACAATTACATGTTCAGTTTCTTTTAAAACTGAAATTATTACAGCCTGTCCTTCCATAGCCCTCCAAACGGCACCGCCAGCATTTAGGGATTTCTCTCAGCTCAGGTCTAAATAATCCTGACGGAGTCTAATAAACGTTAAAACATTTTGTGAATAAGTGCAGTCTTAATTTTCCTCGACACCAGTTTGGACCATTCGTTATCTGTAAATGTCGCATTAAAATCTGAAGCAGTTGATAGACTTTAATAGACTTGTTTACATCAAGAAAATAATCTTGATATGTCAAGGCCGAGTCCGAGGATACCTAGTAATTAATCAATAACTTTCTTTCTGCAGGAGTAACATTCATTCCAAATGCACTAAAAACAGATCATTTGGAGGTATCTCCATACTTGATGAACTGGCAAATCATATTCTTGACAAAGGTCCTTAGAGAAGTTCAGATTACTATTGTTACATGACTCTCCCACCATCTACAGCTCATAGAAGTCAGCCCAGAGGGTCAACAAGGGCTGCTTGCTCCCTGGGAAAATCCTCATCTTACTGAATGTTTCAGAACGTATACAAGGAGCTGGAGGTTGTAAGTGCTTTTTGATGGGGGCAGCTTCTGTGTTGGCTTGTGGCATTCAGGGCTGCTTAAGGAGGCAGGGTCGCGTTCTCTGGTCACCCCTGCTATTCTACGGCCTCCACAGGGGGGGTCGAGGCAGGGGTTAAATTGCTCCCTAAGCAAATGAAGAGGGTAGCTCTGTTTGTTTATCCAGGGTTAAGGATGATGGTTGCGGCTCAATAAAATGGATGAAAGCGATGTTACCCCTGGTTTTTTGCACTGGAATTGCTCCACATTTGCATGGCAGCACTGGCGACACAGAAGGTGTGATTTTTCCCACAAGCCAGTTCTTCTCTTCACTCTGACTTTATAGACACTGGAGGCAGTGGTGGGGGCTATAATGGAGAGGGCCTTCCAGAGGGTCCGCAAATCCTGGGTTTGAGAAGCAACACCATAAACCCATGGAGTCACCTGCAAAACATGCTCTCTCTTTAAAACATCAAAACTGCATTTTATCAGGATTTTCTTTATTGCTATCAGGTTATATTATTGAGTCATCACAAAACACTGGCTTTAATTGATTGATCTGGTGTCTGTGAGCTTCTATGAGAAGTCCTAAGGGAAAGATACCTCTGTTAATCCAATGTGGAAGGAGTTAAGCAGATTAATGTCAAGTATTGTGAAGACCATTTAATTCAGTGCTTTGGATTGGATATCCTTTATTAGGTCAGGATTAACTAGTGAAGGAACTCGTCCATTCAGCTGTGTCTTCTCAGCAGAAAAGAAGAACCATTGTCTGACATTAACTGATCATGAAAATAATAGTTTTTTGCAGCCCTAATCAGCTGTACATGCTAAGAACAGTTGAGCATCAATAACATTCTAACGTTTTGAAACTTTTAGCCTCTATGTTCCATCTGTCTCGTCGTCGGAGAGTTTTTCTACTGCAACTCTCCTCTGTCCTGTATGTTGATCAGCTCTGAATTTTTTGCTAGGTCTAATAAAACATTGCATCTCAAGTTTTATTATCTGATAATGGCCTGATAACTCAGTATTCAGCTTTTGTCTAGTGAAGGGGCTGAAGAACAGCAGTGTAAGTAGGTAAGCAAGATATCGGTACAAATACGGGCCCCACGATATGCTGGAGAGCTTCATGGTCCAAAGAACAACATTCCTAATATTTTGATGAGCCTCTGACCTGTTGTCAACTACCTCATAATCTACTCGGGTTATTTGAACTTTGCTGAGGAAATTCATATGTCCCAAAAAAAACAACCCTTTTGACTTTAATGATTTTATATCTTTTTCTAGTGCTACCCTCAGGACAACCCATGACAGACTGAACACAAGAGGAAAAGGTAATACAGAGACTACAAAGATTTCCTCTAGGCCGGAAGAGTTGAGGTAATGTCACATTCACAAATGTTTGGGCTCATCCCAAAGTGTCCGGTCTCGGAACCCATTGGCTAACGTCTGACGACGACTTCGCCCCAGGTGCAACGGCCAGTGTTTCAGGGGTTTCGGTGGAGCCAGCGGATACCCAGATAAGGGATATCCGAGCCAAGACTTCCTCTTCCGTATGCTGGTCATTGTTTACAGTCAACGATGGGAATGCAGATACATTTAAAAGAAGCTAATAAAAAGCTAATCTCTAGGGTTGATAAAAAGCTAAATCGGTCAGATGATAGCCAATGGGTTCCAAGATAGCAATTCGGCCAATGCGCTCCGCCTCTTTTGCTCTTACCAAAGCCTGCTAAAACGTGATTGGTCAATATTACTCGGACTACAAATGGACTACAAACGGAAACCAGAATGCTTCTGATACCAAAATCTTGTCCCTTGCCCACAGATTCTGCATTCATATGCAGATATCTGTTTATAGAGATTACTAAGTGTATGACTCCACTTCATGAACGTACCAAGACAAGAGGAAAATGGAGAGTCTAGAAGAAAATAGCAGCAACAGCAATAGCAAAAATAGTTCCTGGTAAGTTTTAAAACCAGACACATTCAAACTCAAATGCTCTCCACACACACATAGTCAGAGCATGTTTGTAGGACAGGAAATGAAAAAAACCCACTAACAGGCAAATTTGTGTGAACAAAGGAAGGTGAAAATTTGCAGTCTGAGTGCAGCACAAGAATAGTAACATCTTCACTATACTGTCAGTCCCATCTAAGATCGGTAATGTACTAATACATAAGTAACATTTTCATAGACAGTTATTTACTACACGTGCCAAAAAGTTCAAATAGTTTCTCTTCAAAGCTTACCACCATTGTTGCTGTGGATTGCTCACAGTCTGCTGCTGCAGCTAAATATTTTAAGAATTGTATTCATTTTGTTTGATTCTGCCCAGTGAGTATGCCCAGTGCCAACATTCAATGTCAGTGCAGGAAATTCAGTGTGTCCTTCATTTAGTGAAGCGGAGAGCTAGGGTTTAAGGAAACCAGAAAAGTGTCCTGTCACAGGCCTGCGATTGCTTGCCTTTTTCCATTACCTTGATCCTTCCCTAACATTATTCAAGTTGCCTAACTTTAATCATACCCTAACTATAACCAAGTTTCTTACTTCTGTAATCTTAATAGTACCTTTACTATCATTTATTTGCCATCACCATGATCTTTCCCTGCTGCCATGAGCATGAGCATGCATAGAACGCATTTTTGAATTTTAAAATGATTTATAAACTGTTGGCATTGTACGTTAAAAAACGTCATTGAATGCCTGTCCAATATTAATGTTCGGCCACACCGCCTACCTGAGCAGCACGTGTGCGTCGCCGAACCTTTTGCTTTTTACTTCGGCGCCCATGTTAACAGACTAGCCACTCAGCCCGCCTGAGCACCGCGGCTCAGGCGTATGGAAGCAAATTAGGCTCATTAATATTGTGAGCTTGTGAAATGATGTTTACAAATGATTTCACAGCTTGCAGTTGTATATCACCTTTTGTGTGCATGTGAAAAAAATGTGTATGTACGTGTCTGAATGTGTGAATTTGTAAAAAAGTTTTGCAGCCTTTGAAATATTTTGTGCATGTGTGAAAACATTTTGTACATACAGATAGAATTTGCACGTGTAAAAAGTTTTTGTAGCTGTAGAAATATTTTGTGTATGTGTAATTAAAATATGTGCAGGAATATTTTCAGCAGTCTGAGAGACGGACACACAAATGTCCTATCTTTGTATGCGACACTGAAGTTACAAGCTACAAGCTATGAGTTACGAGCACGGATTTTGGTCCAGTTTTAACGTCTGTGCTGACTAGCCAATCAGTAGTTGCCCACTGACAGAGGATTGTAATCCTCCGATTGGCCGAAATAAAAACAGTTACCCCTCCTATTCAAAGTCTCCGGTCTGCAGAGATACCCTACTCCCCTGATTGGACAGTTTGACTTCCTCTGATTGCATGGTCAGTGGGCAACGTGCTGATGGGCAACTCCTGATTGGCTAATCAGTGCACAAAATATTTCTACAGCTGCAAAACTTTAAAAAAATAATTCAAATATTCAGATAAGTCCATGAAATTTTTTTCACACGCACACAAAAGGACATATACAACTGCAGGCTGTGAAATATTTGTGAACATCATTTCACAAGCCCAAAATATTAATGAGCCTAATTTGCTTCCATACAGGTGCGGCTGCAGCGGTCTTTTTTTCAGCGTGGCACGCACGGTTCTCAGCAAAAATCGATCTGTTGATAGTCATATTGACATCATACCAGCAACATTACACATATCACTACAGTTTCAGTGTCTATATCTGTAGACAGACATGAACTAAAATAGACTTTTTCCCTTTTTTTTTTTTACAATTGAGCACACGCTTCTTAAAGGGACAGTTCACCCCAAAATCAAAAATACATCTTTGTCCTCTTACCTGTAGTGCTATTTATCCATCTAGATTGTTTGGTGTGAGTTGCCGAGTTTTGGAGGTATCGGCCGCAGAGATGTCTGTCCACAGACCTTGTTGTGAGCAGTTTCATGTAGGAACTATTTTCTTTCTACCGATAGTTCCTACATGAAACTGCTCATGACATGGTCTGTGGATTATCTTGAGTAACCGGGTCATGATTTCTGGAAAGACACATTGCGTTAGAACTTCAGTATGACGAGTGTGAGAGAGGAGAATGAACAGTCTGCAACAAATGTCCTCTTGAAGGAAATTTATGGCCAACTTTCAATCAGCAGTGCTGGAACTATTTGCTCTCCTGCTGGTAAACAAACACACATACTAACACAGAGAAGCTGACCCACAAGTTAGGCACAGACACACAGGGATTCAGCAGAGGAGTTCCTCAACAGAGCTGCTGTTTCAGACTGACGGTTATTTAGTTAAGGTTAAAGTATAATAATGTAGTTTGATTAATTACACACAAATTTGTAATCAATCAATCATATCAGAGGTGGATGACACTAACAAGAGGCCAATATCAGACCCCATACACTGGAAAATCAATATAGTGATCTAACTCTATTTCACACAAACATATCTGCATAGACACACACACACACACACACACACACACAGACTAGGACCTGCTGGGATTGTCCAATCAGGTTAAACGCTGGGGTGTTAAAAGGCGGGAGATGAAAGAATAACAGTGGAGATACTGGGAGTTATAGAAGCTGAAGGAAGCTAAAGCCTAAAAACAAACACACCGGTATCATCCCCACAACAGCAAAGCGCTCTGACACTGACATGCTGCTATCTGCTAAAAAGGAAGGGGGGGTTTATGACTTCAAATGACCTTGTTATCCCTGTTGAGATCAGACTAAGAATACCCTCCCTGTTAGCTTTCCATGGTCAGGTTTCATGTGGGGAGAAACCAAAGGCCACAGCATTTCCTTTCTGTTCAGTTAAGAGGTGCTGGTGTAAGAAGGTTAATACCGATACCAGAAAAGAAGAACAAACCTGCTACCAAAAATCAAAGAAAACTCAAAAAGATCCTGTCAATAATGTTCTAAGTCAAAGTGAATAGACAGATGAGGTATATAATGGGTTGTGCCTTAAATAAGATGGGTCAGGTTCAGACTTGAATTGCTACGGGTCCTGCATCTGAGCAAAATTTGGGTTGGAGAAGAATCTGACATGAGCAGCACCTGCTCCTTCTTCAGGCAAAATGCAACAATTTCCTGACTGATTTGGCCTGGAGGCTACTGATCTTTTCAGTGGAATTAGCCAGCCCCAGACTATTTCACTAGCTTTTTCTGAACATTTGCACACTCTTTTTTGACATTGCTGCCACAGACATAAGAGATTACATAAATGCTACTGTTGCAATACAGAGAAATGAATTAAACTGTATGGCTGATGAAGTGGGCAACAGATGTGTTGGACATGCCAATTAAGAGCCAATTCGTTTTTAAAGTGTTGGTTCACCTAAACTACTGACCCTGTCTCCCAGATATTATGTTTATGTACTACTAATTAGTTTTCCCTATTACGTTTTGAAAGGAAACGTAATTTCTTGATTATGTTCCCTGAAAACACTTTTTGTAGCATAGGGAGCGCTACATTTATGTACCTTCATAGGGAGGTGCTCGAGGTAGCTGGAGGGTGTACAAAGCGCAGGACCTTGACACTGAGACTGGAATGTCCTGGTTCCAGCGTGTGGTTCAGTATAGACAACAAAGCACTTTGGTTAAGGTTAGAGAAACATCGTGGTTTTGGTAAAATGCCAATACAATATAGTAAACACGTTGTGTCACTTCTGAATATTTTCAATATTTCTATTGAATATTTTCCCTAACCTTAATGAAGTGCTGTGAGTGCAACAACAGCCATGCTTTAGTTTCTACAAGCTGATAGAGTATCACAAGAGTTGATATTGTCGGAAAACAAATGAAATATGTTTTAGCTGATACGTTCAGTGTCAACATTTTGTGATTTGCCAAATACATTAATTAGCAACATTTCCTTCTTATGTTGATAGAAAATGTAATCTGGACAGCATTCGTTTCTTTCAAAGCTTCTTTGATGTTGCAAATGAGGAGACAGGGTTGAAACTACACAAAACATATTTTCTGACTTCCCTCTTGTGGCATCTCTCCATGCAGATAGTCTGTCCAGGTATGGAGATGTCTGCCAACACAATCGAGGTGACTGATCTTTTTTTTTAAATAGGTAACACTTTATATTACGGTACACATATTCACCATTAACTAGTTAGCTCATTGTTTTAGATAACCGTTAGCAACTTTAGCTGGTCACTTAGTGCACCACCAACGTTTAGCAAGAGCTGCCAAAAATGAAAGTGACCGACGTGCTCCATTTTGTGAAAAGCAAGCAGCTCTTCCAAGCACCGAGTGTAAAAAAGAGCCATAGCGACCTAACGTTAGCTAAGCTGTGAAAATCAGGCTAACGTGGTGCGACACTGAGTGACTAACTAATGTTGCTAACGGATATCTGAGACAGCAAGGTGATTCTGAAAATGATAAAACACACTGTATACAAAAACTGGTAACCGTAGATACTATAACAATATGTACAAAGCTAAGTGTGAAAAGTGAAGTAAGTAACTTAAGGATGAAAAAGCACTGTGAGGTGATCACTAAGGTTGGAGGCGAAGGTAACGTTACTGTAGAGTTGACAGGAAGTAAACAGACGTAAAACGGATATACGTCACACTACGATGTGCAAGTAGAGAATAATGGATTTCCTAAGTGTGAAGAGGAGGAAACTTTAGAATAGGATACCTGTGTGGGTTAATAAGTGTCAAACTACTAGTGAATTACCTCACTTTAGAATGGGAACATATTCTGAGTTGGAAAGACTTAATTTAGAGTTATTTGGACACTATTAACACTTGTAGTTGTGTTTTGTTACATAAGAATAGACCATATTTATTAAGTGTTATTAAGGCAGAATGACTATTCTTGTGGTACTACCAGCTTATAAGGCCCATACTGAGCAAAGCATATTAAGACTGTAATTAATTTACAACAGCTTCCTTACTTACCACTGCTGAATGTGGTTCCAAATCAGAGTAGGCCTAAAGGGGCAGTTATAGTCCAAAAACAGTAATAGTCCAACAACACGAATGTAGTTCTGCTTTACTACATTGGGTATACGGAAGTGCTAACACGTGTTTGTCAGCGCGTATAGTCCGTCAACCCTCGCAAACATGGGCAGATGATGCAATTTAATGTCACGTGGTCCCTTGTGGACCCGTGTTGCCACGGGGATGTGAAAAGCATAAATTAAGCTTATGTCAACCACTCAATCCAAGTAGCTGTACAGCACCTCACAATTAAAATCCATACACGATGAAACATTAGGAAATGGTACTGAAGACAAGTTTCCCGGGAGACAACTGTCTCCCGACCACAGTCCTGCAAACCTATTTTAGCCCCGAAACCCCCGAAGCTCATTAGGCGCAATTAGGCCTTGTAAATCAGTGTTCTAGACCTGATTCGTTAATGTAAGACACGCAACCTGATCCCTTTGGGTCCTGTTTCCAGCTTTGGTCCATTTGTTGTTGGTCTGGTCGAGTTGAGTTTGTATTTGTATAATGGCTGGGCCTACTTCTGTTTCAAATACAATATTTATTGTGTATTTATGTAAATGCTAAGTTGATTATCTGTGATGTAGATCGCAGTGCTGTCAGATTTGAAGGGGTTGCCTGCATGCTGCAGTCTTTAGCAGTCGAGGCTTGCATAGTTATTACTAATAGCTCACCTACTATTGGCTTGTACACAGATCTCTTTGACTTCATAAAAAATGTTAGAATAGGATCGTAGGCTATATATTGAAACAAACAGCATTGTGATAACACTGTTCTCAGGGCCAGATCATGGTCCCGTGAGGCCCCTGGGTGCGTCTTTTGGAGTCTGTCACTGGCAAAGTTAGAAAAATCCGAAGTGCCACAAAAACATTGGGGAACACTGACTGCAACGTATCAAGCAATTTAGTTGGGCACTTCTCGCCCTCAGAGTCACACACGAAAGGCTTGAATTGGATGAGTTTGTTGGCAAAGTTTATGTCCAGGTCTGATGGATATGCAGCGGATAGCGCATTTACCTTTTCCACTATGACATCGCTGTTAGACACCTGGGGCCTCATTTAGAAACGTAGGCACAAAAGGAGTACGCCACTTTCTAAGCAAACTTAAGAAACCAATCGAAATGTTACCTCTCACATATATTTAATGAAGAAAGCCATTCTTAAAATGAATAAACAAACACCAGTTTGACTGATATTCCCTGAAGTGCACAGTAAAGAAAACATGATTTAGGCTAAATACAAATGGAGATATCAGTTTTTGCAAAAGAACCCCTCAAATATCTTGCACATTATAATTGGATATCATCTTTAATTAGATCTGCAATTATTGAACAACTAATAACTAACATAACTGCCATGTTATGAAATTTACAGTAAAAAACATAAAATTACGTTTAAACTGATGCCGATTTTTGATGCCTCAGTCGGGCAGATACGAGTGCATCGTTTCAGATATGGTTATCACGTGTTCGTTGTGCAGAACTGTCAATGAGATAATGGCCATTTCATTGTTTTCATTTATTAAGTCGATCTTTCAGTGTACAGCTAGTGTCACATAAAACAAGCACTCCTGCTCAGCTGCCACACCACCGACCCCGCTGGAACACTAAAAACAATGGAAAATGTCTCATTTGTTTCTGTAAATAAATGTCTTGCATTTGTTATTTTGCATGCAAATTACATGGATAATATATATAAATAATAATTATATATATATAATATTGAATGATTTATACCCAAATCTTACCAAACTGACTCTAGATCAGCACATACACACATAGACATGGAACACATCACAACAGGTTAGTTTGTGTCAGTGAATTGGTCTAAATGTTCACAGAGCTATATTGTATTTATGATAATATACTGTATCTTAATTACACAAGGCCATTTTAGGACATTGGTGAAACAACTG
Organism: Siniperca scherzeri; assembly: GCA_027580175.1. Taxonomy (NCBI): domain Eukaryota; kingdom Metazoa; phylum Chordata; class Actinopteri; order Centrarchiformes; family Sinipercidae; genus Siniperca; species Siniperca scherzeri. Next base: position 29,375,140 of record CM050841.1, on the reverse strand, counting down.
TTTAGGGAAAACTGGTTGTAATGCTGGCACACTAAACATTCATGGTGTTACTTTGTAGATATTACAATACATTTGGCAATGATAGCAATGCGGTTGGACTTTAAAAGCAGTATATAGGGTTTGGCAGGGGGCATATTTTGAGTTCTGGTATTGGGCTGGTTTTGGGGCTGGTTTTGATTGGCCATTGGACTGGATTTGTCCCAATTAATTTTCTCCATAAAGAAAAAAGTTTAGATCCAGAAATTCATAGTTGGGTGTGGCTTGAGACCCTATTTTATTTTATACTTACGTATTCTATACATCAACTTCAAAAAGAAGCCATTTCATTACTTTTATTCCCTTTAATATTGCCTTTGTTGAATCTTGCCTTCTGTATTTTTGTTATGCTCTAGCAAGTGAATATAAAAAAATGTGTCCACAATTATAATCAAATTACTTAAAGATGACAATTTTACAGATGGATGGCCGCCCACCATTGAGTCTGGTTCTGTCCAAGGTTTCTGCCTCTTAAAGGAAGTTTTTCCTTGCCACTGTCCCCAAGTGCTTGCTCATGGTGGGATTTGTTGGGTCTCTGTAATTAATATTATAAGGAGTTCGGTCTAGACCTGCTCTACAGGAAAAGTGCACTGACATAACTTCTGTTATGAATTGGCACTATATAAATAAAATTTAATTGAATTGAATACAGTATAAACAACAATATTAAATGATAACCACTAAACAGTGTGCTTGTGTGTAACAACACCACAATGTGCATTTAGCACACTTGTTCATTTAGGCTAGCTAAGCTCTCAATGAGGTTTTTATTCCCATGGCCACATCATTCCATGTTTTGAACTAGTAGTACTAATAGTTAGCTAGCTAGTGGCTTTGATTTAAGTCTCATGACTATGGCATGCTGTTTTAACATTCATTCAACCCACTGTAGCTAGCTACCCCTTTATCTTATGCCCCTTTCGCACAGACAACCCGCAAACAAATGCCACCTAACTAACTAGTTAAGTTGTGTGCCACATAGCTAACTAGTTAACTAGCTGGCTTTTTAGTGCAGCTACTTTGGTTGTAATTTCTGTTAACAAGCTGAATTATATGGGCAGCTAGCTAAAATAAAGGGATAAGTAGTTACAGTAAGTCAGTCAAATAACGAACGGCTTGCCGTCCTTCCAACTGTCCTGTTATACAGAATGAACTGACTCGTAGGTGAATATCGTATCATGTCGCAGCATTGTAGCGTGCCAACCAGTGGCTCAGTTGTACAGAAGCACTAAATAAATGGTAAATGGACTGTACTTATATAGTGCCTTTCTAGTCTTTCTGACTACTGAAAACGCTTCAAGCACTGCACTCTGCGAGAGGCTCTTGTTTTAAGCATGCACTGTATGTACCAAGGGGCCCTGGAGTTACGCTCGATGTATGCACTAGAGGGGCCTGGGGGCCCTAGTGGACAGCTCACACTTTAAGCACCGAGGGGTCTCACATTGTAAGCGCTGCAGGGTTTGGGGGCCCTCACATTGTAAGCGCCGAGGGGTCTGGGGGGCAGTAGTGCTCAGCTCACATTTTAAACACCAAGGGGCCTGGGGGCCCTCACATTGTAAGCGCTGAGGAGTCTGGGGGGTCCTAGTGGTTAGCTCACGCTATAAGCACCCAGGGGCAGTGGTCAGCATGTGCTTTGCCCACTGAGGGCCCTGGCGTTCAACTTCCTTCAGAAGTCTTGGGCCATGCGCCAAGCACGGCCTGAGGCTTCAAGGCCCCCCTGGCAGTCCGAGGCCCCGGGGCACTGGCCCCACCTGACCAGTCCATAATCCAGCCTTTCTTCATGGTGTCTACTTTTGGGGTTGGATGTGACCTTAACCATTGTTCAACATTTTGGGAAACCCAATTATTTGCTGTCTTTCTAAGAGTCAGATGAGAAGACGATATCAGTCGCATGTCTCTGTGTAAAGAACGGAGCTGCTATGAAGGTATTACTGGAGCAAAACAACTGAGCACCTGTGACAGTGGAATCTGTGCTTGACTCAAACTGCTAACTCATAGTCCTTAAGAATGAACGTTTCCCATTACTCAACACTCTGAGAAACAGTCAATTCATCAAATTCAGTGTCGCATGTTGCTATTTTCCAAGCTATCTGGAAGTGGGTGTGGTTTCATCTAAACTGGGTTGGAAATACGATAGATGGACAGGCGCCCAAACGAGCTCCTTTGATTGGCCAAAAGGGTTCTGATTTCTGAACAGTGCCCGCCCCTGGCTCTCCAGGTTCACAAATCAGTTTTGCTCCACATTTCACTGAGATATGTGGTGTGAAAGTGAGAGCACGCAGAATTTGGTGTTTGTGAGCGAAAAAACTGCATTTGGGTGTGCAACTCTCATTGCATGAATTCACATACTGATTTGTGGATGTGCAAATTTTGGCCATGACTTCACATTTTTGATACGGGTGTGTGAATGTCTTTTGCACCATGTTCACTGCAGCAACTGTAGCAAAACTATGAACATTTCTTAATTTGTGATTGGTAGCACAGGATTTGTTGGAGAGAAAAAAAGTTTGCAACTCCTAAAGCATTTTTCTCTGTGACTTCAAATTTACTGACACACACGTGTGACTATTTTCTACAGCTACAGATTCCACTGTCACAGGTGCTCGGTTGTTTTCCTCCAATAATATCTTCATACTTAACAGCCATATATGGCAACTTGCGCTATAGCTGGAGATGCTGCATATGCGTGCTGTGTGGATGGATGTTGTTTGTCAAGAAATTTATGGTAATTGGATAGTACATACTATAAATATATCCACTAATTTTTGTGAATTTCCATCTTTTTAGTTTTTCCTGTTTTTTGCCTCCGTTTCAGGAAAAGCACACTGAAGCATTTTATATTAAAAAAGGGTATCCTGAAAAACCACTAAACAACTAGAGCAGCAAGTGCACAGGTGTTAAAAAAATGTGCACAAATGAATAAATCTTTCTCTCCATTTAATAATTAGTGTGCACAGATTACTAATTTGCGCCTTTGAATGAATTATTTGTGCACACAAATGAACGCAGCATTAAACATGTTGCATTAAATCCAAGCGGCTCATTTAGATGAGATTGTCCAAGTGTCACTGTCAATTTCAGATTTTGCTGGAACAAATGTGTAATCCTTCATGTCTCTTAATGCTGTGTTTTGCACACAAATTATTAATCTGCGGTCATGAAATAAGTCATTTGTAATTTGTAATACAAATTAGTTTTTTATTTCCTCTACATCTTACAGGCTCGGTACAGGTGCTATCAGACTAACACTAAGCTAAAATGTATTTACACACAGCTAAGTACATAAACACGATAAGGCTGGTCAGCAAACTTGTGTGTGTCTTTGCAGGGTTTCACAAAAGGGGTCCGAAGCAAGCATGTACCAAACAAGAGTTTAATATCAGTATTTTAATGTACATTTATTACACATTTTAAATAAATATTCCATCCTTAAAATTATTTTACACATCCTCAAATAAAAATAGATTTATATATGTATAAAAACAGACATTCAGGGGACAACAAGAACACAAAAGGGTTAGGGGTAGTGGGTGTGTCAAGGGGTTCCTTACACTTCAATGCATTTTTTACACATCAACATTACAGTCAGAACAGGAAACCTGTGATTATCACATGTAGCTGCCACATTGTTCCATCAGACGCCATTAAAGCTCTGTTTGCTTGAACTGTGTGAGAATGATCCCAGTCAGGATGCAGCATCTAGCAAGAAGCTTAAACACCGCACAGTTACCACCACATGCGTATGCAACGTTTACTGACCCTGGCGCTCTCCAGCGCAGTGTGTGACAGTTTGTGTCTGTGAACGCAGCGTCCCCTGGCAGTGCGGTCAATCAGGGCCCTTCAAGTCTCCTTGAGCAGCAGGCGAGAGTCCAAAGAATGACTCCACTGGTCAAAAAGACATAAAGAAACAACACAACGCAAGCTGTCCCCGCTACGTCACACAATGAGTCCTGTGCAGCTAAAACAAACGTCTCCTTTTGTTTTCACACAGGTCAGTACGAAGTCTGGAGTACAAAAATAGATTTCTCGTGTTTTTTGTCTATGTACAGCTTTTCTTTTACTTTGAGAAAAATAGAAAACAAACCACATATTAAGAAATAGTACTGCTCGGTATAAAAACGTCTCTGGAGGTTTTTAGAGAGCAGGAGTGTGTCGGCTGCTGGGAATTCATTTTCTGGCTTCCTCCCCCTCAGCGCTCTGACGAGTATCGCGTACGTTTAGTCCTTTGGCTGAAGGGGTAGTGGATGAAGTCGAAGGGGCGGTGGTGGCTCGGGTGGGCGGGCTGCTGCCCCTTCGGCAGCCTCTTCATGAAATGGACCTCGCGCTGGTGCTGGCGTGTCCGCGAGCCTTTCCGTGGCCTCCCGCGGCGGGTGAAGGCCATGTACCAGCCCTCATAGCGGGCGTTTCTCAGCGCCGTGTAGTTGTTCTCCAGAACGATCTCTGTGAAGATACAGTCACGGCCTTGTCCGTTTTTCTGCAGAAACACACACACACACACACACACAGAAAAACAGTTAGTGGGGATGTTCAGAGAAGACTCCTCAATAAAGATTTACAGATGGAAAATATCAGATGTATAAAGGCTTCCCTGTGCAGCTTGTCCCCTGCATGCACACACACTCACACTCTCACACACACACACACACACACACAGCCCTCCCCTCATACATGCAGCATATGCTACAGTCATTACAGATCAGAGAGAGGGGGATGACAGTAAGCGATGACTCTTCTCCCCCTTCAGAAAACATCCAGCAGCCCTCTGGGTCAGTAGCTGCAGGACGGATCCTCCAGCCATGAAGCCTTAATCAGCCCCCCAGTGTCACTTTCACTGCTGCTTTGATCGCCTGTTGCATTCGTGGCTAAATTTATCGACCAACAATCAATAGATCCTTAAATACGTCTGGGCAGTCCTGTGCTGGGTGCAGTTAAGGCCCCATTAAATTAGGCTGTTGACTTTAGACAACAGTGCAGCTCAGGGATCACATGGTAAATAAAAAGGTGGGTGACGCGTGACCTCTGGTTGGTGATGTCATCAAATACAAAACATTATACGATTTCCATCAGTGATAAAATGTACAGTAAGGTCATCTGAAACCGCATTAACTGGACCTGGGCACACAGTGCTAGCCTACTGTAACGAGCTCCCACCTTTTTGGACAAAATAGTAATAGTTAAAAATAGTCATGATACAGCCATGTGCACACATACACCCAAATGACACACTCTCCGGTCATTCTTTCTCTCTTCAACACACACACACACACACTGGGGCCGGGGCAGGCTGTGACTGGGCTGGTGGCTCGGGACAGATGGTGTACGAGGCAGGGTGCTGGGTGGGTGGAGGGCAGTGTGTGGGGGGTGCAGAGAGGCTGGCAGCTCTGTTTATTAGCCGTCACAGTGAGAGAGGGGCACTGAGATATCCTCAGCCTGAAACACACACCTACACACTCACAGAACCGCAATGAATACACATCTGAGACACATAGCTAAACCCTGACCAACTCCAGTCATTAGCCTGTAAACACTCTTGTTGTACTGATTGTAGAAGCATGAAGGAAAACACCTTACATTATCTAGCTGGTCATCTTCCTTAAGTCATGACAGCACCAAACACACACACACACACACACACACAAACCAACAACGTGTTAGTCCGTCTCACCATACTTTCTGACTTCTCTACCCTGCCTGTGGCTCTCAGCGCCAAGCCCACCGGCCCCTCCCGAAGATGTAAACCTTTAAAAACAGCTCGCTTCGTTATTTCTTTCATTTTTAACAAAGGCTAAGTCATTTCCTAAAACAGCTGGCCACTGGAGTTTTTAATAAACGTTACTCAAACAGGAGGAAATGGTGCATTTGTTGAGGACTATTTTGAGCTGTGGACTACTACACATTTGGTAAGAGGAGTGAGCTATATCAGGGTTTGGCTACACTTGATAATACGTGTTGGTAGGATCGGTTCATTGTTGGTTTTGGTTTTTTAATGGGATTTGTTGAGATAAAAAAAATACAGAATATTACTAATACCAACCTTATTGTTTAAAACGTATGATAAACTCATGAAAGCTGATGTACCTTAGGTTCTTTCTAGAACTATTTTAGGTGAGGAATCATGCATTCGTGCGCTGTGCAGTGATATCTAGCTGTGCCACTGTTGATTCTTATGGTCCTGGCTTATGGAAATTGTCTCTATTTACTGTAAATTTGGCCTGTCTTCAACACTCCTCTAGCTGTGCTGCTAAAACTGTTGACGGTGTGACATCAGCTACAATAAGCTAGCCAGTCTTTTGCCTCAGCTCCGGCCGGCGGAGGTCAGCTTTTCTCCTCACCTTGCCGATGAGCTTCCCCCTCTTGTTCATGCAGATGTAGAAGCCCGTCTCAGCTCCCTTGATGCGCACACGACTCCCAAATGTGTCCGTTTCCACGATGAGTTTAGCTATAGAAAGCAAACAGAAAGCGTTTTGTTAGCAACGACAGCTGAGAATAGGATGGTTGGATCAAAGGGAAATGTGATTTAATGTTTTGGTGCCTGTATGAAATATTCTTAAAAACCTGAATGAATGACTGAACAGTGCACACGCATGTGTGCATGGACATAAAAGCATTGACAACACAAGCAGAAATGCTTGAGTGTGTTTCCAAGCATGCATACTCTCTCTCCTCTCGCTCTCTCTCTCACACACACACACACACACACACACATACTCATACACTAAAACCTGTGGGACCATTCCTGGGATTTATGCAAGCTGAAATTCTTGCAAAATGATAAAACCACGTGTCTCTTGATTCTTTGAAAGCTAAAGAGGCGATCCTGGCAGGCCCATCAAATCTGCATTGACCTCACGCATAAAGCTCCACATTTAAATACTGACCGAAACAGGAAATATGGACACTTGACAGAGCACGACTTCATTGAGCTTAGTGCTTTTTTCGACAAGATAAAAAACACGACAGCGTTGGTGAATTTCATTATTATTTAACTTTAACTTAGGTCATTTCCAGTCTGCGGCACTGCACTGATTTGACATTGATCCGGCACATTAAAAGCCAATAGCAGATGACCTTTTATAAATTCCATTTGAATCCACATTGTCTGCTTTCATGGCGTCGGCCACAGCGTTACGGGGGCATCCCAGGATGGCCGGGGCCTTTTCCACCCACTGACTAACCACTACATGTCTGAGAGTTGTAGTTGTGGTCAGAACCGGCAGTTACAGTCTGAGTCAAAGAGAGATGTGGGACACACACGGCGAGGCCCGTTTGGTTCTGGGGCTGGACGGAGTGGGGTTGAAGGTGGGGGTGGCGAGGGGAGAAGGAGCTATGCAGGAAATGTTCAGGAGGTAGAAGTAAGATGACTTCTAATGAGTCTTCCAGACATGCAGGATCTCTGGAGGATCACCTCCAGCACCATCTACAGTCCACCGGACAGTGTCTCCGAGCGCTGAGCCTCTTCCCCTCCAAAGGTACAGACCGGGATCACAGATGGGGCAAAGAATGATCACCTCCAGCAGTCAGCTGTTTGGTTAGGGGGCAAAGGCTTCAAGAAAACGCGGATAATCAGGGGTTTCACTTTTGTCGGGAGATTTCAGCATCTTAATACCAGACAGAAACTGGTCAATCTTTGCATGACTGAATGGACAAATTCAGCAAATATGCCGATTTGCACAGAAACAGCCTCTCTCATTGTGCTTGCTAATTCTCACCTCGGCATGAAAGAAATGAAAGCGTTCAAATTAAATATGGGCCTTTTAAGAAATAATGGGGAAAATAATTTCAACCCCAGGGGCTAAAAGAAATTCAGAAGCAGAAATGAATCCTGGAATCTAAATCGTAAAAATGTATAGAACAATAAGAATACATTTAAAATTAAATAGTAAAATAGTATAATGTTGATGGCCAACGGGACAGAATGTGATGAGGACAGTTTTCTAAAAATCGCATGGCGAAATTTGATCAAAACCTGAAATGTCCGATCGCTGAACGGACACTGAAGTGCACGGAGTGAAAGACTGTCCTTCAGGTCGGGTGGAGGAAATGGAAAATGAACCTGAATAAATCCAGATTACCCTTTGCCTTGGAATGAAAAATACCCCTCAACATTTCGAGAAAGCGTGGAGTCTTGATTGACTTGCAGGGCTTCTCTTACCGTGCACATCGCCGTCCTCGGCCATGGCGTTGATCTTCTTGTTGGGCAGGACCTGCACATGCTTGCCGCTGGTCCGGCTGTACAGCTGGTAGATCCGGATCAACCTGCGGCTCACGCGGTCCGTCACTTTGCTCTGCTCGCTTACATGCTGCGTGAAATTAGGCGGGGACTGATTGGTTACCTGTCAGAAATTAGATGTCACCACAATCATCAGTATGTGTACATTTGTCTATTTATTGATTGATTGATTTTTTTGCTAACATTAAACTGCGCAAAAGGGAGAATAAACCCAGCACTCAGGAAGTGAGAGTGAAGCCATTTGTGTGTCTTCGGGTTACTCTGGGACATGATTTCAGCACTTAGACAGGGGAAAGATATCCCAACGCAACAACATCTTGTTGTTGTTTTTTTCCCCGAGTGACAAGTGTAACAAGTTCCAGGAGAGCTGCAGCCAAACGAAAAGAACAGCTTCCGACAGACGCACGCAGTGATTACAGGTCTGCTCCAGGAGAATGTGCGCCGCGGCGCGGAGCCGACTTTCTGCATCATGTGAAGCAACACAACATCGACTCTAACTTCATACTAAGTCTTTGCCTTCGCTGCCTCTGCCCCCGCTCCGCTGTGATGGAATGAGTGCTGCCGACGGGAACATTGGCCCCGGTTCTTTAGGCCCCACGACATTTTTCACAAGACTCGCAAGCATTTCCCTCTGCCCCTGTGCGCCGCCTGTGCCCGCGCGCTCCGTGCCAGGGCCGGTCTGTTCATCAGCAACCTGCCAGCAAGCCGCGCGCCCCGCTGCCCGCGCGCCGTGGGGGCCATCCGATATTGTTGTATCACATAATGTTATGATGATCCCTCACCTTTCCTCCTCGCGCTGGTATCGCGCCGTGCATCACAAGCTTCGACCGCCATATGCTTTAGAGCTTCAGAGCTTTCTGAAGCTAATCCTTACTTTAGCGCCCAGAATGAAAAAAAAGCAACATTCTAAAACATTTCTATGAAAAGAAAGGAAAGCAGTGACGTACCTGAGCATAGTAGCAAAATGCAAATAAGTGTAGAAACCTGCAAAGAAGAACAAGAACATGCATTAAGTTACTTCGGAGCTGCGTGAAGGAGCATTAACAGTGCGTAAAGAGTGGAAGTGAGGGAGGAAAGGCACTCACAGATAGCTGAGTCTGGATGGGATGGCTCGCATGTTGGATGGAGGTGAAAAGCTTTTCCAGTTAATTTCTGAGCTGCAAACTCCAGCTGATCTCGTTAGAAATCAAACAATCAAGTCCAAAGATTTCACCGAAATCCACGAAAAGGTCAGAGGTGCTGACACAGCGGACACATTCTTCACCAAATCATTGTCCATCACAGGCGACCCTGCCCTGATCAGTGATCATTTATCATTCACATACAGTGTTTGTTCTGTAATGAGGCTCCGCAGAGTCTAAGTGCACTTGCAGGAGCGGAGCTGTGCGCTGGAGTTTGGGGAAAAGCTGCAGAGTTTTAGTTCGCCCGGGCTGTCAGACGGTTCCTCCTGCCTTGTAATCCCCGTGGCAGTGCTCTGGCCTTCAGGTGTGTGGTCGGGCAGGCTGGGCTCCTCAGTGTTCTCGCAGTGGCTCGATGCTGCTGCTCCGCTCGGTTGTGGCAGGACTGCAGGCAGGACGCTCCTTCTCTCCTCTCTCTGCTCCCATCCCACACCGCTCCAGTGTCAAGCCTCTCGCTCGGCGCTCACACACCCCCGGTTAAAATGGCAGGCTGATCTGCTAAGAACAAGCCCCCTTTTTCTGCAGAACAAAAGCGGACAGCCCCAGCCCCACTCTCCCCTCCCTCCCCCTTGATTTAAAACATCTCTTTACCTGAGGAGCGGTCCACATTTGGTTGGGGGAGAAGGAGGCGAGGAGGAGCACGGGCTGGCCTGCGCGCGCTGCCACCACAAGTGTGTGAAAAAGCCCTAAAATACAAAATGATCTGTCCCCATAACGGTACACAGGTGTGAGTGCACCAGCAGTCAGCAGTCCCTGCAGAATACTCTGTCCTTGCAGCTTTGGGCTGCACTCAGTGAAGCTGGAGCTGCTCAGCTTTGTGTATTGACAGAGCAAAGTGTGAGACATATTAAAAGGATTACAGGCGATTAGCGTTTTGACCCCCCCCCTCGATAAAGAGAGCGGCTTCTTCTGTTTTAAAGGTTTAACTCAGCTGCAGAGACAAACAGACTCATTCATGGAGTTGTTCCAAAGTAATACACGAACTTCTGGAAGGCAAAGCTGTTGAAGATGTCCCTGAGAAGCAGACAGGTACGGACATTCACACCTCACAGCTGCTCAATGGCATTAAACGGCCCATTTTGTTTTTGACATAAGGGATGTGCCACATTAATTATCTGCAAACCGCACCCTTTTATTATAGAACAGCCTGGTGATTGATCTGACCATTAATTAGACTGCTCGGTATCGGCCACAACAAGGACACAGAAACTCAGCACAGTCTGATTAATAAACATCATTTAAGGTGTCATTTAATTAGCTGGAAAGGCTTGAAATGGCCCATTGAACGCCACTGGGCTCTGTTGGTGGTGTGAAAGGAGGTCATTCTGTAGAGGTAAGATGTACTACTCAAGGACCTGGAAGCAAGTTTCTTTAGGGTAACTTGAAAGGCTGCAGAACTATGAACAAATCATGTTCAGTATTGGCTTTGGTACATCTTAATAAGACCCCAGCTGTTTAACTGATGTTAGCCTCCTTACCATCAGAGAAGACGCTTGCACTGTCAGATTGTCATACAGGGTTATGTCACCAGTGGGCGCTCCAGAGGACAAGACTAGCTGTAACCTGAGTCAGTTGCCCCAGTGTCCTTGATGGTGTAATATGACAGTATTAGAGACAGTGTGAAGCTATGAATGGAGCTCTGCTCTGTCTGTATCACATGCTGGAGTCACTTCATATGCTATCTACAAGCTCAACAAGCTAGGCTCAGTAATTAGAGGAGGAGTTGAGCTGGATTCTCTGGAGGCAGTGACGGAGAAGAGGATGCTGTCCAAGTTGGTTAGCATCCTGAACAACGTCTCCCACCCCGCCCCGACCGGCTGGGGGAGAAGAAAAGCGTCTTCAGCCAAAGACTTCTACCCCCACCGGCCAGCACAGGAGCTCATTCCTGCAGGAGACCATCAAACTCTCAAACTCATCCCCACTCTGTCGCAGCGTGGACATCCGTGGACTGGGAGGCTGCTGAGGTCCTGCTGGACTCTAACTGGACTTCTTCTGGAACTTCTGGCACAGCGCAAAACGTCTTTTTAACTTATCGAACTTGTCTTTTGCACTATTCTTTGGACCATGTGGTTTGTTCTGGTGCTGCTGCTGTACCGCCCCCAGCATAAATGAAGTATCTAATACTGTTAGGTAGTTTACCTCCATCCCACTATCGCATCATCGCATCTTCTGCTGTGTGTGTGTGTGTGTGTGTGTGTGTGTGTGTGAGAGAGTGTGAGGAAACAAGTTAAACATGCAACCCCCATGTGAGACATGAAGTGTGTCAGTGTGTGTAAGATGATGTGCATAAGAGTGTTGGTGTTTGACTAAAAGCTGTAATGAAAGCTAATGGAGTGTGTGTGTGTGTGTGTGTGTGTGTGTGTGTGTGACGAGCGGCAGGTAGCTACCACTCTGTACCCTGGCTCAGGGCCTGGCTGCCCTCCCCTTAACCCCAGGAGCCCTGCATCCATCAGCAGCCCTGCAGGGGGCAAACACCCTTCCCCCTCTGCTCCTACTCTCTCCCTCTCTTCTCTGTTCCTCCACCCACGACCAGAGCTCCACCAGCATGGGGTTATGAAAAACATATTTTACACTGAAAATAAAAAATAAATTCATATTTGACAATATTTTTGCTAAAAACATTGAGTATTTTAATGTTTCATCCAGAATTATATTCTCGATAGGCAGCAAACGTCTCTGAAAAGCATTTGGACCATCACGGGATACTGAAACTTAAAGTGCAGCTTAATACCGTTAAGCTACCCATGTTTTGCCAGTTAAGACTACTACTTATGCTTTCCTAACATTTTTCAGTTTTAGATTGTTGCAGCCAGTGGTTTCCATTCATTTTAGAATGAAAACAGTAAAAACAGATACGATCGTTGCAGTCATGGATAGCCTATCTCAAGCCAGTTTCAAGTTGCTGCAAGGTCATTTTTTATAGCAAAGTCACATGGTGGCTGTGTGGTAATGCCGTGCAAAGTGGAGACTGATTTGAAAAGCCCGCACTGCACTACATAGTAACAGCATAACTGATAGCAATAAAAGCAGACATAATGTCGACTGTGATGGAAGTTTCATCTCACACTGTGGTGAAATGAAATGAAACTGCCGGCTGCAGGTGGAGAAGCACATGCAAAGATCCAAACATTACAGCGTACTTTGAGATTTCTGCCTTCACCACAGTACAACTGAGGTGAATGGAATTTAGTTTGTGGTGCGCACAGTATTGAAAAATCACAAAATTCAACAGCAGCATCTCATGCTGTCTCTCTTGCTCTGGATCCACAGGACACTGAAAACTGTTTTCAGTGGAAAGTAGTTCCAATGAAATGCATTCACAGTTAAGTTTCCCACTGTTCTCCTTCCGTTAAATATCCTCCTCCTTTTCCCCTCTAACTTCTCTTTCTACCTTGGTTACACCTCTCTCTCCCTCCATCATTCTGTTCTGCATTTCATGGCTTGTGCAGCCATCTGCCACCCCCCCCCCCCTCCTTCTGCTCTTCCTTCTCCCTCCACAATCTCTCTCTCTCTCTTCCCTTCATCTATTTAAGCTGAGGTGGACTTTAATTTCAAGGTCTCAGTACGCTTCAAATGAAGTAGTTCGTAGCACTTCTTTACTAAAGTCAGTGTTTCTACCTTTTCTGAATGGCCACACTGGTAGGCGTGCTGAAAAGTCTGCCGTCACATCTCCTCCTGCTGCCTCACACTGCTGCTCAGATGTGTCTCTTTGTGCGTCTGTGTAGTCTCAGTGCGTATAAAGGCGGAGAACAGCACACATCCTTTTGGACCGTCTCTCCTAGGAGGCATTCATGCCTTGTAAAGGTCAAAAGAACATGACAGTGGCACAAACTCTGTTTAAAGAACAGACTGGGAGATACTATATTAATGATTTGTGTACTTTTCTGCAGGTGACTATGTCTCATTAGTAATACACAGTTACTGTCAGCTCACTGCAGGGTGGGTTGTGTTCTGTTGTTCTGCTTTGCCAGAAAAACAACTACAACCATCCAAATAATAGACAGAGCCAAGCCAGAAGTCTCAAGTTAGTCTGTGGTCCTCCACTCATTTTCTCAGGCCCCGGTCATTAGGTGTGTGAGCCTTCAACTGTTAATCCATCTGGATGGAGAGACAGAGAGAGCGAGCCTGGCATCTATGAACTTACAGACATTTCCAGTCTCAAATCCAGGGCATCTTTGATTGCCCTGCTGGCTTTGACCAAAAGGAACACATGCTAGTAATACCCATTCCATATGACCACTTAAACCCAGCACAGAGGCTTCAGCAGCAACCCCTGTTTGCCTCTGCTCTGGCGCCTGGACCTGCTCAACACCGAGCCATCGTCCTAAGTGTTCAGCTGTCTGGGCTTGTTCTGTAAAGTGCTGACCTGTAGTAAGTAGTGGTGGTATTAAGGATGCAGGATGTCATTTGTTTAATCAGATGTGACTGGTTTGTATGCAACTAGACATTTTATAAGGAAGCTTTGTCTAGTGACTTTATGCTACTGGCTAATGTTACTATTCAACCTACATGCAAATCTTCCAGGAGATTAGTAGATCTAATGATCATGAGCCTTTCTATCGAAATGTTGCCGTTATAAATGTGTGACTGAGCCTTTAATCGGCAGAGGAGGGAGAAGCTATCGCCACGGCAGAGAAAATATAAAATGTGTAGATGAAAATACCGTACAAAAAAGGGGAAACAAGACATTTTGTAAATATTTTATACTGATTTTAAAAATGAGCATGTGAGATGAACGGTTAGAAAGCTGCAGAGTGCAATAGTTCGGTCCGTTTCTCATCAAAGTGGTGGGGATGCTGCTCCCAGGACAGCGCCAGTGTTTGGACCATTTCTCAGTCCTTGATCAGTCTGACAGGATGATGATAGAAAAGAAAACGAATTCAAGATAATAATAATAATTAAGATAAAACTGACTTATTCCACTGATTCGGTAACTCCTATGCTACAGTAATAATGACATTGGCTAAAAAATGTGACGCTCTTCCAGTCTGTGGGTGTCATCTAGTTCCTGTCAGGAGGGTTGAGGACCACCAGTGACTCTCTGACACATCCACTCATCTAATTACACACACAGACCTACACACTGGCCTCAAATGGAAGCTGTCCACACACGCAGTTCTAACAGGGCCAGGGCTGGACCGTGACTGCCCCAGTGGCACAGCGGCCAGTCTCTACAGAGAGCCTCACATGTGTGAGCTCACAGTGAAGCACATGACCTCAGCGTCTGTAGTCCGGGTTTCTGAACACTCAAACACACTCTCTGTCAGTCTGCTCCCTTGTTATTGCTACAGCTACCTCTCCACACTCACTTTGTGCTCACTGTCAGGGTTCAGCAGGGTTTAGAGATGAGCAGTTCAACGTTAGATAAAATCAATGTAATAACGTTCCATTAGCAAATATTTAAAGGAAGATTTATTTGGTTGACAGCCTACATTTGTCCTCATTCCTATTAATGTTAGCTTACCTTTTTTTGTAACCTTCAGCTCTTTTCTTTGGCTTTGACTGATGAAATGTGACTACTGTGGTAATGCTGTTGGGTGTGCGTAATGGTGTTTAAGGCGAGCACACCGCTGCTTTACCTGTGCGTAATGCTGCTGTAGTGCCGTACAGTGTGCACCTTGTTAACAAGTAACAAACAGATTTTTGTAATGTTTTTATCTCCATGTAAAGGACTTATATGCAACACAAATGAAATGCATTTCTATGAAATTGTGCTGCACAGTTGAACATTGAACGGCTATGTGTGCTGTACTGTGGCCTCGCACCCGCACGCTACTGCTGCCTCTGGATCTGCTTCAGGCTTTGCCATGTTCTCTGCCTTTACTTCAGTCCGCTGGATGTCACTGGGCTGCTTTTTACATCCTCCACACACACACACACACACACACACACACACACACACACACACGCACAGAGGTGAGGCAGTAAAAATACCTGGCAACCTGCCGCTGCTGAGAATTAGTTGAGCTGAGTGAATGTCTGAGAGCGCCACAGCGACCAGACTGTGGGCACATGCACACTCACACACACACACACACACACACACACACACACACACACACACACACACACACACACTGTGGGCACATGCACACTCACACGTGCATACATGAATACATATACGAGTACACGCGTGGGAACAAATGAACATAAAAGACACTCAAAAACATAAACACACACAGTCACACAGACTCGAATGCACAAAAACACATGTGTAAACTGTTATATAATATACTACTATACTTCTACATGTACACATGCACAGAGAAACACATATACACAGTTTGCACACACTTTTACACAATAACACTCAAATAAGAAATAATCCACCATTGCATTTGCACACAGATATTCAATATTCAATTAAAATACACACACACACTCAAATGTAGAACTACAAAACATATACACACACACAGAGTACTAAGCACACCCACCCACACACACATGCAGGCACGGGCAAGGTGGCGAGGTAGACAAGTCTAAACCAGCGTGGGAAACTGTTCCCACAGTTGGCGAGTAGAGCAGCGTGGGTTTAAGGCGGAAGGTGCTCGGTTTACACTGATGGACTCATGGTGTGAGGGCTGTGTGTGTGTGTGTGTGTGTGTGTGTGTGTGACGTGGGTTCTATCCAATTGATTTGAATCCCAAATGGTCCTAAATTTCCCCGTCGTTGCTCTACGCATGTGTGTGTAGTGTATGGAAGAGAGAGATGTTTCTGATCAACACACACCTCTGAGTCGTCAGTGAGTCTCTGTGTGAGCAGGACACTGATGACTGCATCACCTCACTGCCTGGCCTCTGTGTCTGAAATCAGATTGCAGCATGTCCAGGAGAGAGTACACCTCATATGGCATCTGAAGTCATCCAGCATCACAACACCTTTGTGTGTATGCCATCACTGACAGATGTATTATGGACCACAGTGTACACTCACACAAACCAACGTCTTCATTTGAGCTCTAACCAGCACTAATAACATAAAAGATCAGAGGCGAGGAGCCTCCGACACAGAGCATCTTCTCAGTGAGGAAGAGGATCGCGAGAGGGAGGTCCAATGGTTACAGGTGACACTCAGGAGTCCTCTGCCTACAATGTGACATGGGATGCTCAATCTTGCCAAGCTCCATTTGTTGCGATTTCCTGTGCATATTCGTGCAAACGCCCTGGCTTGCAACATTAAATAAGGTGAGGTCAAAGCTACTTAACTCTGAGCAGTGAAAAGGGCTGGGGTGGGGGTCGGATTCCCAGTGTTCTCTGAAAACTTCAAGACAACTACATATAGCCATGGTGCCGAGAAAAGTGAGAGACATTTTCCTAATCAAGACACTAAACCAGTGGATGTTTTATACAAACATGGCAGCCCAGCCGTTCTAAAGACAGCGGCTGGCCCAGTGCATGTGGAGAAGCGCTCACTACAGCAGGAGTTTTGTCCCTTCTGCCAAACTGCCTCACTGACACTATTGTGAGCTGGGATACTGGAAGGGACTTTATGTGTTGTCTATATCGGTAAGTTGCTGTGTTGTACTGGCTGTGAAAACAAATCTCCCTCTGGGACAATTAATCGAAATCTAATCTATGCTGAAAAGCTCCTCCTACGTTTAGTTGGACTGCATTTGACAGACATCCTTGAGAAAGTTGATAGTGCTATATTTGAAAGCTGTGCTCAAATAATAACTTAATAAAACTAAACTAAACTAAATAACTGGTACATGACTAACCTCCTGAGTCCCAGTGAAAAAAGAGTTAAGAACAAGCAAAAACACAAATGCTTCACAGTACATGGAGTTTAAGTGCTAAGCTCTGGACCAGTACCCATCACATGGAAACTACAGTACTGTAAAGCATAGGAAGAAATTTTGGCTATGGTTGTAAAAACCAACATAACATGTTGGAATGTGATAGGACACAAACTTGTGTTTCCCGCTTGAAAGTCAGATGTGCTACTTACCCAATCCTCCTCCCAGACTGCCTCAGCCTATATATATATATATAGGCTGAGGCAGTCCTGTATAAATGTATACTTTATATATAAAGGACACACTACTTCCTGCTTTGGACGGGAACGTTGGCATTGGGCGTAACTTGTGAGGTGCAGAGTCGGCCAATATGAATGTAAGACCTGTGTATTTCATACAAAGGGAGATTTACTTGCTCTCTATGTCCACAACAGAGGTCATTGACCAAACCGCAACACGCAGCGACTGCTTGGCAGAGTGTCATGCCATTTAACGCCTGTGGCACACACTGAACACCACAGAGAAAGGACAAGCAGTCACGGCAGCGTATGTGCCCATCTGGGGAGGGAATGTGAAACAATTGCTGCTTTTCTGTAGAAGTGACACGTGTTGATGCTGGGAAATATCCTGGTTTATCCCGATGAGCAGACAGATGCATGTCAATTCCGCTGCTGTACGGACTAACAAAGAAACCACTGGTTGCAGGTGTTTTGGCATGTATCAGAAAGGTGTTTCACTCACTAAGTAAAATTTAGTGTATATCATTGAAAACATTTATTTACCTCCAGTTACATCATAACTACATATTTTTAATCACTTACTTACTTGACAGCACAATCTCTATTTCTGCACCAACATTAGTTTTGCTCTGAGTTTCACCCACGCAGATCCTTTTAGTTTTGTATGTCCAGGTTTGAGATTTCTGCCTCTACCGGTACAGTGGAATGGAATTTATCAGTCCGTATCAGTGCTAACAAGCTATCGGCCCGTTTAGCACTGATACTGACTTCTCATTATTAGCTACTTATTTGACATATATAGAAGTGTATATGGCAGCATGCCATGACAATGACATGAGTGAGCACGCAGGACAACATCAGGCGACTGCAGTCTTCACATTCCTGAGAGGACGACCACCAAATGGGCCTGATGCTGAGTGGAGCAGCATGTGTGACATCTCTGACAGAGGCACCACACACACACACAAGCTGGTTAAAGGGAAAAGAAAGAACTGTTTTGTTTTCTCAAATGTTTGCATTTTCCTTGTACTACAATACTACATACTTTGGGTCTCCAAAAATCCTTACAATTAAACAAGCTGAGAAAAAAATCCCTCACTCTAGTCAATAACCAGTAACTAGCCATTTTAAGGGGTCACAAGCCATAAATGTTTGGAAATACTTATCCAGATTTTTCACGATCAAATGATAATGACTTGAAATGTGTTTGTTTTGGGGAATGAAAGCAGCTCTAATGAAATATTTTTAATTTAGGCAGAAAACAGTGACTATAGCTGCTTCTGTCCAGTTCCAGCTTTGTTCCAGTAAATCTGTAGGAGCAAAAGAAACTGGCCAAATGTAAAGTGTTCCATAGCGCTGCTGTTTTGTAGCACATACCCTTGTAACCCAAACGGGAAGTGAACTGATCTGAAAAACTTTCAGTATCAGTGTTAATGCAGAAAGGTGCTGAGACAGAAAGTGAGAGCAGAATCCCGAGGCAGGTTAGGGTTAAGTGGAATGAGTGAGAGACTGAGAGGGAGGGAGGGATCAGGCAGCGAGCAAGAGGGGAAATAAATTGAAAAAGCAGAGTAATACGGGGCTAGCAGGAATTTCTTCGAAGAGGAAAAGAAAAAAAACGGGCTGGTGGAAAAGGGAGACGCGGCATCGTGTTCAGAGCTGCGGTGTTTCTTTCGGTCCCACTCTTCAAAGGGACGCTGGCCCTGATGGCTTTACCATACGCTGCTCTGGGGGTTAGAGCCGGAGCATGGGACTGCACCGTACCTGCAGGACTGGAGCTGCAGGGAGCGGGGCTCGTGGAGGCAGCTTCAGCATGGCACTCCAGGTGAACCTGCACATGTACAGCACGGACTGTGAGGACTTGAAATTCACAGCTCAGACTGGTTAACTGTCCCTGGAGGCATTGGAGGCAACGGAGCCCCCCTCAGCACAGTTTACACTCTGTTTTCAGTGGTAAAATAACATTTCTTTTGAATGTATTGGTTGTTATCTGTCATATAACATTTCATTTTCTTGACATGGCATGACAGGACATAGACCTATATGCACATGCAGCATGCATTGAATTCTTCGCACTTGTGTGAGGAAATATAAACTATAATTATATTACAGCTATTATGCGTATTTTCTATTTTTCACATGAAGATAAAACTATTTTTGTACATATTTGTGAAAACAGCCTCAAGTCTCTGAGTGGGTGTTTCCCACGGCAACAGTTGAGTGACAACTGAACGCAGGACCAACATGCTGTTAAGTTTGCATTCAGCTCAGAAAGCAGAAGCTAGCTAGCCTAGCTTGCTAACGTTAGCACTGATTCCCACCAGACGGTACTTTTCCTTAATGTTATATCAAGACCTGCTGAGTACGGTGGCCCACAAGGGCAAAGGCACTGCAACTTCAGAAAACACAAGCAAATTAAGAAAACATCTTTATTAATTTGACAGCACATGTGCGGCATTTAGAAAGCACGCTGCAAATACACACCACACAACCAAATACACATGCGCTGCAAATGCACACAACGACAACGGAAGTGTTTCCAGAGGACAGTAAAAAGGTTTGTGACTCATGAAGTCGGGTCCGTGTCATCCGTTCATTGTTTTTCTGTCTTGTACTTTCTCCACTTTGCGCATGCGCAATCTGATCTGCAGCATGCTCGCCTCGCGGGAGCTCGCAGATTCAAAGAAAACGTTTGTAAAGCATTTTTGAAACTGAAAATTACAGTAAATTTGAAGGAATTTCAAAATATTTTGGAAAACTACTGTTAATCAGAGATAATATCAGGTTCAACAGTGATGACAGACGGACTGTCTAATGTATTTCTGGTCTAATAATGCCTGTATGATTATCATGCAGGCTACATGTCTCCTCACAAATCATTAAAATTACTGATAGAATTCCACTTTTTGGCTCTGTAAGGTCTTACGAGGCGCATGCAGCGGCACTTTCAGCGCATGCGCAGAGTAGAGCAGGGGCAGAAGTCTGAAACCCTGTGGCCTCAAGTGACACTTAAAGGATAATGGAACATTGAATTGCCTTTCATCTCTTCTGTCAGTTGCTATAAAGATATCATCATTAGGCAATCTGACAGACAGTGGCTGGGATGGGACCACAAGCAGGAAAAAACAAAAACGTATCCTGATGAGGTACGCTGTTTTAATTTCTGGTTTTGTAATGTTTATCTGTTAAAGGCTAAAATGTAGTTTTACTGTAGCACAAGTAGAGAAGAGTCATAAAGTCAGTGAACTGATTCAGTGCTGGATTCAGTTTCTATCTAAAGTTAGCTAACATTAGCCATAAACTACTGATACTCATAACAAACCAAGTACAGCTGTAGCAGCAAAACCAGTGCATTGAATTGAACAAGGACGTGTTTTTTTGCTTATGAATTCAACTTTTCATTTCTAAGAGGTAGAATGTGTTATTTATTATTTCAAAACTTACGTAGTTTTACTTAAATGTTTTAATTGTAATTGAACATTATAATTATGTGTCAGTATCCTACACAACCTTGACCTTTGACCCCTGCATAGGGGTGTGACCCACAGGAAACTGAGGTGTAACTTTGGTCTTAAATCCATCAGAAGGACCCCTTTATACTACAGGCATATTTTAAATCATTTTCATCTCACCTTTAATGCCCTATTCGGTCACCAGTCCGTATTTAGGCAGCACTAGAGCCACAGTGGAATGCTGTGTGGTGGGACTGGGATGCCTGATGGGTGTGGGAGGTTCGCGGGGCAGTACGGCTACAGTTTAGTGGGGAAAGACAAGGCTGTCAATCGGATGCATTATCTCCACTCAGCCCTGTTGGCGGGCCTATCACCTCTGGGTGGCGACAGAGAAGGTCGCTCATATCTGAGAAAGGCTGATAACCCCGAGGACCCACAGAGCAGAGACCCTTACTGTCCAGCTAGACAGACTGACAGCACATTCACTCCTCCATACACACCTTCTCATCTTTCTCTTCTTTTCAATGTAGGAATGCTCAAACTAAATGGAAGTCTATGCCAAACTATATGGTTTTAAAAGGTTCATACAGATATTTCAGATTTTGGACGTGCAACCTCTTTCATGCTGAAACTCCAAGCACTCTGTGCTTTACACACAATTATGTTAAGGTGGTGTAATCAATGCCAGACACAAGGTCGATATTGGACAATTCTGCAAATCTGTGGATTATGTTCAATGACATTTTTTTTTTTTTACATCCAGTGGTATTACTTTTAAAAGAATTTCTTTCCACAATTTCTGTACATGGCAACTAGAGTATGATTTCAGTTTGGGATAGATCTAGATTATGGTTACAGTTAGAAACACTTGGTTTAGAAGTCGGACATGCTACACACCCATCCACCACCTTGACTTCCACACCTAACACAGTCTCCCTGAAAAAATAAATAATGTCAGTCTGAATACAGCCTTACTGTGGTCATACCTGTCATTTCACAGATGGATATGCTTCTTTGCTGTCTCATCCAGAGCCTATTGAGACAATGTAACCTAAGGTGTGGTCAAATTACAACACATTCCATAGACCTTTGGAGCATCTCTACAGTCCTGTCCTTATAGTGAGATTACCAGTTTTGAGCATTGGCATAAAACTGCTGTGAACGACGGCATCACGAGTAGATTACTAGCCAACAATATGCAATGTGTAAACTAGACAGCTTTGGAGTTGGTGGAAGGCATATTTTTCACTTTTGAAAGAGTTAGACTTGCAGTTTGCCCTTGCCTCCAGTTTTTAGCAATGCTAGTTGCATGGCTCTAGGGATGGCACTGTTGTTGGGTCTGTCTGTCTGTCGGTCCACCACTTTGGTCCAGACTGAGCTATCTCGATAACAATTCTTGTACAGACATTCATGGTGCCAAGAGAGCAAATCGTAATGACGTTGGTGATGCCCTGAGTTTTCCTCTAGCACCACCAGCAGGTCAAAGTTTTAACTTATCCTGTGAAATATCTCAACATCTACTTGATGGATTAACACAACATTTGGTACAGACATTTAGGGTTCCCAGAAGATGTATCCTAATCAATCTGACTTTTCCTCTAGGTCTATGATGAGGGCCACAATGAGAACCTTGTATCAGTAATGAGTGGATGATGATGATGACGATGATGATTTATTCATGTATCTATTTTCCAGGCATTTCATTTCTTTTTTGGAATGATTATTCTGAAATGGCATGATACTTAAATAAAATTTTATTTATTCATTCCTACCTGATGTTAGCTTTGTCATTGTGAGCATGTTAGCATGGTGACGTTAGCATTTAGCTCAGAGCACCACTGTGCTAAAGTTGGTAAGCGTATTGTGTCATTTCCCGTCACCGGTGTTTGTGTTTTACTAGTAGCGTATTTCTGCTGCTCTAGCTCATCACAGTTAATTTTGTTCGATTCTTCATTATAGTAATCAACTATCTGCTATAAACGTGCACTAGTTCTGCTCAAGCACTTATAGCTCTCTCCTTTTAATGACTTTCTCGCTAATCCCACAGTTTACACGCTATTCATTTTTGCCAGCTACCGTTCTTTAGCTTAGCAGCTAGTGATGGCTTCTCTCTCTCCCTCTCACTCTCCTGCTCTCTCCTGCTCAGTGTGTCAAATGTTTAGCTATTCCTCTGCCTCCTTTAGTGATAATGGTACATGTAATAAATGTAGTTTTTTTGTAGCATTGGAGGCGAGGCTTAGTGAATTGGAAACGCGGTTCCGCACCATGGGACCTCAATCATTAGCTGCTGTAGTTAGCCAGCCCCCAGTAGCCGGTGTGGACCGACCAGAGGTAGCTCCTGTTAGCCGTCTCCCGGCAGCTCCCAAGCAGCCAGGAAACCAAGGAGGCTGGGTGACTGTCCAAAGGAAGCATAGCCCTAAGCAGAAGCCCACGGTTCACCACCAACCTGTTCACATTTCTAACAAGTTCTCCCCACTCAGCGACACACCCGCTGAGAAACCAACTCTGATTATTGGCAGCTCCATTTTGAGAAACATGAAGTTAGCGACACCAGCGACCAGAGTCAAATGTATTCCTGGGGCCAGAGCCCGTTGAATCCTATTTAAAATTGCTGGCTAAGGATATACAGTAAGATTGTTATTCACATCGGCGGTAACGACTCCCGATTACGCCAATTGGAGGTCACTAAAGTTAATGTTGAGTCGGTGTGTACATATGCAAAGACAATGTCGGACTCCGTAGTTTTCTCTGGGCCCCTCTCAAACCTGACCAGTAATGATATGTTTAGCCGCATGTCTTCATTCCGCCGCTGGCTGTCGAGGTGGTGTCCAGCAAACGATGTGGGCTTTGTAGATAATTGGCTGACTTTTTGGGGAAGACCTGGTCTGATTAGGAGAGATGGCATTGATTCCACTTTGGAGGGAGCAGCTCTCATATCTAGAAATCTGACTGATTTTATTAGTAGACCTAAACCATGACAACCCAGAGTTGAGACCAGGAGGCAGAGTTGCAGTCCTACACGCTTCTCTGCGCTTCCAGAGCAGATACTCACCCAAAACTCCTTAGTGACGGTGTCTGCCCCCCGACCACTTAAATTAATAAAACCTAAAGTTAATAGAAGAGGAGTTATACATAAAAACCTAAACAAAAACGCTGAAATAGCACAACAAAATAGGAGAATTAAATGTGGACTCTTAAACATCAGATCTCTGTCATCTAAAGCTGTACTGGTGAACAATTTAATATCAGAGTATCATATTAACTTATTTTGTCTTACTGAAACCTGGCTGGGTCATGAAGAATATGTTAGCCTAAATGAATCCATTATGTCTCAATATAACAGAGGTCTCCTATGCAAATCGCAGCCCCTCCCAAACTGACCATCTTGTTGATAGTGCTGCAGGCTCACTGAGAATGACACTCGATTCTATCGCTCCTCTAAAAAAGAAGATAATAAAACAAAGAAGGTTAGCTCCATGGTATAACCCCTAAACCCGCAAATGAAAGCAAACATCACAAAAACTTGTAAGGAAATGGCGTTCCAACAACCTGGAAGAATCTCGTTTAGTCTGGCAAGATAGTCTAAAAAATTATAGGAAGGTCCTTCATAATGTCAGAGCAGCCTACTACTCATCATTAATAGAAGAAAATAATAACAACCCCAGGTTTCTTTTCAGCACTGTAGCCAGGCTGACAGAGAATCACAGCTCTACTGAGCCATGTATTCCTATAGCTCTCAGTAGTAACGACTTCATGAGCTTCTTTAATGATAAAATTTTAACTATTAGAGAAAAAATTCAACAAGCCCTGCCCTCAACCGGTACCGATTTATCTTCAAACACAGGAACCTTGGAAACAGCTGTAGAGCCTGATGTGTGTTTTGGCTGCTTTGCTCCTGTCGATCTTCTTCAGCTGACTTTGACGATTAATTCATCTAAGCCATCAACCTGTCTCTTAGCCCCATTCCAACTAGGCTGCTTAAAGACATTTTACCCTTAGTTAGCACTTCTTTACTGAATATGATCAATCTGTCTTTATTAACAAGCTATGTACCACAATCCTTTAAAGTAGCTGTAATTAAACCACTTCTTAAAAAGCCCACTCTTGATCCAGTGGTTTTAGCCAACTATAGATCTATATCTAACCTTCCCTTTCTCTCTAAGAGCCTTGAGAAAGCAGTCATCAATCAGTTGTGTGACTTTCTAAATAGCAATAGTTTATTTGAGGATTTTCAGTCAGGATTTAGAGTGCATCATAGCACAGAGACAGCACTGGTGAAAATTACAAATGACCTTTTAATTGCATCAGACAATGGACTTGTCTCTGTACTTGTCTTGTTAGATCTTAGTGCTGCGTTCGACACCATTGACCATCACATCCTATTACAGAGATTGGAACATATAATTGGCATTACAGGAACTGCACTAAGCTGGTTTGAATCTTATCTATCAGATAGATCTCAGTTTGTACATGTTAAAGGTGAGTCCTTCATGCACGCCAAAGTTAGTCACGGAGTTCCACAAGGTTCTTTGCTTGGACCGATTCTATTTACCTTATATATGCTTCCTTTAGGAAACACTCCATGAACTTTCATTGCTATGCAGATGATACCCAATTATATCTATTGATAAAGGCAGATGAAACTAACCAGTTAGCTAAACTTCAACCATGCCTTAAGGACATAAAGACCTGGATGACCAGCAACTTTCTGATGTTAAACTCTGACAAAACTGAAGTTATCGTACTTGGTCCCAAACACCTCCGAGACACATTATCTAATTATATAGTTACTCTAGATGGCATTGTCCTGGCCTCAAGCAGGACTGTAAGGAACCTCGGAGTTATCTTTGATCAGGATTTATCCTTTAACTCCCACATGAAACAAACTTCAAGGACTGCCTTTTTTCACCTACGTAACATTGCAAAAATCAGGCACATCCTGTCTCAAAATGATGCCGAAAATTTAGTGCATGCATTTCTTACTTCTAGGTTGGACTATTGCAATTCCTTATTATCCGGCTGCCCGAATAAGTCCCTTAACACTCTCCAGTTGATCCAGAATGCTGTGGCACGTGTACTGACAAGAACTCCAATATTAGCTTCTCTGCACTGGCTCCCTGTAAAATCCAGAATACAATTTAAAATCCTTCTCCTCACCTACAAAGCTCTTAATGGTCAGGCACCATCATATCTTAAAGAGCTCATAATACCATATTACCTGACTAGAACACTGCACTCCCAGGATGCAGGGTTACTTGTGGTTCCTAGAGTCTCCAAAAGTAGAATGGGAGCCAGAGCCTTCAGTTATCAAGCTCCTCTCCTGTGGAATCAGATCCCAATTTGGGTTCGGGAGGCAGACACCATCTCCACATTTAAGAGTAGGCTTAAGACTTTCCTCTTTGATAAAGCTTATAGTTAGGGCTGGCTTGGGTGAACCCTGAACCATCCCTAAGTTATGCTGCTATAGGCCAAGACTGCTGGGAGACTTCCAATGATGCACCTCTTTCCTCTCTCCTTCTCTCCCTCTCCATCTGTTGGCATTTTTATCTCATTACTGCATGTTACTAACTCGACATCTTCTCTCTCCCGTAGTTCTGTACTTTCTTGTTTCTCTCCTCTCTCCTTCTGTCGCTTTCAGCAGGTATTTCTGCCTCCGGAGCTGCAGAGTCTGGATCTGTGGTTGTGGGCCGCCTGCTGCCCCCGTGTTCCTGCTCGACAACTGCTACTACAGTTGTTGTTATTGGCTCTGTTACTAATACTGACATTATTTTTCCTATAGCTGACATTCCTATTATTACTAATTTATTAATATTAACACTACAATTACTATTCTACTATTTAAAAAAAATATTCTAGGTGTATTTGCATTGTGCCTCCTCTCCACCCCCTCCCCACCCCTCTAACCCCTCTCTCCTCTCTCTCTCTCTGTCTCTCTCTCTCTGTGTCTCTCTCTCTCTGTCTCTCTCTCTCTCTCTGTCAAAACCTAACACGGCAGCGGCGGATGGCCACCATTGAGTCTGGTTCTGTCCAAGGTTTCTGCCTCTTAAAGGAAGTTTTTCCTTGCCACTGTCGCCAAATGCTTGCTCATGGTGGGATTTGTGTGGTCTCTGTAAATAATATTATAAAGAGTTCGGTCTAGACCTGCTCTATAGGAAAAGTGCAATGAGATATCTTCTGTTATGAATTGGCGCTATATAAATAAAATTGAATTGAATTATAATTAAACAGTGGGCCAACAAGGAGATTTGGAATGTAAGTTAAAATGATGATAGTTGAACAAGTGGGACTGAGTCTGTCTTCACCCAGCCTATTAGTTCTAATTTGGAAAGTGAGCTCTCTTCACCTTCCCAGAACATGTTGTAGGAACCACTGCATGTGTTTGTGCTTATCAGCAGACTGAAATAGCTACCAGAGTTAACATGAAGCTCATTTTGACACCTGGCCTGTCTGACCTCAGAGCTAGTGGACTGAGAGACTGGTGTGCTGAATGTTTTGGGAAAATTGATTCTTTTATTGAACATATTAGCCAGCCCGTGATATGACTGAGCAAACCCCCGATCTAAAATCATCTGGATAACATGGCAAACATTTCATTTGTTGCACATTTTAATCACAAATTAAGCAATGTTCAACAGAGTTCCCCTCACCATGATTGGTCCCCTTGCTTGTATACAATACAGCTTGTATTGTAGGTTTATCCATATATTCAAAGGACAATTTGGGCGCCAGACCGGAGACTTATCAGAATCCTAAAAGATGGTGGTTAGCTACATCCCAGCAGGTCAAAGAGATAGATAGTCATAGAGATCCTTTATCCACTCTTATTCCTCTTCCTGTTCTCCTCCATGCTGCTTTTGTTAGTTTCTTCCCCCAGCTCACAGGTGGGTCTGATTTATCTCCTCACCTTCCTTTACTTTCAAGGTTGAAAATGGCTATTCTGCACTTTTTCTTTCTGCTACAAGCTGACAGCTCTAATACAGTTACAAAACTATTTGTTTTAATGGATAGCTTTAGTGTCCCACGATGGTCTACATGCTATCTTTGTACTCTGATGATGACGAAAGAAGATGAAAGATGAAGAAAATTTGTGGAAAAAACACTTTTTAAAGATAATGAGTATTAACACAAAACAGCTGCAGCTTTAATACAAGAAATTGTATATTAACACTTAAAACTCCCATCTTCACAGTTATAAAAACATAAAGCCAGACTGGAGTCTCCAGTGTACACACATTCTTTGTGTGTAAGTGTAAAATAAGCATTACAGTATTGATGTCCATTGGTACATTTGTTCGTTGAAGCCGCAAATAAGCAATATCCCTCAATCTGTTATGTTCAGTATCAACAGATAAGATTTCTTAAATTGGTATCATCCCCTTTTAGAAAACTGTGAGACAGACTGAAGCAGAGGTAAATGGGTTGGTTAGGGGTTGGTAAGCTAAATGTTTTGGCTGTTCTCTCAGTCTGTATGTATGTGTGTGTGTGTGTGTGTGTGTGTGTGTTGGGGGAGGGAGCAGGCTGTACCAGTTGATACATCTGATGTGAGACGAGCTGGCTCTCTGACAGGAGCTGTCACTGGAATAGCAGGGGGGTCCTTATCAATCAACCCCCCCAGCCGCCAATCAAATCCCCTCACCGTGGCAACCAGGGCCCTGTTATCTACACAGCTGTCAGCGCTCTCTCTCTCTCTCTCCCTGAGTTTGGACCTGAAAGGGACGAAACAACCAACATGGAGAATGATGCAAATAATAAATATGATTCAGGGTAGGATCATACTAATGTAGGCAGAAAAGCTTCAGAAAGAAAATGTAGAACATGATGGAAAGCCTGACTGATGAGGGATGAATGAACAAAGCTGTGTATTAATGTGTACTAAATGAGAATTCCAGCAAAATTTCTCCAGTTTTGTACCTAAATAGCTAATCAATCAAACTTAATCAAATCATAAGTGATAGACACTAACTATACCAGAGCTGATGCCAACATTAGTATATTCAAATCCTGTGTATAAACACTACAAAATAAAAAAATTGCTTTACAACTGAGCAAACTCCATTCGCTGATGTCGACCATGAGATGTTATCGAAAAAATCTAGTAAGCGGACCTCGAGTTAAAATGTTCCTGTGAAGGTTGACGCTGTCACTGATACAGCATGATACAGCAGTGCGAGTAAAGGCAGACGTACAGCACGCTAAAAATGGAAGTGACCAAAATGACGTGGTTACCACACTGCACAAGCACATAGGCCAAAATAGTCAATACATCCAGCATCACCTGCTGTTGGTCAGCAGCATCACAGGACATGTTATAATTTTATGTGTGTCCTTTGGATTGTGTATTATGGTTTCTGTTCTTTTTGAAGTTGTTTGTGTTTCCTCTGATGAATCAGTTCAAGACTAGATGCACTAAAGTTATCAGGAGATTTCCACATAGTCACCCGCATGATTTGCAGGCTTCAACATTAATCAAACACAACTTAAAGCCAGAAAAATAAAAATTAATTTTTATATGAACGTGGAAGGTTCATGCTACACAAATTCTGTTTCACATGTTGTATTCAAAAAATGTGTCACCTGAAACTTGCCAGCATGAGCTGCAGTTTGAAGTGTGGCACTGGGTGCATTTCCATCCACCTGTTTCTATTGACATTTTCATTTTGTGCATAAAAGAACCTGTGTGAGTGGTAACAAAAAAGTAGAAATATCACAAAAATGTTTTTACGCTTGACTGAGGTGGAAACATTGGTGTATCAATAAAAGCAATATGCAACAAAGTGCAATGGAAAGAGACATGAAGCATGTGACTTTAACGAACTGAAGCTTCCGCTCCACTGAAGACAAAAAGCGGCAAACAAAAACATCCGATCTGTGTGCAGCAATGAGGAGACTGTAACCTTCCTCACATTATTACATGAAACAAACATGCATGCATAAATCAGCTTGCCAGTATGTAAAGTTATTGGGTTTTTATTGGCCTTGACAATAAAATGTTCAACTATCAACAGCTTCATATGACAAAACCTACAGTGAATTCCACCTAACAAGCTGATAACCCACCTTAAAGTCTCATCATTTACTGCATGCTGGGCCAGATGCTTTTCCACACTACCAAGAATAAATCTGGATGAATTGACAAAGAATTGATATTAAAGGATATTATGGTCCAAAATATCATCTGCAACATGAATCCACAAACATCAGGATCAAACCTTGACTGTATCTCTTTAACCAACAAATGAATGATGGAGAGAAAGACAAAAAGGTAGAGCAATATGGTCCCCTGTTTCTCTTTCCTCTTTTCTCTCATTCTTTTCTGTCATCAACACACACACACCCATACACACACTGATGTACACTGACACACTGCACTACAGTCACAGAGGGAGAAAGGCAACCTGTGGGCTTTGTTTAAAAGTAGCAGAATGAATATGTAAAGAAGAGCTCATAAATAGAGAGCTGAAAGACACCCAGCTGAGGCTGCTCTGGGCCGGCCTCCAGCCACACACACACACACACACACACACACACACTGGTCCTTTCAGGCAAAGACAAGCAGCACTCAATCAAAGGTCTGTAAGGGAAATAGTTGTTAACAGATCAATCACCTGTAGGATGAGACCAACAGAAGAACAATCCATCTATTGCTGTAGCTGTATGCTAATGAGAGGAGTCACTGCATCACTGCTAATGCACACTTCAGCTGCTGCTGCTCGGATATTTTTGTGAGAAAAGTGGGCAGGGCTTTTGGAATGATCATAACTGGAAAACAGTCACTAAGCTAATAAACATGTTTATTAAAAATCTGATCTTAATTGATTCTACCTTTCTTTACTATATCTGATTTATAGTATTACAATTCTTTAAAAGAGCACTCCAACATTTTAGGAAACACAATGGGCCTCATGCAAGAACCTCATGCAAATTGTACAGAGTTGTTCTTAAGTGGCACGTATGAGTGATTCAATTTGTGGCATTCAGCATTTTCTCATACTTACTTTTTTCTTAGGTATGAACAAAATTCACAAGTGGTCCAGACCTGTTGTACAAGTCATGCACAGATAGTCTACCTTCCTTCACAGGAGGAAAAACACAAATTTGACCTGAAATCATAATGCCTTAATGTAAATGAATATGGAGTTTAAGTATGATACCAAAATTAACAAAAAAATTAACTAAGACAAACTTACTGCAAAATTAATATTCTGTTCACCATATCATCATCATAATAGCTTTCCAATTTACGGTGTTATTCACTGCTGTACATTTCTGCCTGTCAGCCAGGGACCACCGCTCATTGACGTTTCGCTCCTTTAACCCCAGTACATCTCCTGGTTGCTGAGCAGTGGCAAGGACGTCTCCCTACCAGTCCCTGTAGCTGCCCTACTTGTTTGATGGACCCCAATTCCTGTCCTTCCTCCTCAGCCATAGCTAAAAGATGTCCTTCTCTGCTTCCTCAGCGAAGTCTTTAGTCGCGAAGTAGCTGGCGTGCTGATGTGCTGATGAAGCCCAAACAGCCTGCTTCCACTGGTTACATGAGGGTGGCCCAGCCTGCCTCCCTGCACTTAGCTGCCACCCTTTCAACCCCTTGCTCATGGGTGGCTTGCACTCCCTTCTTACAAGGGATTTTGAGCTTGATGAAAGCAGCAGACCACTATGTCTGGCTGGAGTGATGTGGTGGTGATCTCTGAAGGGAAATGCAGCTGTGTACTGAGGTCAACCCTCATGTTCCAATCCTTACCTGCCAAAAGGAGTCTTGATGAGCCTTGCAAACAGGTGTCTCTGCTGCTCTCTCCAGGCCTAATGACCTGGATGAGGTGATTATCAGCTGTGGGATGATTGTTGGGGGTAACGCAGAGATCGCAGCCCTCTTCATTGCCGAACCACTGATGGAGGTTTCAGTGGCAGAGCAGGGTGTCATAGGTTGCCTTGAGAAGAAAGTTGGTGTGGAACAGATGCATAGGCATTGTTGAGGTCTAGCCACACAACGTGTAGGTCACCTTTTTCTCGCGTGGCTCCCTGGATCTGCTCCCATATCATTGATGAGTGTTCCATGCATCCTTGAAAGCCTGGTACTCTGGTACTCCTAAATGTTTAGCAGCGCAATGCTCCTGAACTGGCTGATATCATGAGAGTTCAGTTCTTTGGGGATGAAGACCGCCACAGATCTTTGCCTCTTTTCCTGCGCTTGCGAATGTGCTCTGCCCTTTGCATGTAGGCCAACTTTTGTCTCACCTCTTCCCAAAGGGCTTTTAGGCTTGCACCAGCGATTCGGTCTCCTTCCCTTTTCTCTAGACTCTTTATACAGGATGTCCCCAAATAGGTTGATACTCTTATCCACTTGATCAAGTAAGGAGTGCTCAAGCACTGTGCTGAGATCCATGTCTAGCGTTTGCCAAACCTCTACCTTGTTTGCTTTGGGCCACTTGAAGTTATTTCTCCTTCCTGGTTCCCTCCTTTCCATTTGATGGTTAGGTCCACTTTCTTCATGCTCACATACGTGAGTGTCCTAAGTGTCCAACAGCAAACTTTGCTCACCACATGTTGCTCTCCCCTGGTGGATTCATATCCCCCTGAATGTGGTCACAATCCCCCATCCACACCTGCACTTCCGAAAGGTCCTTGTTTCGTTGTCTGTAGTCATTGCTGTTGTTTCCATGTAGTTCGTCCAGTCAGGCCCATCATTCATCCCACCTCTCTGAGGGCCTTTGGGTTGCATCCTCTTAACTGTCTGTAGTTAGTGGTGGTTGTCTCCTGGCTGGGAGACTGGTGGCTTGGGTAACTAGCTGCCAGCTGCCTTAGGGTCTTTATGGATGTCACTGTCCAGTATCATCCTGTGTTGCATCCAACAGAGTAACATCACCTACTATAGGCTATGATATCATCCCCTCTAATAGCCTTAGACACACATTTTTTAGCATCAAACTTCATGTTAAAGTTAAGATCAGAATCAGAAATACTTTATTGATCCCCGAGGGGAAACTCTTTTGCTACAGCAGCTCACTATCACGTCACTGCACACAGGAATATAAGTACTAAGCTGATTATGCTAATGATCAAATCTCACAAACTCGCATCCCCTCATGAACATGTGGCACTGATCAGGCTGAAACGAGCGATTTATGACATGTTTTGCGGTTTGGTGAATCTGACTTGGAACACTTGGGCATGTAAGCCTAACAGAAAAAAGTCAGGTTTAGGATAAGAATATGAAAATGTTTTTGCATGATGCCCACTGTGTGCTGTAAAACCCAGAGTCAGATGAAAAGGTTGATATCAGTGTCATCTACGTTTTAAAGGAAGAAACTGTTCCAATGAGAAGTGTTGACCCTGTGTTCTGTGGTTTAACCAGAGTAACGAGGACATGGGAAAGATACGCTACAGCTGAATTTTTAAAGAGTAACTTCACACAGTCTAATAATTTGGCTTGAACTGCCACCCAGTTGTGACAGCATGCTTTTCCACATCCTGTGCAGCAGTGATGTACTGTGGCACTATAGTACTAAGCTGCGTCATAGCTGGGTGTGGTCACAAGTACAACATACCACACCTGACCACCGACGTTTGCCTTTCAACCTGTACAGGCCAATGCAGCTATGTTTTTCTTCCTTCCAAAAACTAGGGTGGACTTACTCTATATTTAATTTTGCAATGCTGTGAGATGCACAAACTAAATTCAACTCACCTCCATTGTACTGGGGTGGTGATGGGAACCTTAGAGACAGATATCTCCAAACCTGGTCAAATACAACAATGTGCATGGACAGATTTCACTGGAGTGAAGTTAGAAAAGATGCTTTTTTGCAATTTGGGTGAACCAACCCTTTAACATGAGTGACAACATTATGATACTTCTAGATGCTGTGGAGGAAACTGTTTACAAATAATTTGACATACATTCTTAACTCAGTGTCCACTTACTAGATTCTTCGGGAGCTTTTAGTTATTATGCGCCTGTAGGATGGTGATAGAATCATCTTTTTTGGTGTTATATCAGAGCTCTTCTATGAGATTTTTGATTTTGGGTGGCTTGGCTTTACTCAAAATCCTTGTTACATCCCCTTGTAAAAGGTGTGCTTTAATCTGTAACTGTTATGATTTCATTCACCAGGACCATTTATTGGTGTAACTGTGAAGCTTAGACCATTATGTAATGCTTTAGTTTCAGCTTTGGTCAACACGTGTTAAGATTCATTCATGAGCCATCTGTCCTTATCAACAATAGTATCTAATGTGGTTTCTCTGTCCCATAACTGCCTCTGTTTCTTGCAAAAGAAAGAGTAGACCAAAGTTCCATACTTAGGTCACGTGATGACAACTGAGCAAACTCCATCTGCTGAGGAAAGCCATGAGATGTGGCTGAAAGTGCCATAAGAAATCTAATGAGTGGACCTTGAATTAGGAATATATGCAACATATACAAAAATTATAATATAATTTGAACTCCTGTGCAAGGCGGAACCCACCACAAGTCATAATTTTTTCAACTTCAACAAACAACAAGGGGTGCCCTGGTAGCCCCATGTACCGAGGCTGAGTCCTGTAAGCGGTTCGAAGCCAGCCCGCAGCCCTTTGCTGCATGTCATCCCCTCTCTCTCTCCCCCTTTCCTGTCTGTCTTCAGCTGCACTATAAATAAAGGCAAAAAATAATATAAAAATACTTTAAACAACAACGTTCTGTTCCTGTGTGACTTCCGTAATTCTACTGAGCATCCTTTGTGCAGTGTGTCACCACAGTGGAATTGTGAATGGGTGCGAGAGTGTCTGTGAGTGTTAATGCCAGACAGTCAAAGAGAGAGAGAGAATGAAATAGCAGAGAGTGTGTGTGGATGAGAGTGAGAGGGAGGAGAGACACAGAGCATAGCATACATAGCTGAAATATCTGTTGACTTGTTTGTGTAGAGTCAGAAACGCTGCATAGATGTATGTATGTGTGTGTGGTCATGTGTTTGTGTTGAGGTACAGCCACTCTGTGCTGTTTGTCTCCAGTCTATGGAGCCCTGCCAGCCTCTGTGGATTTTCCTTCTTCTCTCTCTGGATTGATTCTGTTCCTCCATCCCTCCATCAACATTGGTTCTATGTATTTGAATTGCAACCATTGTGCATCAGAAATAATTGAGGAAAATTAAACATTGTCTTTTCATATTTTTCCTTGATGTATCTATCTGAATTTTCATATTGAACAATAAAAATATCAACACTGACTACGAGTATGGGACTGTACATGAACACAGGATACTGTTGAAGGCACGTAATATGCCTACACCCATGACCTCCACACCCTGACATTACACTGCTCTGTATGAACATCATATCTGACTATATTGACAGTGAACAGTGCAATTGACGATATATCACTAAAATAGAATAGTTGCATGTGGATAAAGCTCATAGGAGACTGGACTGGCTGCTGAAGAGTTTCTCAGCTGTAGTTAGCATTGGCTGTCACTGGTTTCACAAAGAAAAAAAATGTGTACTCCGGTGATTTACAACTGCACTTCCATAAAGTCGGGGCTTCACAAGAGACAGATTTGAAAAAGAATGGTCAAAACATACACAGTATAAATTCACACCACTTGGTTTTCAGTAATAATCTTTATGATCATTTGGGAGTAAAAAGAAACATATCACAGATTATGTTGGTTTTGGAAACTATTGTAACAACAGAAACATGAAAAAATACAGCAACAAGCAAAGCACCTCTTACAGAATATTTTTCTCTCCTTTATCTTTCCATTCATACTCACTCCCGTCCTACCCGTCCTCCCAGCTCCCACCAGTTATTATTGTGGCCTGCTAGCCACTGTCGACGCTGTAATCATCATAGCTGTGGTGGCCCGCTCATTACACAAGGGCTGTGCTGTGATTTGGACAAATTGTGATGAGATGTATTTGCTTCTCCAAGGGTGAAAAACACTGGTTGGGACACATGGAGCTGGATCAGGAAAAAAGAACGTGGACTAGAAATGGACAGGAAATATTCTCTTTGTCAGTGAAAGATGGAGAATGTGATGTCTTTTTAAACCTAAGTTCTTGTTGTTGTTGTAGAGAAGACATAAGTCATGCAAATGTGGTGGGCCATACAGGCCTTACTGAATAGTCTGACAGAACACTGCAGTTTTGAGTATATTCATGCTGCCATTTAATGTGAGCTTCTCAAACATGTTTTAAAAGGTGCATCTGTGTGTCCTGCCACCTCTATTGCGGATTAGACAGACATTTCTTGAAGCTAAACAACTAATCCTCTGCAAAAAAATCACAATTTTAACATGCAAGTTAGCTAGCTGTAACTTGAACTGTGAAGAATAAGGTCTGGTCAATAATTATGTAGGACTACAATTATGGTCTTTGATGTTCAGTAGGCTAGCAAACTAGCTAACCAGGACAAATAGGGTCACTGGTTTGAATTTTAAAGGTCAGCTAGGCTAACTGGCATGTTAATTGCTGGCAGTAACAGCTAAATAAAATCCCATATGAACTCTAATACAGTTTATTCAGCTAATTAAAAAGAAGCTATGTTGTTTGTTTCACTTGTTAACAAACTGCCACAAATATAGTATATGTAGTGGAAAAGAGCTATCAGACTAATGCGTGAACGTTCCCAAGTGAGAATAACGAGAGGTTTTTCTACGTGACACTTTAATACAAGCACTAATAATCTTCAAATATTAACTATCTCCTTTTGCACACTTACCATTTCACTGTGCTCCAGCTAATTTTAGACAGGAAAATTGTTGATTATTCTGCTTACAATGAAACCAAGGGTGCTAAGATTTGAAGGAGCATAGTTTCTCCATGCATTAGCATGAAAAAGAAGCCATAGGTGTATTGATGAAATATCTGCATGTCTGCACTCAACACCACTATGTTTTGTTTATTACTGAGAAGACGTGAGTGAGACTTAATTTCAGTCGTGAATACACAAGACGTCTGCAGGTGCATACTGACTCAACCAGTCTGTGGGCTGATCCTACACCGTTCATGGATTAGAATGTTGGTACATAAATCAGTTTGGAAAGACATTCTTCTCTTATATTTTGCCATCTACTTTGTACTGTATGTTTTGTCACTTGGCTATACCTTTTGTCTGTAATTTACTGCACTTTCTTTTGTATCTTCAGTGAGAACTTTGCTAAGCTGTCATCATTTGCTTCACAAACTAATTAGCCAACATTGGCACTGGTAAAAATTTCCCTGATATGTTGTGGCCTTCAAAGAATATTTCACCCTAGTCATCCCGACAAGGGGGTCTAAAGCTATTTCCAGGTCTGATGTCCTTAGCACTGTTTGCCACTTATTTGCATTCTGAAAGCTTGGCCTGGCGTTTGCTTTCCACAGCTGACGTTAGAGAGTGTTCAGTAAAAGGTTTAAGACAGACTCCAGGGCTAAAATTTGACCTAGGTCAGCCTCACAGATCAGAGCTGTATCTTCCGGGCCAGGTCTAGAATGTGGCCGCTGCTGAAATCACAGGTTACAGATGGTCAGTTTGTCCTGGGCTCTACGTGGACTGAGCTCCACCCAGCAGGGTTGGACACACCTCTGACCACAGCTCCTCTGGCCAAGCACAGGCAAACCTAGGCGTTATCACCTTGGCTGTGTGTCCTACAGACCAAATGTTACTGTGAAACATTAATTAATGCTCAAGAGTTCATATTTGACTCCTGTAAACCTGAAATCTTCTTTGGAAACTTGTTATATTAACGTTTTCTATTGAATTGAATAGATACTCTAATGATTGTTTGACAGGCAGTGTGTTTAAGGAGTTAAGATGTTGTGAAGTGCTGCAGAAAACTGATTTGGTGCATCCACTTCCCCTCAACTTGATTGGACTACAGCTATTTCAGTGAGTGGTTTCCAATTTCCCAGTGTGACTTGTATCCTGGCTCAAAACACAACACGTCTTTGTAGCTCTGATACAGTCTAGCCTAGTATTTGAACCCTTTGTGATTTTAACAACAAATAATTTGCTGTTCAAAAAAAACCCTACAGCTCCCATGAAGTTTTGCCAATGTGGCAGTGCATGTATTACATGTCATGGTAACGGTTTCTTCCTTATCCATGATATTCACCCACACTATCTTCTCTTCCCAACTTTTTAGCTTTAATTGCTACTGCCAAAAAACGTTGTTGGAACCTCCCTGTCCATCCTCGTAGCTCATCACTTGACTTGTCTCAGTCTGTCTGGCTGCTGACCCTTAACCTTCAACAGTTTTGGGCTTTTGGGAAATTGTGTCCATTAATAGCCGCTAAACCAGAAATATTAAACAACATTTTATATTATTTATATTTATATAATATTAGAGGTTTTCTTAGTCTTAGAACAAAAGTTTCAGTTTCACTTGGACTCTCTATAGGAAGAAGCTCTTTGATTGTGAGAGCTAGACTGTCAAATTATGTTTTAGCTGCGATGTAAATGTCCTGATGTGTTCTGATGTCGTCATCATGCAGCCAGTTGTCCAAAGGAATGGAAAGAATTCAAAGTGGTCCCAGAACTGTTAACTGCATGAGCAGTAGCTGATTTTAAAGGTATTTTGTAGAATACATTTTTCATTCAGAGTGAGACATTAAACACACACGTTAATCCTAACTACTCAGAAACCCAAGCCATCTAATCAACAAAGCATAGTTAAAACCTAGTCCATTCTGGACAATTAG